>OX411306.1:68053691-68484367 GCA_948150685.1 Rhaphigaster nebulosa | reverse complement strand
CTCCGGGTTTAGCAAGATACCGTAATCTCAGAATCTAGCTTTATTTTCCACCTTGATGCGATCAGCACGTCATCGATGTAGCAAAAGAAAAAGTCTAAACAGCACAAGGCTTCGCACATGAAACTTTGGAAGGTTTGGGCTGCGTTCGAAAGACATATAAAGGAATTCGAACGAGTCAAACGGTGTTGTGAATGCTTTTTTGTTTACATCTTTTTAATCTGGGTTTGGTGTGGTAATAACGTGTCAAGTCTATTGCTTAAAAGATGCTTTTTCTCGAATAAAAATATGTGAGGTCCGGCATGTGGCGCACTGGGTATCGGTTCGATATGGTACATGCATTATTAACCTGTCTGTAGACGCCGCAAGGTCTCCATAAGTTGGTGTTTTTATTGGGAGCCATATGTAGGGGGTACTGACCAGGCGCTCTCGGATTGAGTTGAACAATGGGACGTCAGCGACCAGTTTCATTTATTTTGTCTTCTTCGGTTCACCTTCTTGCAGTAAAATAAATGCTCCACAAGCGACGATTGATATTATCTTTCCTCATAATATCTCTTCTTCTCTCATAATATCTGCTGGTATTTAAAAAAAGTAATTAAATAAAACGCCAATTTATAATAATATATCTAAACAATAAGAAAAATTGTAGCAAATTTCCGAACTAACAGATTCACGTTGTTTTGTTTTTTTACTGCTGTTACCTTACATTTTCCTATTATGACAAACAGGACGGGTTTATCCCTACAGGTTACCAACCTATTTTAGCCAAAGTAGGAAGGTCGAGATATTCATTTCGTAGATCCGAAAGAAAGTTCAACCCGCCAAGGCTGGATGGAACAGGTGCCGCAGCAGACTCGAGGTTGCTTAAGGAGACGCCTTCTCGGCCACGACGGCCACAAATAGTAATTCACTAAAATCGAATCCCTTAGCTCTTGTTTTTCTGTGGATTAGAGGCCAAACGCCAAAGCGTTGGCGACCAACGTATACATTAGTTGCAGTGGTGGTTCCTGGACAGTGGCAACGGAGGTTCAAATAAATAATCTTCATAGTAACCAACTCAAAAATATGACAAAAATACCTCTGGGCTGGCAACCCAGCTTCCTCCCTTTAACCGTTTCCCTGCAGAGTTCGGGCTGGCACACTGGCTCCCATCCTAATCTTTTATCTCTCCCTCTCTCTCCACGGCCACAATTTTTTTGTTTACTGATTTAAGGTAAAGGGAAGCAAATATTTTTATTTTTAACCTAAAAATGAATTTTTACGTTTTCCGTAAAATTGAAGACAAAAGAGTTATAAGGGCATGATTGAAGATAAACCTGAGGCGCTAAACATTTGTCTGCAAATTTTCCTTGACGGTAACATATAGAGATTAATGTTAATATACCATTTCGTAGGAAATTTAATAAGCTTTAATTTTATATGCCATAAAAGGTTCTGTGCGACGTACCGTTTTCATGATAAGCACCAAAAACTTATATAAGGGACCTTTGCACCTCCCTTCCATCCTCCGCGGTTAATAAAATCGATGGGAATTTCTAAGGCGTTGTTCAAGGACCTCCCCCTACACATTTCTGAAACTTTTGGAACTACATCGTTTATAGTAGCAAAAACACTTTTTTTGTTCTAATTAGACTGGACTATGGCGGAATGATAAACTCTTGAAGAGTGTCAGTGCCAAGGAAGGAAGCCAAATGTCTTGTGATATAATGCTAAATACAAAATATTACATCGTTTGACTTAGCAAAATACAGTTTTCAGGCAACATATCTGATAAACATTACTGATGAGGTTAATGAAGGAGAACGTAGATGTAATGGTTTCCTGCTTTGCCTTCCATAAAGTTATATCGTGGTAGCTTTGGTTTAGGGTGGCCTCCGGGCCCAGTGACTAACGATGGCTGTGGAATGGAGATTGAATGAGCATTTTTATATCTTCCATAAAGATTTTATTAACATTATAAATTACATATTGCCTGAATAAAGAAAAATGGTGTTAATAATAAAAAAAAAGTAGCAAAGAAAAATGAAAGCTGATGTTAGTAGTAAATTATTTTGAAAAGTTCAGCCAAAATAATGGTTTAAAAATAAGATACCTACAAATATATATGAGCTATGTGTTCCTTATGAAATGTTCCAATTTTTATTTCATTTTTTTGTTTTTGTTTCCTTTAGGTATTGATAAAGCCTAGAATCGATAAACCGTTTTTGATTCTTCCGGTAAGGTTACCAGTTGGAATTTGTACAGGATTTCCTAATGCTCGCTGTTCTTTCAACTGTCCTAGAACTTTCTACATTAATATTCCCTGCAGGAATGCCCGTCTATGGACTACGGTAAAAGCAATGTTTTCTCTAACTTTAGAAAAGAAAGAACATTCCTTTTGGGAGCACCATCTCGGTAAGATTGTTATAAATCATCAATCTTTTAATGAAAGTAGTTAGTCAGGAATATATTTTTATTGAATATAATTTAAAAAAGTATTGAAGAAGAAGGGGATAGATCATAGATACTTTAGACTAATAGACTTCCATCGGGCCTGCATACATTTAACCGAAATAACCATAAGCTTAAACAATATATACGAAAATTTAATTTGATGAACAACGAGAAACATATATTGGTAATCTATTAATTGAAGATGACAGCACAATTAGAATGTCTAAAAACATCATACAAATAAAAAGAAGAAGAAAAACCGGAGTACTTCGCTGACTATTTTTGCTATATTTTTACAGCACAAACTGTCATCACCAATAGAGAAAATGAAAACTTAGGCATCCCATATCATCTGTCCTTTTCACCTCCTTCATTCGTTACTTAAATCGCAGAACACAATAAATCTTTGTAGACAAAGAAAGGTATTGCCTGATAAGATGATCAGGATACTTCAGCAAATATCAGGAAAGGCTGTAATGTTCATTACGACTATTTTCTCATGATTATGCACCTGTCGTCCACGATCGCATTGAAGCAGAATCAGGTGGCGCGATCCATGTTCCAGCTTCCTCACCCAGAAACTTTGAAATTTGAAACACATGTCGAAACAGGCTCCTGAAATGAGTCGCGCTGAATGGGATGATTGTGAGAAAGACTACAACTACAGAAGCCCATGACCGTTGCCGACCTGCTGATCCTGCCAACGTTAAAGTGTTGACAGAAAATATTGCAAACAAGAGCAAGTCTGACCTGATAACGTTCTACAAAGAAGCTATGTTGTCCAGCATGCCTGCGGACCGATGAAAATCCTCCTGCTCCTCGACTCGTGGTCAGCTAATAAAGAGGACACCGCTTTCTGTACCATAAGGTGTCGAATTGATCAAGATATTCATTCCAAGTGGATATACGGGAAAGATTTAGGCACTGTATGAGCACTTTTTTTTCCCCTTACCTGGCCATTTCTGGCATACGGGCTTTGGCAGCAGTATACCATTATGGTTCTATTACATATGCCATTGGTGCCAATTAAACTATTTTTTTATTTTAATTTTTTTTTTATTAAAATTATTATTCTACAATAATTTTAGGATCATGTATATTTTTAGGTACATTTACTAGGTTAGTTTGCGGTGCAGTCCGGTGCGCGATTGGGCACTTAATGATGGGACTGCACATTATTCCTTTTCTGTCGTCTTTAGCATTATCCGCTCCTAATCCTCCTGTTCGTGTGGCGGTCTCGGCGGTGGTCGTCTTCGTCCTGCGTCTTCGATGTTTTTTTTCGAACTTATGTAGCTTCTCTCGGAATCTACATGTCCTGTTAGGATCTTTGAGGACCAGTAATCTGGATGGGCCTACTTAACCGCCAATCTGCAGTGGACAGTGGGGGAATATTTCCTCAAGGTTGAACTCTTTATGCTAGTGACCTACCGTCTGTTCTACTCCTCTAGTGAACCCATCCTCATTACCTTCTTCTATCTCACAGATCCATAGTCCTCCGGGCAAGTTTCTGTCTCCTGCCTTTTAAAGTCAAACTTGATGGCATCCTTCAGCAGGATGAGATCTAGGGCCATCTCTCCGGCCAGTACCTGCACTGCTTCATGCAACATGGTTCTATACGTCTTGGTGACCCTCAGGAGTACTAGCCTCTGGGTCTTCATTAGCTTTACTTGCCGTATGTGTGAGATGGCGACTCCATGCAAGGGATGCATACCTCAGGATACCCAGCTTGACTCCTTTATAGGTGGTCCTATTGCCGGATCCTTCGGATACGGTTCTATTACCTATTGTCCCATGATGCAACACCACAGTCCATTCAGCGAGATGATCACTCTATCTCGGAGGTATCCAGTGTGTAGGGTAACGTCGAATTTCCTCTTAAATTTTACCCCAAGATATGTCATGTCGTCACCGAGGCACACATTCTCCTCTTATGTTCAGATTGATAGTGTGAGCTCTATCTGTAGAATCTCTCAACATTATGGCCTGGGCCTTGGCATTGGCCATCCTCAGCTTTCGCCTTTCACACAACTCAGCTACTTTGCTGGCACACCTCTCTGTCTCCGCGATCAGCCTGCCTGTGCTGTTCCCGACCATTATGGCTGCCAGGTCGTCGACGTAAGCCGTTTTTAGAAATCCCTCTACATCCAGTTCCCCCAATAAGTGATTAAATATCAGTTTCCACAGGGTCGGCCTTTCTCTATCCTTATCTCAACCTCGAAGAAGCAACCAACTATCAATTTAGTTTTTGAAATTCAACAAGGCTGCAAATAAAAGTATTACGAATTAAGGACGACACTGGTGCAGGAGTTATGTGTAACTAGTGCATTTCTGAATATTGCTCGGGCATGTGACCTTGGTGGGCCATCTCTCTAAGCTAATCACTACCAATCATCCCTACCCTTCAATCTTTTATCTCCGGCTTTTTTCGTGAGACAAGACGCAGAAATTTCAATTGTCGTCAATTCAACCATCCTCATCAGGATTACCTCAGTTGTCTACGGATATATGCTATAGGGGTAATGTTTTAGTACTATTTTGATGAGTATGGCTGTTTCACCGTGTGCTGTCTGAGCAAGGTGTCAGTCCTGTACATAGTGCATCCTAGAAAGAAAATTGTGGTTAGGTTGTTTTCGATTATCAATGTATTTTTTGTTTTCCACGCAAATATAAGTCAATCATTAAATCATTATACTAATGATTACGCATCATAAGTGCTTATTCCCAAAGAAATTTCTTGGCGATAACTCGATTCATTAACCGTAGATTCTTCGTTTTCTCGTCGTACTTCCTGTACTTATGCACATATTAATTTTTTCCTTCTAAGTTACTCCCAATATTCCACACAATTTACTTTATCGAAGATTACTCGAGACCTTCAATCCTCCTTCCAAAATCTTCCATCTCAAATAGTGTCTTAAAGTGATTATTCTCCTTCCTATTTCATCGTTCCCAAACAGTTATTATACCCAACAAACCTGCTTCCTCTCCCATTCGATTAACACGTGGTGTTCCTCAAGGTTCCTCACTCTCACTAATCTTTTTCTGTATCTGCATTAAGGATCTTTCTGATTCCATTCACCACTACCATAGTACAACTTACATGCTGATGACTCAAATTTCAGTTCTTCCATCCTACCGAGATTGTTGACGCAATCCCAAAGTTACAAAAGAACGTTGATAGTATCAACTTAGAAGTAGTAAAAAATTAATTGAAGCTTAATGTTGAAAAAACCGTGACCATCTTCATTGGTTCTAAGCACCTCCTTAATTTCCTTCCTTGATATCCCTTACTTTACTCCTATTATCTACCCATCCATTTTCGCTCATTCGACTCTAAAAAACCTTCGAGTCATCTTCGATGAGCACCTCTCATAAAATAGCCATATTTCCCAGATCACACGAAAATCCATAGCCTTCATAAGGTTCCGTGATTTCATTCCACAAAATGCCGGCAGCTCCTGGGATCCTCGCTTGTTTTTTCCCACTTCGACTACGGTTGCTTGGTATACGTAAGGTTGTTAGTTGGTACACTGGGCAAGAGATGAGATTGAAGAGACTTATGAATTGTTTCATAGCATTTATTTTCGGGTTTCTCAGGTGCTCTCATGTCTCTTGTTGTAAACTGGCAATAATGGCAGGAGTGGCCTCAGTTTGGTCATTTTTTACAGCTTTCATTGAAAATGCCATTGATTGAAAAACCAACATTCATCATGAAATTATTTTCAATTTTGAATTTTAGTTATTATTAAAGATAATTTAAAATTACGACCTCTGTTGCTTACATTTTTTTTTCATTTAAAATTTAATTTAATCTCCCCGAAATTACTGGAATTATCCGATTTCCGATACGGAGCCATTAAAACGACCGCCATCTTGAATCGGAATGAAATAAATAAAAATCCCTACACATACGTCGACTTTTCTTACTTCATAGAACATTTTAGACAAATTTGAAGAAAAAAAAACAATGTGAATACGAAACCAGCGCATTTATGATGAATAGAGGTTCTAGAAGGGATTGGGATTAAGAAATAAAAATCCCTACACATACGTCGTTTCAAGGATCATTTCTGTCAACTTTGAAGAAAATCGAACGACACGTTTGGTCGTAATCGCGTTAATAGAAAGATAGACAAACGAAATTGTTCAGTCTACCCTGGACTCGACACAAACGCATTAAATAAGTATGTTTCAGTCTACCTATTTTACAATTGTCCTTCAATAATTTTTGTTTTTCATTAGACATCATACATCACATAATCGTATATTAAATAAAATTGTATTTACTAATTTAAAACAATAAGCCTTAAGGCACAAACAAATAATAAGCCTATGAAGTAATCGCCGTTTTATGAGAAATTTCTATTATGCTAATTGAAAAATCAATTGTATTAAAACAAATAAGTCTTTTAAAAATATTATAAAACACAAATTTGATTAAAATGGCTTGATATATCTACCAAAATATTACACTGCATTTTAGTAATTTTACTCAATGATTTCAGAGACAAGAATAGGTTTGGATCTAGTCAAGTGGATGCTGGGTGATCAGAAAGTTAGTGTTGCCCAAGAGATTGGTTACTTGTTTTCTACTAAAATAAAATACAATATTACATCACTGAGTAAAGACCTTGAGATTGAACCAAGTGTGACAATAAATGGTAACAAACTATTATATTGCTCCTATGTAATCAACATTACATAAACAGAAATCCTCTTTTAAGCATTATTTGATTTCAAATAAGCAAATGGAAAGACTCACTGAATTTATGGATTTTAATGACTTTAAAACAAACTTTTAAGATATGCTAAAATTTATTTTTCTTTTTTAAACGATAAAAACGTCTTTAGAAAAAACATCGTATAGAATATCAATCTTGATTTTTTTCCTGCAATATTTTGATGTCAACTTAGTTGTTTTTTAAAAGTTGGTTTAAGGTTTTATCCTAGCTTTCCCATCTAACTTACTGAAATACCTGTAAAATCATATTATTTGCGAATATTGTTTTGAAATATTAGCAGATTCAAGTTTTGAGTTTATTATATTATTTTCATTCCCAGCTATATAAATACATTCTAAAATTTTTATTTTTTGATCTCAATTTGAATTGTGTAGAATAGTAGTTTTTTCAAAATCAATCTCATGTCTATTATGTTTAGAATGATTAGGCAGGGTTGTATTAGTTTTGGAGTTCGGTTTTAAATTGTTTTTATGATTATATATTCGGGTATTTATGTCGGCGGAAGTAACAGCAATGTATGATTTTTCACAATCTTTGCACGAAATTTTATATATTAAATTACGCTGATTTTGTAGCGATATCGTGTCCTTAGTTTTAGAGAGTAAATTTCTGATCGGAAATTTAGGTTTTACGGCAAATTAATACTCATTAATATCCATATTTTTGAATGTTTTTATTACGTTGTGTGTTAAAATGCCGAATCTGAGGCTACAGGCTACCTGCTAACCAAAAGGAACTTAAGAGTTTCCTTGGCATAATAAACTATTATCGCTAAATTCTACCAAACGCATCTGATATAATTTCACAACTCACTCAACTCTTGAAGAAGAGTCGGTCATTTTTCTTTACCGAAGAACATATCACGAGCTTTCATTTCATTTATCGGAGGAATCAAATGTCGGAGATAGGGCGGTGGCTTTTGCGAGCAGACAAGTAAGTATCTGATGCCGAGTCGAGATACAGTGCGCTCGAACGCGAACTCTTAGCCATCGTCTGGTCAGCTGCCCACTTTCGGCCTTACATATTCGGGAGGCGGTTTACGCTCCATACGGATCATAAGCGTTATGGACGGACGGACTAAAGGAATCATCGGCTAAAGTCGGACGCTGGAAAGAAAATTTGCGAACTTACAAATTTCATGTATGCAAATTCGCTTCATAAAGCGGGCCCCTCTGCGGATACTGTTAGGTAATCTCCGACATACCTCAATGAGATGGGATACTGTTGTGAACCGACATAAGCGCCAGATCATCTGGAAAACCCGCACCGAAGTACTCAACTATAGTACCAAACGGGGCAAGACTTTTTACCTTTATGTAGGAAATAAGACGGTCCTAGAGGCATCAGTGGGAAACAGAGCGTATAGGAGCCGATAGAAACTTATTTTTATGTTCAAAAATCGTGGAAACGATGAAAGAACCAGACCGTCAAAAAGAATTGGTTAAAACCTATCACTAAGGGAAAACTAATCGAGGGTTACCTGAAACTCTCGCTACTTTGAGTAGCAGGTATTATTGGTATCACATGCGCCAAACGATTAGGGAGGTCATGCAATCGTGTACGATATGTCACCGCGCGAAATATGACAGACATCATATCAATGTCTATTATATTGGCTTACTGTTCTAGACAACTTTAGCAATTTAGCCATGGCATATCCGTTACCGAACAAAACGGCCGATGCCATTTGGGATGACATGTTCAGCTGGATTTCGTGCTATGGAGTACCTCATAACATTACGTCTGATGGTGGGAGGGAATTTAAGAGCACCCGTACAACTACAGAATGCTCGGAGCTAAATATGAAGTGCCATTTCAATTCCCCCAGTAACCCACAAGGACGGGAGACTATTGAACGTCTCCACAATACAATAGGGGAACCGACGTGTTTTTCAATAGCATTTAGCGCCAAAACGGCTCAAGCGATTTGGATGAAACCTGCTTAAAATATTCTCCTTAATGTCCTCTAACTATACAAATATGTATTACATCTCCGAACAAAAAGTAGGAAAAAAAATTATGAGAAAAATAAAACCTTATTAGCGTAAATCTCAAAAACGATGCGGTATACAATAATTTGAAAGGATGTTGAATTTTTTTTAAAGAAAAAGAAAAACATCGAAATCCGATTCTTACCATTAAAGTTACGAGATATTAGACATTCTAGTCATGTTTTTAGAAGTATTTAGTGCAGGTTCCCATGAAAACACATTAACTTTTCTTTAGTTTCTCGAATAAATAAACTATATATCTCCCGGAACATTCAAAGCCCCTCAAAGTCAAACATTTTAATTTTTTTAGTTCAAATAGTCTCACTAAGAGTTCTAGAGTTCTCTATAATTTTCAGAAATATTTCTGTTGTTTGTCCCACAAAAAAAAAACGACTAAAGACAGGGAGGGCCAACTTCACACTTATCTCAACTTTAAAGCCCTATAACTTTTCTATCAAATGAAACACTTGGATCTCAAACAAAAAAAAAATAAAAAAAACAAAAAAAAATGTATACCGACAAATGCTTTGACAAACAATAAAGTTGGCTCCCCAAAGTCCCCCACTTACCGTGAAAATGTTCGTCCCTTTGGACTTGTAATATTCTCAGTCAAACATTTTATAAAAAGATAAAGTTAACCCCCAAAGGTCAAAAATGTAGCCCTTCAAAGAGTTCGAGAGATCTCTATAATTTTTAGAAATAATTCTGTTGTTTAAACCACAAAAAATAGCGACTAAAGATACGGGGAGCCTACTTCACACTTCTCGCAAATTTGAAGCTATATAACTTTTTTGGTAGCAACTGTAGCGTTTTGGGTAATATTGATATCCTAACTCTCTAATCGTTCCTTTAGAGTTCACTGTAATACTGATTTTTTCAATTATTACCCAATCGAAGCTGGTGTTCCACAAGGCAGCATCTTAGGTCCAGTCCTCTACATTTTACTTACCGCTGACCTTCCTACAAGCCCCGATACTTTTCTGGCAACATTTGCCGATGATATCGCTATCATATAATACCATTCCGATTCTGAAATGGTATCCTTAAATCTGCAAAGGCATCTCTCCCTGATCGAACAGTGGTGCAACAATTGGCGCATCAAGGTCAATGAATCAAAATGTAAGCATGTCACATTCACCCTCCGACGCAGATCCTTTCCGCCAGTCCATTTTAATTCCACACCACTTCCCATTTTAGACACAGTCCGGTATCTTGGCTTCTTGCTTGACAAAAGACTAACATGGAACCCTCATACTAGACTTAAAAGACAAGAGCTTAATCAACGATTTGGGCAGTTATACAGACTACTGAACAGAACATCTCATCTTTCAATAGCCAACAAACTGTTAATCTACAAGACCATTCTGAAACCTAAGTACCGCTGACATTCCTACAAATCCCGATACCTTCTAGGTATCTGGGCTGGCTTTTAGATAAAAGACCAACATGGAACTCACATATTTAAAAGACTAGAGCTTAACCGACGATATGGCCAGTTACACAGACTGTTGAACAGAACATCTCATATTTCAATTGATAACAACACATTAATCAACAAGACCATTCTGAAAACCAGTGCACCAACGGATTTGGACTATGGGGAACAGCTAAACTTTCGAACATCAAACGTATTCAATTCTTCCAGTCTAAAGTTCTCCGTACAAAAGTCAATGCCCCATATTATGTTTCAAATAAGTTGCTACTGCTCTTGGAATTTCAACATTCGTGGGAACGACATGAAAAAATTGACTTCACTGGTGTAAGCCAATCATTTGTTTTAATTATTCCATGTCCTATGATTCTCTGACTAATTAGCTTTGAAAAAAGTCAATTATGGCAAAATTAAGCCCAATGCTGAATGAAAGTGACCAAAAAACTAAATTAAGTCAAATTCGGTAGTCCGCCATCTTAGGATGCCATTTTGGCAAGTTGCGGCCACTTTTTTCTGAGATCATTAGCTATTTTTTAATCATTAGTCACAAGGAACACATCGATGCTCAATTTAGAGCGATGTGTGGGGTAGGGGTGCACGGTAGGGGGGTTTGGTCTATAGACTACTAACTGGATTAAACCATGCAGAGGTCCCTAAACAATACAAACTTGGGGCTCCTCTTCCTTTTCAATTCTATACATTTTGTTGCATGATTAAAAATAAAATCACAATGAATCAAAGTTCTCTTCGTTACAGGTTTCATAATGATAAATCCAATTTAGTAGGTATGTTAGGTAGGTAATTTTTTCACCTAAAAATAAATTTAAAATTGAATTTTAAACCAACACCAAAAGGTAATATAGCGTTACTAATGTATGCCATTTATGAAAACAAAACCATTCATAGATAATGATAATGATAGTACTTTAAAATACATTAACTGCAATTAAACAATATTTGCTAATAAAAAAAATACAAATAAACGAAAGTTATAACAATGATTTATTTCTCGATTAACTCTACCGACGGTGACAGACTTTATCGCACAGACATATCAATTTTCTTGCTTCTAATGCACGACGATCCTACTTTCCAGTACTCTGGCCCAGTGATGGTTCTTGGATAGTGGCAACTGGGGTTCAAACAAATAATCTTATAGTGACCAACTCAAAAATAAGATGGAAAATAGCCACCACAAGTAGAAATGACTTCAGTTTTTGCGATTTTACAACTAAGGTTAATTCAGTGTTAAGCAGGCAGTTTCCAAACTACTAGAAGGCACTAGAAGCTTTAAATGTATACAGCTACATTTTTCTACTTAACCGAATTATGTGGTACTCATTCGACGCAAAATTTAATCTTCTATTATTTATTATACTATAAATTTTTCGATTCAATGCTTAGTTTAGGAATTATGGGCGAATAAACAAAAAAGTCCTAAAATTTCGAGATTTTTTTAGTGCCAAAAGTTCTCTCGAGTTCGCCCGTTTAAGCATTTTTGGTTTTTACACGTTTGTAAACAAGTAAAAAAATAAAAGCTTCTGCCCCAGCTTTTGGATCGTAGAAACCCTCAAATGAATGGCCTATGAATTCGTGATTGTTCAAGAAAATGTCACGTTCAAAAATTCACATTTCACATTCACGATTCAGTTCTTCCCTTAGAAAAACATATATTTTCACCTAGTACACAACAGTCTGTCATTCAATACTTCATTTGACATTACTATGGTGGAAGTATGGTTGACTGTTGAATTAATTGTTGAGGAAACGTTAATGAAATATTTAATCGTTCATAAATAAAGAATAAATATATGAATTATAAAGAAAGCTCTGGTTCAACACTCCTTCAATTTGATTTAAATTTATGATATCCTCTCATATTAATAATTTAGTTTTATTGTCACTCTATTTTTAATTGTAATAACTAATAAACTAAGTTTATCAGAATTTATCAGTTTTAGTATTCTTGCATTAGAGTAGCACTTCCCCTATGATGATAGACGGGGGTTTTAATGCAGTAATATTGAAATGGAGCTTCTTTAAATATTAAAACTTGATATTAGACATAGGCAACCGTTTGGATTAATTTATGAAGAAGATTCAACTAGAAAATAGCAACGTAATGTCACAATGTAATGAAATTATACCAAACATTATATTATAAATGAAACTTATTGTGTCATTTTTTCAGATGTCCATTCTCCAGATTTTGTAAAAGTTATGGCTCATGTTTGTTGTATGGTACAAAATGACACAGTTACAAATATTATGTTAGAGGCAGATTGTGGAAAAGAAATCCGATATTATCAAATTCGTTTTACGGAGCTCTCAGACAGCATAATAGATGCAACATCTCTTCCATGCAGGAAATGTGTTCTTCCTGAACTTCAAGAAGATCTAAAGCCTAAATAAAATAAAGCTTATGAAATCCTACTAATTTATAACATGTGTTTTAGTTTTTAGATTTGATTTATTTGTTTGTTTTGAAATAAATATTTCCATATTGACTATGTCCATAGAATTATGTATGTAACTTGCAATTAATGCTGAATGCGAAAGCTCTCTAATGACTTCCACAATTGTAATGGACTACATTCGTCTTTTAAGTTCGTACGATGCGAGTACGTCCGGTTCCATAGTGGACACCGGCCCTGGCCCGGCTGAAGAGGGAGTACTACAGAGAGAGGTGTATGCACCAGGAGTGCAGAGACGACGAGTCGAGACCTGCACTCCGTTAAGAGACCAAGCGTAGGTATAGGATGTACCGAAACGGTGTGCGTCACCAGAAGAAAAGGTCCTGGGACGAATTCATCGTTGAAGAGACGGAAAAGAATCCCTGGGGAATACCGTGCAGGTTGTCACTGGGCAAGGTGAAGCCTCTCATGATGATGGCTCTACTCTACTCTACTCTACTCTTTCCTTAGAGTAGGAGGAGCCCAGGCAACCACCCTGGAGGAAGCTGCGTCAATGTATGTAGACTTCACATACCCCAGGGATGACCAGGCCCAGGACAGCGAGGCAGACGCCTTGTTGAGACGCACCACGGTATACCTACCAGGTACCGACCTATACCCACCATGGGACATATGGGACCTTCGTCTGGCCGTGGAGAAGTAGAGGATCGGAAGAGCTCCAGGACTGGATGGGATATAGATAACACAGGGGATATAAGACAGGGGATATAGAAGAACATTGTAGGCCCATCAGCCTATTACCACACCTCGCAAAGGTCTTCGAGAAAATTATCCTTAATTATCTTAGAGACTTCTGTGAGGAGAGCTCCGTTATCCCCTATGAACAAATTGGCTTTCAAGCACACCTCAGTACTGAACACCACCTCATGAAATTACAGACTGAGGTGTGCAGAGACTTCAACAGAAACGCAGCGACAGCTATTATTTCTATAGACTGCACAAAAGCATTCGACTCCGTGTCTCAAGGCATTTTATGTCGCAAGCTAGCGGATCTCGATTGCCCAAAACAGCTCTATTGTATCATAATGTCTTTCCTAAATGAACGGAGCCTAGCTGTACGGGTTCGTGATCAGCTCTCCTACTATCCTATCCTACTCCTACTAACTATCCTACTCACATGTGGTGTCCCACAAGGAGCTGTGCTATCTCCTGTCTTATTTTCAATTTATACTGCTGATGTAGTTGGCAAAAACTACAGAACAGCGACGATCGCCGCTTATGCCGATGATATCGCCATCTACAGCAGCAGTATGAGCGCTAAGGCTGCACTACGACAGGCCGAAACTGTGTGTCAAGAAGTTGTTCAACAGCTGCAGCACCTCAACATCCAGGTAAACCCGGCCAAGACGGACTGCGTAGTGTTCGCCTTACAGAAAGGGAAAAAATCAAAACTGCCAAAGAAACTCCAAGTGGCAAACACCACCCTAAAACCATCTAATACCATAGTATACTTAGGCATCAGACTGGACCGACATATGACACTTTCAGCCCACTGCTACTCTAAAGCCCGTACGATCAGAAGAAGATCATACCGGCTCCATCACCTACTACTATATCCCGTCTTATCACTAAGACTAAAAATTAAAATATACAAAAGTATTCTGAGGCCTGCACTACTGTATGGAGCTCCACTCTTCACCCACCTCCGTGACGGAACACAGCGCCACCTACAAAAGTTCCAGAATACGTTATTGAGGAAGATGGTGCGGTCTACGTCGATGAAGAAAATGAAGCCGGAAC
The DNA here is from genome assembly GCA_948150685.1 of Rhaphigaster nebulosa. Taxonomy (NCBI): domain Eukaryota; kingdom Metazoa; phylum Arthropoda; class Insecta; order Hemiptera; family Pentatomidae; genus Rhaphigaster; species Rhaphigaster nebulosa. The sequence continues at coordinate 68,469,555 of OX411306.1, read as the reverse complement.
AACTCCATGAGTTCTGTGAGTTACCGACAGTGCCTGAATTCATCAAACGCAGACACATAAAATTTTTTGATTCATTAAATACATTGACCAACCCCCTCTTCAAGACCTTAACACCAGCGTCAGCCCCCGTACGTTGGCAACAACAAATGCTAGAATATGTTTAGAACAATATGATATAAATTAAGTAGTTATAGGATTAGTTTTAAGTAAAAGGTAGAACACTTAAGTGTGCCCCAGCACTTAAAAATATCAAGCAAATTGCAAACTCAAACCTATTCCAACTCAAAGACTCTTTAAAATGTAGTAATACTACAGAAAAAGGAGACAGAAAGAAACATATGTAAATATAAGTATAACCAAAACATATTCAAAAGGGGTTTTGGAAAAAAAAAAAAAAATCTACGTTTGTGTTAGTACCACCCCAATTCTAAATTGACTGGCATTGGTAATAAGGGTGAACGGAAGCGAGAAGTCTGGCCTTGCTAAAATACGGCTAGAGGTGAAAGTTTGTTTCAAGGAGATAAAGGCTTCTTCTTGGGGATGGCCCCAATGCCATCATGAATTTTTCCTCAATAGATATAGTTAGTCGCGACACCAGAGTGGAATATTCAGTATCGGTACCAGCCCGCCATTCCAAGGAACCTCCTTAATCTTTTCAGATTCGTAGGGTGAGGGAAGTTCAACACCGAGGAAACCTTCTCAGGGTCAGGGGAAAGTCCTTCAGAATTAACTACATATCCCAGATATTTAATTTCTTCGCAGCCAAAATCGCACTTTTCCTGATTTACCTTGAGGTCGGCATCCTTAAGACGCCGAAAGACTTCCTGGAGGATTTTGTAATGAGTTCCGAATTCGGGGGTGCAAATTGAAATATTATCTAGGTAAACTATTACGTAGAGCGGCAATTCAGGTCCAAGAATTTTGTCTATCAGGCTTTAAAAGGTAGCAGGACTCCCAGTCAGGCCAAAGGGCATGATTTTGAACCTGAAGAGGCCGCTACCAGGCACAATAAAAGAGGTAAAATCCCGACTATTTTCATCAGCTGAGGGAACTTGAAATAATGCATTTTTCAAATACATTTTCGACGTAAACTAGTTAAGAGTCCTTTTTGGACAAGGCATTAAGTCTACGATAGTCAACACAGAAGCGAAAGGAACTGTCAGGTTTACGGACCATAACTATAGAGGAGACCCATTCGGCCTGGCTCGGTTCCTCCTTATCCTCCTCCAACAGCCAATCATTGTGTTGTGTTTCTCATTCCACGCAGAACTTTATGCTCATTAATTTGTAATACAACAACTTTTTCGATATAATGTTTAGGAATCACCGTTTAGGAATCTTATGCAAATATACAGAAAAAAGTCCAAAAACTTCAAGGTTTTTTGGCTGCCGAAAATTCTGGCGTGTTAGCATTTCTGTTGTTTTACATGTTAGTACCCATGTATTCAATTAAAAAAAAAAAAAAGCTTGTACCCCACCATTTGTATTTCAGAAACCACTGAATTTACTGACTGACATGGTATGAGAATAAGCAATATATTCGGGATACAACACTAACACATTTATTGAAAGTTATAATGATGAATTAAAATTGCTTTCTATTTAAAATCAGTTCTTTAATGAGTGAATTTTGATGATGTCAGAGCGCACTTTGGGGGCGTCTGGCGCACACTTCGCTACAGTTACAATCAGCCAGACGCGCAGTTTTGTGTTGAGACATCACTTACCTATTTTTACTTCCTTATAGCCAGTTAAGGAAAAATTGTAATCGCGAAAATTTTCGGTTTTTCAGATTTCAACGGAAATATCCATTTGGAAGATCCAGCGAATCCAGGAATTTGATATGCCTCCTCCTGATAAATTCCAGGACCGTTGGTAAATCTAGCAGGGTGTGAAGTTCATGAGCCTTTTTCTTCTTCCACGCCGTTGTCCTTACCATCTTCCGGAGCATCGAGTCTTGAAACCTCTGGGGGAGCCGCTGCGTGCCACCGGTGAGATGTGTGAACAATGGAGCCCCGTATAGCAGTGCCGGCCTTAGTATGCTCTTGTAGACTTGCAATTTGAGGCGGAGTGAAAGCGCTGGCGAAGACAGTAGATGGTGAAGACGGTAAGATCTTCTCCTGATCGTCCTGGTCTTTTGATATAGATGGGTACTAAGCTTGAGATGCCGATCAAGCTTCATACCCAAGTATACTATGGAGTTAGAAGGCGAGATGGTGTCTGCCACCATGAGAGTCCTCGGCAGTGTTGATTTCTTGCCATGTTGGTGCGAGAACACTACACAGTCCGTTTTTGCTGGATAGACCTGTATGTTGAGGTTATTCAGCTGTTGAACTATCTCTTTACAGGTTTCCTCGGCCTGTTTCAGTGCATGTTTGGCGCTCATACTGGTGCTGTAGATGGCTATATCATCTGCATATGCAGCGACCTTCGCTATTCTGTAGTTTTTGCCAACTACCTCAGCAGTATATATTGAAAACAGCACCGGAGAGAGGACTGCTCCTTGCGGCACTCCGCACTTCAGTGAGATGGTCCGGGATTGCTCATCACAAACTCGCACAGAGATGGTCCTGTTGCCGAGAAAGGAGACAATGACATTGTAGAGCTGTTCCGGGCACTCGAGATCTAAGAGTTTACGGTATAGAATACCGTGAGACACTGAGTCGAATGCCTTTGTACAGTCGATGGAGATCATAGCCGTTGCCGTGTTCCGATTGAAGCTGGTGTTCACCTCAGTTTGTAGCTTCATAAGATGATGTTCCGTACTGAGGTGTGCTTGAAAACCGGTCTGTTCGTAAGGAATTACGGAGTTTTCATCACAGAATTCTCTAAGGTAATTCAGGATGATCTTTTCGTGCCAGGTCGCAGTCTTCCATTGGCGCATGAGATTTTTAATCTGGGTGGTCACTGCGTTCAGGGCTCTTTTGGTGTCTGGATCTCTGGTGCGGGAATGACGGTTCTTCAGTGTCCGCCTACTTTCTATGAGCGCCATGATGTGGGGTGGGGGTTTCTGTAAGTGGGGAGGCTGCGGATATTAGGTGGGGATGGCCGTTTGCGCAGACTCGACTAATGCTGCCGTGAAGTCCTCGATGTAGTCAGTTACTTCCTCCACGGTTCGCAGGGTCGGAACTTGCCGCAGCCTATGGTATACCTCGGCTTTGAAACGGCTCCAGTCGGCCTCCTGGTATTTAAATTTCTTCACCGTCGGCTCGGGTCTTCTTCCTTGCACTTCATAGATCACCGGGCGATGGTCCGACGAGATGAAGTCTGTGACAGTGCACTCAGTGATACGGTGTGGCTGTCTTGTTAACAGGAGATCGATTGTCGACGTAGAGCCTTCTCGAAAGTGGCGGAAGGTGTGAGTGGCTGGGTGTACAACTGTAAATGCTGTTTTAACCAGCTACCTTCCCGCCGGGTTTGCCGTCGTGTTATGCCATAGGCTGTGTCTGGCATTCAGGTCTCCTACCAACCAGTGATTGGTTTTTGTCCCGCATGTGTCGATGAGTTGCCGTAGCTCTCTCAGTGACCCCCTTGGACGCCGGTATATGCCTGTGATGTAGGTAGGCTGATTCATGAGCACCTGAACGGTGACATGACTGGTCCGTGCGTCTCTGGTGTTTATAGGGGGTGGCATCTTCTTCCACGTCGTTCCATGCCGTACCGCTATGAGCACACCTCCATGGGGATCGTGTGAGTCATCTGTTGCTACGGCATATCCTCGAAATCGGGGGGGCGCCCTTGTATTCTAGTGTCCGTGATGACGGCCACAGTGGGTTCGGTAAGCGCCAGGAGAGCCTCCACCTCTTCTAGTTTTGTGGCGAGGCCACAACAGTTGAAATTTACAATGCTGTAACCAATCATTTTTGACACTGGCATCCTTGTTTCAGGTCTGTAATGAGTGTTTTCATGAAAGTCCTCATCTCTGAAAACATATGGGTGATGGTTTGATTTATCACTGTCAACATGAAAGTTTGTGATTGGTCCAGCTGAGGTTGTGGCGCTCCCTCCTCTGCCGGTGGTGGGGATTCCTTGTCTGTTCCAGTCGCTGATGGCGGTTGAGGCTCTGAGGGACGCAATAGAGAAGAGTACGTTGTCGCCGTACTAACACGTCTGTGTTCTCTAATGTGATTGGTTGTGGCAGTGCTGCTGGTTTGCACTCGTCTGGATGCAGCCTGTTCTTTTCTCTTCTGTTCGGCGATCTTGATAAGTTCTTGCCGGGCTTTGCATTGTCTGTAAGACGCCACATGGTTGCCCTGACAGTTTGTGCATTTAGGCTCACCCTTTCTGGGACAGCTGTCGACGCTGTGTCCCCCGCTGCAACGCACACATGCCAAAGCGTACCCGCAATAATTTTTGGTATGCCCGAACTTCTGGCATCTATAACACTGCGGGGGTGCGTTATCTTTCTTCGGTATGTATTTACAGACTTATTGACGTGCCTAATCGCCTGCACGTCCTCAATGGTGACCTTGACAGGTACCGTGATTACGTTTTGGAACGGTTGCCATTTTCATTTTCCCCCGACCCTGATTGGCAGTCACAAATTTTCACTCTAAAAAGAGGATAGATAAAATTCAAATATTTGAAAATTGGTGTGAAATAGCTCAGGTCTTTCTCCTCTTGGGCTCTAGAACTAGTTAAATCATAGATAACATATCGTGGGCGTTCAAAACTCACTAATTTTAGGGATTGATAAATTATTTGCCACTTCTATGATTTTGTTCTTATTGAAAACTATTTTCGAATGTTATACATTCATCTTCAGTTCTAAAAACTTTATTACATTTATTTCCATCTATAACAGAAAAAACAATTATTCACCGGTATTACTGGAAAAACTCTCCGCCCTTAAACCGTTTACCTATAAACACACCATCTTTCTTTCATTGCTAATTCAGTGCGAGAAGAAACCAATACAAACTTTTCTGTTTGATTTTATCTAATTAAACCTTGGTGAGTGCCAACATGTATTTGATTTCTTGTCTTAATTAAATTCAGAATTCATAAATGTTTTATAATACTAATTTATATTACATTTGATTTAAATGTATAATAATACCAAACTATATTTTGAATTGCTTATTTTTAAATTTTTGTGTGTTTTTAGAATAGCAAATGAATGTATAACATTCAAAACTAGTTTTCAATAAAACAAAATTATAGAAGTGCCAAAATGATTTATCAATCCCTAATTAGATTGATTCTTTTATACCATCATGCGGATGTCAACTTATCACTAATTTTAAGTCCAAAATTGAAAAATTTCACATTCACAATTTATTTATTCATTTACAAGGCCATATATTTTCTTTCACCCACCAAACATCAAAAAGCCATTCAATACCTTATTTTGCTATAATTTGATGGATAAATTCATTTAGTCCATGTAGGTTGTGTTTTCACTAGTCTGAAATCATTTATAATCAAAATTCACTAAAGGAATTGAAGTGAACACGGTCAAGACTATTTTTAAACAATTTTCGTGCAGCTCGGTAATATCAGCAAGATATATTTGTTTTTTCTTATCTTGTTAAATTCTACGATTTTTTTTTCCTGACTGACGTCTTTAAAAAAATGGATTACGCCTTTTTGACCCTCCTCTATTATTATTCTTCTGAGGCAAATCACGTTTAAGAGGCGAGGGAATAAAAAAAATTGCATTTTTTTAAAAATAACTTTATAAATAATACACGAATCAAAAATTACAAGATACATATTTATAGCTGTCTCTAAAATAAATCTGTTATACCACAAAAGAAAACAAAATTAATTACCTTGTTTAATTAGAGCGACGGAATGGACTACAATAAAAATACGGAGCCTCCTCAAAATAAGTGAAAATAGGTTACTACCTCTAGATCACAATGAACACGTTCGAGGATGTATGCCTTTTCCTTAACTAGAAGGCAGCGAGACCTATGACCGTCATTTAAAGCTCATTTCATATTTTAGGTCTCCGCTAGAATTCAAATTACAACCTGGTGAGGGAATGAAATAAAACTCTGGCAATCTTTTAATACGCTGCCTACCGTTTTACGATATCTTTAAAACTATAAAGAGAAGAATTTTAGAATGTTCTAACCATACTTTATCAGCCCTAATAATAATACTGAAACGAAATAATTATCCAACTTGCCTTAGTATTTTTTTCAAAACGTGGTTTAGGACAGAGTGAGGGAATGAACAATTTCATGTTTTTTCTCAAATATTTTTAATGGCGTCATTTTTTATGGTCAACTATTACCTAACTAAAAAAAATTTCTGACATATTTCATTGTCACAGAAGCCATAAGAGCGAGGGGAGAAGGATTCGCCTATTCCAGAAGAATGACAGCAATAAAAAATTAGATTTAACTCTATACTTTTCTTCATTTTGCCTCTTTTCTTGTTTATACAATAAAAGGTGTTGAATTACAAAAGGGAGAGGGGCTCCGAAATTTGTTTTGCCTCCGGGCCCAACACGTCTTAATCGGGGCTTGAGTATATCGAAACAAAATATCGATATCGATAAACCATACCTCATGACCAGAGGATGAAGGAGGTTCCAGAGTGTTATATTGTTGTTTATTACTTTAAGGACTGTAGATGATATTGAAGAAAGATGGGAGAAAGTTATGCCTTTCAGAAAAATTCGCCCTCCGAAGATTTCTCCAAAAATATTGAGGTAAGAAGCATAATATCTTATCATTTAGTATTATGTTTCTTTTGTTAATTTATTGTGTATTACAGGATAAGTGGAAGTTAGTGCCAGCATTTCTAAAAGTAAAAGGGTTGGTCAAACAGCATATTGATTCATTTAATTATTTCATTAACATCGAAATAAAGAAAATAGTAAAAGCAAATGAAAAGATTTTAAGTGATGCTGATCCTTTGTTTTATTTGAAGTAAGTGAAATTTAGTAAATTTATTTTTTATTTATCTTCAGCATTCTACTGATTGTTTTTTCTCTAGGTATTTGAATATTAATGTTGGGATGCCAGATATTGAGGAAGGATTTAATATCACAAGATCAACTACTCCACATGAGTGTCGACTTAGGGATCTAACTTATTCTGCCCCAATCACTGTTGACATTGAGTATACCAGAGGAAGCCAAAGGGTTGCTAGAAGTAATCTTATAATTGGCCGGTAAAGATTAGATCATATATTTCTTTTGTTTAAAAGTGCATTTACTCAGATTCGATTTGAAGTATTAAAGTTTTTATTAAATATTATTTCATTAAAGGTGTAATGTATGTTACTTAAGATCTAATTTTTGATTTGTTTCAGTATGCCAATCATGTTAAGAAGTTCAAACTGTGTGTTGACCAATAAGTCTGAATTTGAACTTTCAAAAATGAATGAATGTCCAAATGACCCTGGTGGTTATTTTGTTGTTCGGGGAACTGAGAAGGTTCTAATGTTTGGTTGTTTTTAGTATTGTTGAATAATACTCATTCTGCATAATTCTAATATAATATTTTTTCAGGTTATTTTAATTCAAGAGCAACTTTCCCGAAACAGAATGATAGTTGAAGAAGACAGAAAAGGAAGTGTGCAGTGTATTGTTACAAGTAGTACCCATGATAAAAAGTCTAGAACTTTAGTTATAATGAAAAAGGGAAAATATTATTTGAAACATAATTCTTTACAAGATGTTAGTTTTATTTCAATCCTTTTTAGTGTTTATACTCAAGAATTCTGGGTTCTGACCAGCATTACACATACCTTAGGAACTTGTTACAAATTTCTGTCCACAATACAATTTTTTTTTTTTTCAATATAATAATGAAAGTCAAATTTTTTTGCAATTAAGTAGCATGAAAAATGCTACTTAATTGCAAAAAAATTTGCATTCAGTTGGTTTGTGCAGAGCCAGTATTCTAGGGTTTTATTATATTTTTCTAATCATTAATTATTATTTTATTTTCATTTCTTGATTATGTGTTTGTATTTTCTGTTTTGTAGGACATACCTATAGCAGTCTTTTTTAAAGCAATGGGATTTTGTTCAGATCTGCAAATTCTACAAATGATTGGAATAGAAAATGATATAATACAAAAAATGGCTCTGTCTATTGAAGATTGCTATTCATCAAATGTATTCACCCAAAATCAGGCTTTAAAGTAATTTAAAAATCATATTTTTCTGTCCTGCTCTTCATTAGTTATTAATTTATATTACAACGTATTTTATTTTATTTTTATTAAGGTATATCTTTTCCAGACTATTGCCTAATCAGTAGTCCCCATATTAGCTTTCCTACCTATATACCACCGTTTTTGCACTTCCTTTTTGACTAGATTATGTCCCTGGTCTTATATTTATTGCTCAAATGTGTTTTACAGCTTCCAAATTGATTCTTATTTTAATTACAAATGAGAGGAATATAGCAATACAGTTGAAGGGAATGAGTTACCTAATAAGATTGAAAATTGATCTAACTAAAGGAGTAATAATTTAAATTATGGTAAAAGCCCGACCGCAACTAAAAAGGTTCTGTTGGGGGTTTGTATATCTCTTAAGCGAGCGGAAGTTGACAGCTGTGATCTAATTGAAGCAGTAATAATTCAAATTACAGTAAGCTCCGGACCTCAACTGAGAAAGATCCATTCAGGTTTTGTTTATCACTTAAGCGAGTGTAGCTAGCAGAAGTCGGCAGCACTAACAATTTTAATAATTCCAATGAATCTGAATTTTACAATTGAATACAGTAGTTAGTTAGCCCAAATGGTGCTAGAAAGTGCTAGTGCGGCGACAGCAAGAGGAGTGTCTGGAGATCGTACTGAGTTTCTTCCCACTAGCAATCTCTTGTGCCATTCTTGTTAGCTACGTGCCTCCTTTTTTCTCACTTTCTTTTAAATGTCCAATAATAATTAATGTTAAATGTTTCACAGCTTCCAAATTGTTTCTTATTTGGGTTTAAAATAATGAATAAGAAGAGTTAAGAGAAAGTAAACGCCAAGTTTGAATTTTATTATGCAGCTCATAGTTTTAATAAAAAAATGTTAGTAAATATTAATTAATAATAAAATGTTAATAAAATATAATTAATAATTAAAATGATAATAAAGTATAATTAATAATTAAAACAAACATGGTAGGATTTTTAGCACCATGATGGGAGAGTTCATACCACTGTGATGTAACAAAGTGGGGTAAAATATTTTTTTTAGGCAGAAGCAAAGTTGATATTCGTTTGCTCACCAAAAAAAAAAAACCAAATACGAATTTTTATAGCAATAGAATAATAAAATTTGTATAGTCAAAATTTTCACCTTACTCCTCCGGCCTTCCATTTTGTTTCTAAAATCACAAAAATTGCGATAACTTCAACACGACTCCACTGATTCACACGAAACTTGGAAGTATTTTAGGGCTCTGCCAACTACACGAAATGGCATGAACCCGGCCTTCGTAAACAAATTAGAACCAGAGATATAAAATAAAACGTTTGAGGAATTTTTTTACACTACTTTTTCTCCGTTATAAAGGCATCAAATCTAAAAGGTATTGCTATGGGTTAGAGATCATAAATTCAGCTTTCTAACAGTTGTAATAACTTTGAATTTGGATAAAATCCTGAGGAGTTATGAATGTACAAGTGAAGGGTGGATGTCGGCAGGAAAACAAAATCCTCCACTAAAATCATGTCAAAATTTCTATTTTTTTATTTCCATGAAAATTCTTATTTAAGGGTTTTAAAGAATACTAAGAACGAATCTGACTTGCTTTTTCATTAAATACTTTTTTTTGGTCTAATTTACTTGAACCGTGTTTTGGGTTTTGTACATTTAAAACACATATAATGTAAGGGGCAGTATTTTTTTCATATTTTACACAAAAACGAAACTGATTGATATATGAGAACTTTGAAATACATGCAGAGCAAAGGGAGAAAATAATAATATAAAAAATTGTTGAAAGTACATAACATCTATTTTTTCTCGGCTCCTAGCACAATACTTAAATATTTTGATGCCTTATTATTTTTATTTTTTTATTACTTCGCTTGGCAATAGGGATGGAACATTTTGGTATTAAACTATTTTCTACCTTCACCAGAACAAGAGATATAAAATAAAATGTGTTTTGCACATGCAAACTTCCCCATTTTTTTCCAGAGCTTCTGGAGCTTGTTGGATCCTAATCTAATTAATATTTTATTAATTTTTACTTACATTTTTTTATTAAAACTATGAGCAGCGCAATAAAATTCAAACTTTCTCTATCTGTATTCATTATTTTAAATCCAAATAGGAATCAATTTGGAAGCTGTGAAACACCTTTAAGCGGTGAACATAAAACAAAATTTAAAAGAAAGTGCGGAAAAAGGTGGTATGTAGTTAACAAGAATATTACTAGAGATCATTAGTGGGACGACACTCAATCCGATCTCTAGACACTCCTAACAGCAAGGTCCACCTCAAGATGCTTCTGATAAGGCGGTAGTCTGGGGAAGTTGTACCGTAATTTATACAATAATAATAATAATTTATATGATGGATTGAAAAAATCAGCAGACTAATTTCTTTATTAAAAATTTTTATCTACGGAGAAGGTAACTGTTTTCCCTTTAAACTTCCATGCAATATTCTTATACTATTAGTCTCGTTGGTTTTTCAAATGAACAGGTGTAGTTTAAAAATTTAAAATTTTAATATTTGATGCAGCTATATTGGAAAGAGGACTAAGCAGAAAAGGTTTCTTGGTCCATCAGGAAAACCAAAGCCTCCCATTGATCAAGCAAGGGATTTATTAACTTCTGTGATTTTGGCTCATGTGCCGGTTAGTATCGTTTGATTTTACTAAGAATATATTTTATATTGTTCAATAAATTTTGTGATTAATTGCTCATCATTTTTATATTAGGTTGAAAATTTCAATTTCAAACAAAAAGCTATTTACACTGCTTTGATGTTAAGAAGGGTTATCCAAGCTGAGACTCAACCTGAATTTATTGATGATAAAGATTATTATGGTAATAAAAGACTAGAACTTGCTGGATCATTGCTATCCCTTATGTTTGAAGATGCGTTCAAAAGATTTAACACTGAGGTATTATTAAATTTATCTTTAATACTGGTAATTATTTAATATTGTTTAATGAAAACTTTCATTTAATCTATTGAAATTTTTCTGCCTCTTCCTCCCATCTGTCTTTCAATGTGGAGATTGTTTTTATTTGGTCTCTCTTTGTTCTTCCTGCTTCTCTAAGCGTTAGCGGAGCTTCCCAACATTGAGCAGTTGATAAAGAAAGAACAGCTGCAAACTCAACATTGAGCTGATTGGTTCTTGTTTTGATTTGATTTTTTAATAACTTTGGTTCATTTGCGTTTTTGCTTGTCTCGTTTACCATGTATCATGCTTATATTTCTTGAATATGGTATTGTTCTCATCATGTTTTCCTATTGATTCAAGTTAATAGAAAGTAAAAGTTGTTCCATGTTGTGTGAATTGCCATTTTTAAGAGAGATGTGTGAATGGGGGTAGTTTTGGCCTGCCTGACTTTGTATTACCATGGTTGTGGCCCCTGACCGAAAAAGGTTACCCGTCTCTGCATTAGAACCGGCAGGTTCTACTATCATCCAATTCTTTCTGCCCTGTCATTTTGTTATTCATAATAAACCAGTATATTACCAAACTTTACCTTTCTTACTTTTTTTGCGCTTTATTTTATATTTATATTACCATTTGCTATGTACACTTACTTTACTTAAAACTTTATCTTAGCTTTAAATACAATAGGTCTTTTGAAGTATTAATAAAATATCCTTTTAGACTTTATTATTATTAAATTAGAGATGGATAACACATTATAACTTTGACCCTTTTTTTTTATATAATCCCCATATTTCTTTCTAATGCTCTGCCTACCTGTAGATCTAAAGAAAATTTTGTACTAATTGCATCAGATCCCCAGAATTTGCTCCAATAATGGCCTGGCTGTCTATTTGTTATTCAAAAATAAAATATATACTATATTATTCATCCTCAAAACAAAAGGTAACTGGTGGAGGCTTCAAAAAAAAATTTCATGGATTGGGAAAAGATTGTAACAGCTTGATGGCTTAATACATCCTCCTCTGGTAATCATCTAATACAAAAACATTTTAAGTAAGTAAAAATTTGATCTTTTAAAAAAGAATCTAAAAATTGGTTTAGTCTTGTTAGCAAAGTTAACAGCTGACTTTTTCAAACATTTCTACTCTGTCATTTTTTTATATTGTTATTATAACCTTATTTTCCAATATTATGAAAATATTTAACTGTTATTAATATTCTTTAGAATCCTTTTTTTTTTATTTTTTAACATTGTGTATTATGCCAATTTAAGCATCATTCCTATTTTAGTTTTCTGATTCTTCCAATAAGGTATCCCTGCTAATAAAAGCAATCAGTGGAATGTATGTGAATCTTCATGAAATTTGCTTGATTTTGTTTCTTTAGATGTTCTCAATCCTTACGTATAAGACCCATATGATGGTCGGGTGGAGTACACTTCCTGAACATAATTACATGCCACCCTTCATTATGTTAATTATTATTTTTATAAAGATTACTAATTTGCTATTATTTTATGTAATTAAATTCAATTAAAGAATTACAAGGAGAAAAGTGTTATCAGAGAGTGAGAGGGACGTTGTTGAAGTATTACTCAGAAAAAAATTGGACAATTTTGAGAATTGATCGAACTTTAAATATAAGTAGCCACGTTATAAGGGATTTTTTAGGCTGTGCGATAATTATGGCCCAAAGAAGAGCACGGGCATGCCTTTGGCTGCAAATGCCCGAGAACGAAGAGCTATTCTACACCAAGCATCTAATTCTTAAGCCACTGCAAGGGAAATTTGTTAGCAAACCGGAATGGAAACAAACATTAACAATGTCGAATTCATTTAGAAAAACTTCAGCAACCATAAGCTGCTAAAACTGAAGACAAAACTCCCTCTTTCAAAAGCTCACAAAGCTAGCAGGAACTGCACATGTCTCATGGAAAAACAGGTGGAAAAAAATAATTTTTAGTGATGAAAAACATTTTAATCTGTATGGTCTATATTGATACCTACTTTATTGATTGTAATCTGTATTGATATTACTTTCATGATTTACGAACAGAAAAAATATTTTTAAGTATACATCAAATGGGCAGAGGGACTGTCATAGATCGGGCCAGGATACTATGGAATTACTGAATTAACATTCTGTTCCACTAAAAAATAAATAGAGATTATCTTTGAACCGATCATTCAAAGAGGAGAACTGAAAAGAGTGAGAAGGAGGGTAAAAGGAGGGATTTGAATGAGGATAGAGAAGAAACATGGATATTATAAGGAAAGGAATTCCAGAGGATAGTGGAGTGGGCGAGAAAGGAACGTTCGAATGTTTTGGTTCTGTGGGAAGCAGTTTAGAGGTCAGAGAGGCGCAATCTTGTTTGCTGTGCTTGGACCGAGGATTTGAATTGTAGGAGACTGTAGATGTAGGAAGGGTGCTGGTTGGTGATAGTTTGGTATAGGAAAGATCCGAGGAAATATAGTCTACATTCTTCCTTTCTTTCTCGGCACTACAACTCTTGTAGAGTCAGAGCCTCCCGCAATTTTGGTCCACCAGTCATCTCCGTTGGTCGCTGCTGCCCTCCAGTCTCAGACACCCAAGATGTATCTCGCATCGGATACGACCCCATCCATCCATCTCAGCCGTCGTCTACCAACTCTTCTGATGGCATATATTTTTTCATCAAGGATTTTTCTTGGTATCTGGTCCCGTGTCATCCTTATAACATGACCAGAGCCCACCTAAGCCGTCCAACCTTGATGATTCTCACGATGTCGGGGTTCTTGTATAGGTTCCTCAGTTCTGCGTTTCCTCGGATTCTCCATACTCCATCACAATTTATGGGTCCAAATATTCTCTGCAATATGCGTCACTCAAATCGGAGGAGAAGGGATTCCTGGGCTCTTGTTATGGTCCAACACTCTGACCCATACGTTAGTACCAGTCGAATCAGGGTTTTATATATGCTTATCTTTGTTGCACGGGAGATCGCTCTGCTTTTTAAATGCTTATGGAGACCAAAGTAGTATTTATTGCCTGCCAAAAGTCTTCTCTCAATCTCTGCCTTAACATCATTGTTAGAATTAACCTGGGCGCCCAAGTATATAAACTTTTCAACCCTCTCGAACGTGTTGCTACCAATCTGTAACTGTAATTTTTATACACATTAAAATTTATATATATATTGTAACGCTCTACAAATATAGTCTATTTTTGGCGAGGAAATAACCAAGGAGGTAATAACTTCCTACCTCCATGTCGTTATAATAACTGTTCCAAAAAAAAATTACTGAGGGGATTTGAATTGAATAGGAGACAATTTATATATATATATATATATATATATATATATATATATATATATATATATATATATATATATATATATTATTATTGTTGTTTTCAGCTGAAAATGATAGCTGACAAGAATATTCCTAAAATAAAAGCAGCCCAATTTGATGTAGTTAAACACATGCGGCAAGATTTGATAACTAATGCTCTGGTCCACGCTATTTCTACAGTAAGTACACATCAGTTTAATTGTAATTAAAGAATAACTATTATAAGTTTTATGAGATCCAGAAATTTACTAGGTAAGTTTTGTTAATAATTGGTTATTTCAATAATTTATTGATGCAGTTGCCATATCAGTTATTATTATTTTGCATTCTGAAAATTATAACCTATCTCTAATATTTTTATTTACAGTAGAATTCTTTATTTTATGAAATGATTATTGTATGGTAACTATATTCTTTACATGTCCCTGAGCTTTTCTGTCATTTTGTTCTGCATATCTTTTACTTTGTTGATTAAGCATTTAAAATTCCATTATTAAAGAAGAATGATATTTTTAGGACAGAATGCTCTAAATGTTTTTAAAAACGAGAATCAATTAAAAACAGAACAACTAAGGTTTATAAGTGGAATCTCCACATCTATTAGTAAAAATGATCTGGGAAAAAATAGAAAATGCCTGAACAATAGGAAGAATCTATACTGATTCCGATTCACAAAAGAGACTGCGAACAGATTGTAATAATTATCAGGGAATCTCTCTCCTTTCAACATGTTTTAAAATATTTATGTTAATTTTTACTAACTTTCAGTGAATATACCAAAGAAAGTATAGAAGACTATTAATGTGGTTTTAGACCAAACCATTTAATCCTTGATCAAATACTTTCCTTATGACAAATATTAGAGAAGTTGCTATGCAAAGGTGCTGTTTATGTACTTTACATCGATTTCAAAATGGTTTACATTTCTATCGACTGTCGTAAATTGTATTGTATTTTGATAGAACCAGCAAAAATAAAGGTGATTCATACAGTAAGAGGTTTAACACGTCGACTGCGGCAATGAAAAAAGTAATTTATACCATCATACATTATTGGTCCTTGGGGACCAAACTCGCACCTGATGTATATCCTTTGATCTCTATTAATAAATATATACCAACAGAAGTAAAATTCTTTAAAAGAATTAAAAAACCCATATAATTGTTACAATTCTTTACGTAACATGCCCCATATGCCAAGGTAAGAATGATACCTTGAGTTTTTGATAATTAAATCTTATGCAGAATATTTGGACCAAAGAAGGGCAAATTTACCAAGAATATAGACAGCTGTAAAACACCTAATTGCGTTAGCTGCATTCTGTTAATATGATTGAGTTGATAGCATTGTGGCGAATAAAATGAGCATTGCTCGGATAGATGACAAATTAGTGCTTAACTGGCAGGTAAGTATCCTAGGGATCAACCATGATGTAGATTAGAGGATTGTGTTAGAGTCGATTTTGAGGATTTGGATTATGATGGAGTTCTGAGGTGGAAGGAATGCAGGCAAGGACTGTTGATGTTACCACCATCGAACCTCTAGGTTCATTTGCGAAGTATTTTATTATCATTAATTTATATTAAAAATTAAAATTTAGTAATTAAATCTAATTTCTAGTTAGACTAATTTCTAAGTTAGTGGTTTGATTACACCAATGAAGTATTAAAGTAATTTGTTCTTCTCTAATAGGGAAATTGGACTATTAAGCGTTTTAAGATGGAACGTCATGGAGTTACTCAAGTTCTTTCCAGACTCTCTTACATCTCTTGCCTAGGTATGATGACAAGAGTTAATTCCCAATTTGAGAAAACAAGGAAGGTATCAGGTCCTAGATCTCTTCAGCCATCGCAGTGGGGAATGCTCTGTCCTTCTGATACTCCTGAAGGAGAGGTAACCTATGTTTTAATATAATTATTACCAACCTGAATTAGATTAAAATATCTTTGAATTTTAATAACCTAAAGGATGATTAATAAATATTTTAGTATTTATTTATATTTTTAAAGATATTCTAATATATATATATATATATATATCTATATATATATAAACATTGAATGTGGTTTTGTGAAAAATAAAACTTTGAAAAGGGACCATATAATCATGAGTGAAAATGTGCACACTCATTAGTTTTAACTAATTCATAATAGGTAAAACTATTGTGATTTGAAATATATCAGTGTTATAAAATGGAATGGATTGTAACAGATATATAGAGTGTCTGTAACAAGACATTTTCTATTATCTATTGGGAAGACCAATCGGCCATTAAGTATTAATAGTCCCACTTTTTCCGATGATACAGTCTCCTTTACTGGGCTAATCACCTGTAAGAGAGAGTTACTGAGAGAACACTCACAATTGGCCTCGGATATGGATTGTCTGATAGGATACAACCCGGCAAGGAAAAGGATATTCGTATAGAAACTTAGAATATTCGAACTATCACTGCCAAGGAAATGAGTTGGTGGAAGAGATAAGCTGCTACCATATTGATATTCTTGGTGTTAATGAGGTGAAAGAGAAAGGCAATAGAGAATTACAGATATGATAAGAGTCACGCTCTGATCTATTCTGGAGTTGCACCTGGTATTAGAGCTAAAGAAGGAGTGGGTATCATCCTAAAGGATGAGATACTCGTATTTAGAAAAGTGGAAGATTGGGCCCCTATTAGTCTAATATCCACAGATATAACACTCCAGGCAGGTATCTGTCCCAACTGAGGATGCGGATGTCCTTGATAAAAAACTGTTTTACAGTGACCCAGAAAGGGTAATAGAGAAAGGCAGAAGCCTTAACAGGAGCATCATAGTAATGTGTAATGGGTGACTTTAATTCACACACTGGAAATGATTTCAAGAGAGCGTAAGCCATAATGGGATCACATGCAGAAGAAAGAATCACTAATAACAATGGCAGATGAATGCTGGAATTTCGCATTAATAATAATCTCCTCATATGGAATTCATTCTATCCTCCTAAAGAGATTCACAAGATTACATTTTCATCTTCAGAAAGGAATGCAAATTCTATTATTGACTATTTTCTGTATAGCAAAGACATTAGAAGATATTTTACAGATGTGAAAATCATACGAGGTGCTGAAATAGGAAGCGACTATATGCTTCTAGTAGCTGACACACAGATAATAAGGGAAAGGAAACATAAACCGAAAACATATCAGAGGATCGACATCAAGCAGATTCAGGACCTGTCAAAGAAAAATCTTTATGAGACCGAACTCTGCCAATGACTCCAGGAATTGGACATTAATCAAGACCTCGATAACCTCTGGTCGAAAATTGAAACATGAATAATAGAATGGAAACAGCAACGTCAGTATGCGGAAAGCAGCGGATCTGTAACAAAGGAAAACAAACCTCCTGGTGGAATGAAGAGCTTAAAAGAATTATTAAAGAGAAAAAAGTCACTTGGAAAAACTACTGCCGAAACAACTCTGCTCAGAACTAGTAGAAATATATATAGAAAAAAAAAAACCTTCCTAGCAAGCCGTAAAAGAGACAAAAAAACAGTCATGAGAGGATTTTGGTAGAACATTACGGGAAGACCACAAAGAAAATATTAAGTTGTTTTGGAAGAAGATCAAGACATTAAGAGATAAAAAATATAAGGAAATGCGCAATATTAAGAATTTGAAAGGAGATGCCATTTCAGAAGAAAAAGAGATACTGGAAACTAGGAGACTCTTTTATGAAAATCGTTTCTTCAATAAAGAACATCATTCCTCCAGTCTTGATAAACAAAGGAAATGAAGATCCATACAAAGATATTATAGAGGAAGATGAAGTGCGAGCTTTGTTAAAGATGAAGACTGAAAAAGCTCCAGCCAGAGACAATATAGCTCCAGAATTCATGAAATATGGTGGTATGGAAATTATAAAAGCTTTACATAACCTCTTCCAAAAGGTATATGAAGAAAAGAGAATACCACAAAAGTGGGAATATAATATTATTAAATTAATATTTAAGAAAGGGGACCAGAAGGATTGTGCAAATTATAGGCCCATTTTTTTTATCCCGTGATATTAAAAATTACTCTAGATCTGTATTTCTCTATAGACCAACAGTAATCACAATCCTTATCCTCTTTGATTTTTTAAAAGCCTTTGACTCTGTTGATCTTGCTATTCTCCCTTCCAAACTACATGACATTTTCCTATCCAATAGTGCTTCAAGCTGGTTTAACTCATTCCTGTTGCTCCGCTCCCAAGCAGTCATTATTCCCAACAAACCTCTCTCATCACCGCTACTTCTCTCTTGAGGTGTTCCCCAGGGATATTCCCTCTCACCGAGCTTATCTTCCATCTATATAAATAATCTTCCTAAATCTATCCGCCACTCCCAATGTCATTTGCATGCAGATGACCTACAAATATACCTATACTTTCATCTTTCCAGCATGTTTGAGGCGTCTCATCAGCTCCAAGATGATAATGATAGTGTCAACCACTGGGCTTCGGAAAATAAGTTGAGCCTGAATCCAGCGATAACTAAGACAATTTTAATTGGTTCCAAACCCTCCCTCAATGCCCTTCCTTCCGATCCATTATTACACCTCAACAACATTCCTGTTCAGTTCCAAAACTCTATAAAAAAACATTGGAGTTACCTTTGACTCAAGCCCAGCATGGAGTAACCTTATTTCCCAGATTATCAGAAAATCCATATCAATCCTCAAACATCTCCATGTTGAAAGTTTCCATGATTCTTTTCCTTGAACTACCCGTCATCCTCCCTCATTCTCCCCCACTTCGACTACGAATCCTTAGTCAGGATGGGTCTGTAGGTGTCTGGTGAGCACGAGATGAGACTAAAACGATTGATAAATTGTTTCATAAGATTCATTTTCGGTCTCCCCAGACGCTTTCACATCTCTCACTGGTATTCTGAGCAAGGGTGGCTTAATCCTATATGACGAAAATATCTTCTCAGAACCTTCTTATTCCAATCCTTAAAAGTCAGAAAACCTTCTTATATTCTTGGCCTCCTGACTCTACGTTTTTCCATTCATCTCCTAAATACAAGATTTCAACCTACTGATTTGTATCCCATAGAACTGCTTCCTTTGAAAAATCCTTTAGCATTCGTGCTACCTTGTTTTGGAAGTCCTTACCCACCTCCAATCGTCAAGCTTCCTCCATAACATCATTTAGACACTATTTATTTATCCATCTCCTGAATAGTCAATCTTCCGCGAGCATGTAAAGAATAAATAACAAATCTGAACAAATATGTGTATAAGTATATTTTTTGTATTTTATTTGTATAACTAATTGTTATTTGACTTATAGTTAGAAATATAATTGATTTGCCACACTAAAGCCAGCCAAATGCTGCCTTAATGTTATTCTTGGGGGTCTGAATGCCCCAGAATAAAGATATTTTTTATTTCATTTCAAACTTTCATCTTCAACTATTGTTCATTAAGTTAGTCTTTTTGATCGCTTTTAATGATTGAGTTGTTTTCATACCTTACAAAAAAATGTCTTGCAATGACATCATTTATTATAATAGTTATGATATTTTTTTTTTTATTTTAAGGCGTCGCATAGAAATATTTTAAATCAGTAGTGTATTAAAAACATATTTTGTTTTATTTTTAGGCTTGTGGTCTAGTAAAGAATCTTGCTTTGATGACCCATATTACTACTGAAGTTGAGGAGGAACCAATTATTAAAATAGCACACAATATGGGTGTCGAATCAGTGCATTGGCTTGGAGGAGAAGAAATGTATTATCCAAATGTTTATACTGTTTTCCTTAATGGTTAGAATTGATTTTGATATATCTTCATTTATTTGTTATTAAGTCTTCATTATTAAATGCTAGGTCTACAGAGGCCCGTTATGTAATTAGAGTTGGGTAGGATTTATCTAATACTAATATTGATGGATACAAGCCAGGTAAAGTGGTCATTGTCATACACGGCAGACTTCCTATTATAGTCATTCCCATGCAAAACTAATGAATATAAAAATCACTACTTATCAGAAGAGCGAAAACTGTTGTACCCTTCTGTGCATAAGAGGCTTATTTGACAATATTAATTATTTCTGTAGGTAAATGCAACATCAATAAAAAAAAATTTAAATTATCGAAGAAGCAATTATGCATATTAGTATCTAACGGTTTTTTTGCACTCCTGAAAAGTAGTGATTTCCATATTCATTAGTTCATTTCATATATTGCATGGGATCCTCGATATAATATGGCATTACAATATAAAATTTAATAATGTTAATATCAGTCAATTTATTAATTATTTTAACAGCGTGAGCTCCTGTTCTTTTTGAACTTGATGATTTTTCATAGCAATTTGATTATAATTATCTTCACATAAGGCATGAGGTAAGAATAATTAAGTCTTCAATTTCTTTTAAAAAAAGATACAAAAATTAAATTGTTCCTTAAAGATAATGACATATTGCGGCCAACGTCAAAAAAAAAAATTAACTAAATGAATAACATTATGTATTAAACATTACTGACATTTAATTTATTCTTTGGAATATATGAAAATTTAACTTGATAAAGAAGTGAGGATGAGTCAACAGGGTCTGCATCCTATGGGCTTCAGGCCTCATGATGAGTGTAATGGTCAATATCATAGAGTATCTTAAGGAAATAAATACTCTAAGAAAAAAACTCAAAAGATAAAAGTTGTAGACCATCCAATTCTGCGTCCACTGAGTATCACATTTTTAAATTCGGCCAAATACACCTCTCAAAATTGGCAATCTTTCTATTGACGGCAGTTGGCCTATTAGTCCAGTAGAGATGTCATTTTGGACATAAGCAAATGCAAAAGCTGGAGTAATCTTCAGGTATGTTGTATTTATTGCCCTTCTTGTGAAAAATCCAAGTTTTTGACCTCCTTCTTGTGCGTTTTCTGCCATCTTGAAAAATCACTAAGAAAAAGCGCTTTTTTCAGTTACTTCTCAGTAGTTCGCCTCCTTTGTATTTGAAGTAAAAATGTGTTTTCTCTAAGAGTACTCATTTCCAAGCTGCAGACTCACAGACAAGACTGTGGTTTTCGACCACACGACTTAACTATATCCTTTAATTTATTATACCATATATTTTTCTATTGAATGCATCAATTAGGAATTACAGGCGGAAAACCAAAAAAAGTTCTAATATTTTGAGGTTTTTTGGCTGTAAAAAATTCTCCCAAGGGAGCCCAAGTTAGAATTTTTGTTTTCTACATGTTTGAACCCATATAAACAAGTTAAAAAAATTAAAGCTTCTCTTCTCCACCTTTTGCGTCATAGACAACCCCTGTTGTGACCCCATACTGATTGGTCTATAGAGCTTAATCCTTGTTTTTCTTATATCATACTTATGACAAGTTTTCTTTCTCATTAATTTTTCAGTCTGCTATTTTCTTTTAAAATATCATTCCTGATTAGAGTAGAAGAAAGCTTTAATTTAGTGGGACCATCTTGCTTCTTCGAAAAATGTGTTTTTTTAATGTCATATCTCCTGACATCTATATGCAAGAACCTACAGACTTCTCGGAACTAGATGATTATCTTTGAAGGTTTGATTTCATGTAAGCCATCCTTTCATCTTCTTCATTCTTTTTCCATATATTAAAATCATTTCTCAATGATGCTGTTTCGGATTTTAAGGTTTCCAAGTCATTCAGCCAATTTCTCACTGTATTGATTATCAAAGTGTCCAATTTGTTCAGTTTTTCCAATATTTGTTTCAATTGGTTACCAATATCAGCCATTATAGCCTATATCAGATGTTTATAGCTTGCTGAAAGTGCACCGTACTGTTATCTCAAGCAACTATTTAAAAAATTAAGCTAGTTATTTTGTTCTTTTATCATACCAGACTATGAACACCTACAAAATATATATGAAACAAAAATAATATAAATAATGAAATTAAAAAAAATATATATTTTTAAGAATTATTTAGTTACTTATAGTAGAAAAATCCTTTTATGAATTTTGGTACCTACAATTGTATATTAGATGTAGAAAAATTGATTTTAGTTTAGAGTGACTTGAGTTGGCTTTATGGGGTCATTTACATTTTTAAAAGGCACATGCAATATCAGAAGAAAAAATTGTGATTCGCGGTCTTTTGAGACATTACTGAAAAAAGGTTTAAGCACAAAGGCAGCCGCCAAAAAAATTTGTGTTAAAGAAAGAGAGTCAATTATCCATCAAAATACTGCTGCACAATCCAAATCAGGTCGCCCATCGGTCATTGATGATGATGTTCTTCTTGAATGTGTGAACTGAGACCCACATGCAATTGCTTGTGATTTATCGGTTGTATTAGGGACTAGACAGAGTTTACACAGTTTTGAGTGCAAAGTACCCCGCTTTGGTCAACAGGAACCAAGCCATTTTGCAACACGACAATGCCCCTGAGCATTGTTCTCGTTTGACCAAGGAAAAATTATCGAACTGTAAGGAGTAAACGTTTTGCCTCATCCTCATCGTATAGCCCAGATAGTGCATCGGATTATGGTTTGTTTAGATCAATTGCTCATTTTTTAAAATGTCGGATCTTTGATAATTACGAGGAATTAAAAATTGGATGTGAAGAGTTCCCTTACTATTTGTGTATTATGTATTTAACTCAGTACATGGAACCCTCCGCTAGAATTCAAAATCATGCCTACTGTTTACTAACTATATAGAAACAATTTAATCTAGGAGATGGTGGTTGGGAGTGCAATCAAATAATAAAATGTAAATTTATTACTGTTTTAATGTGTATTGTAAACATGTTTATCGTCTATGATGTATTATCGTATTGTATATGATGTTAGTTTTAAGAAGTAACATAGGTTAAAAATATATGTTTTAATTATATTGATAATACCTATATTTTTTTGTATAATGTTGATTTTTTCTTTTCAAAGGTAACATCCTTGGCATTACAGGAAATCATCGCAGATTGATAAAAATTTTCCGACTGCTGCGGAGGTGTGGTCGCATTGATGGTTTTGTCTCCATCTATCCACACCATAAGCATAGGTCTGTGTATATAAGCTCTGATGGTGGGAGACTTTGTAGGTAATTAGCATTTTATATATATAAGTAATAATTTTTGTTAAGAAATGTCAGTGTTGATATAATATGCATCTCTTTGTAGGCCATATATAATTGTTGAAAATGGAAAACCACTAGTAAACTCAGCACATATTAATAAGCTTTCGGATGGGCTAATGAAGTTTGAAGATTTTCTTAATGAAGGTACTTCATGTGAGTAGATGAGGAATTCATACCGAAATTGTTTTTTACTATTTCTCTCATTCTTCAGGTTTGATTGAATACTTGGATGTAAACGAAGAAAATGATAGCATGATTGCTTTAAATGAAAGTGAAATAACTTTAAAAACAACCCACCTTGAAGTTGCTGATTTCACTCTTCTTGGTGTCTGCGCTGCATTGGTCCCTTATCCTCATCACAATCAAAGTCCACGGAACACTTACCAATGTGCTATGGGAAAGCAGGCTATGGGTCAGTATTTTCTATCTTGAAAATTTCTGTTTCATATTTTTTTTCTGAAACATCATTTATTTAATTAATTGATATTTCCTCTTCTCTCTCTCTCTCTCTCT
The DNA here is from genome assembly GCA_948150685.1 of Rhaphigaster nebulosa. Classification (NCBI taxonomy): domain Eukaryota; kingdom Metazoa; phylum Arthropoda; class Insecta; order Hemiptera; family Pentatomidae; genus Rhaphigaster; species Rhaphigaster nebulosa. The sequence continues at coordinate 68,445,566 of OX411306.1, read as the reverse complement.
CTCTCTCTCTCTCTCTCTCTCTCTCTCTCTCTCTCTCTCTCTATATATATATATATATATATATATATATATATATATATATATATATATATATATATATATATATATATACATACTGTTAAAATATTTTACTTATACGCTAATTTTAACTTTAAATGAAATAATGGATTTCTTGAATTGAGGATCAATTGTTTGGTTATAAAATAAATAATATAAAATATAAACAGAAAAACTCAATTTATTGATATGTAAATAAAACTTGTTCATTTAAAAATTTAATAAAAATATAATGACCTAAGAATTTAAAAATTAATATCTATAAAAACATTGAAATAGGTTTTTATAATTTTACAAAAGAAATGTGGATTGGTTTAGTAACATGGGATATTTAAACATTAACAGAAATAAAAATTTTCATGTACATATTATGAAATAAAAAATTTCATATACATATTAAATAAATTTATTTTATACATCATTCGATGTCTTCATCATTTGATGCCTTTGTACTCCTAATATTCTCAATCCAGACAACGATGTTTCACATAATATGATGACTATTTAAAACTGGTCTTTATTCACTGACCTTTAAGTTACTTTTACTTTTAAAGCTTCTACACTTAATTCATATAAAAATAAACTTAGATGGATCTAACACATAATCCAACCGACAGTGTAGATTAGATGTTCATCTCCAGATGGTCGATGTTCAAATGGGCAGAGACATCCTCTCTCGTTGGCGACTTACCATCAATAGACGCTAATGACTTTTTGGCGTGCTGCTTCTTCTAATTTAACGCCTCATTAATGAAGGAGGCATAATCAAATATTTGAATCGATAATCTTCTTCTTTTCTTTATTTCTTCCCTATCTTTTTAGAATGTCCTCTTTTACTTTTTCATTTAAACAAAATATATTTTCTAATTAATACAACAAATTTATTCTACAACACATTTTTTAATATATAAGATATCTCTACTTTCTGATCACATCAGTAAGCAATAGTTCCACAGCTTTTAACGTTAATAGTAATTATATTTTAAAAATAAAATTGTCCCTAAATTATTTTCTGAAAATTTCAGTAAGTTAACAATAGTTTATTAATTCATAACTCTAACCAATTTTATCATTTTATTTATATTTATATTTTAAATTTATTTATTTGTTTTTTTCAAAGGAACTATTGGATATAATCAGAGGAATCGAATCGATACTCTCATGTACAATTTAGTCTACCCTCAAGCTCCTATGGTGAAAAGTAGAGCATTGGATTTAATAAATTTTGATAAATTACCAGCAGGTCAGAATGCTATTGTAGCTGTAATGAGTTATTCCGGCTATGATATTGAAGATGCTCTAATATTGAATAAAGCTTCTATCGACCGGGGTAATCTAAATTAATAATTCTCTGTAATATTACTTTTAGAACATCTTTTTTATTATTTGTTTCTCTTTTTCTTTTTTTTAACCTATTAATAACTATAGGTTATGGGCGATGCTTGGTATATAGAAATTCAAGGTGTAACTTAAAGCAGTATGCTAATCAAACCTATGACCGAATCATGCCTCCTCTGTTGGAAGCTGAAACATTAACAGCACCATACAAACATCAAGCCCTTGATTCTGATGGTATTGCAGCTCCTGGAGAAATAGTGAAAGATAGGCAGGTATGATGTTTTGGTTCTTACCGTCTTATCAACAATGAGATGATCTTGTTCTATTTATTATATTAATTCGAAACATTATGCATAATTGTTAAATGATGGATTTTAAAAATTATTTCTGAAAGTTCATCCATGCTGTTTCTTTATTTTGTGACTATCATTTCTTGCTGTAAGAGAGTCATTTCTCAAAATTGGCACTTCTGAGGTAATTGAAAAAAAAAAAAAATTAATTTCAATAATTTCCAAGTTGTTCAACTATCCATTAAATTACACAAATAACATTACACGTTAAATGCAATCATGCCAAGAGGGTCTTTTTTTTTCTAATAATCGAAAATATCAATTTTTGAGATATAACTCAATATTTGTTTATTATTTAATATAGTCTGCCCTAAATTTATAAATTCATTCAGTGATTTGTCAATTACCATTAGAATACTTTTATTTTATAATGGATTTACAACTCATTGTATACTAAGTTTCTAATCAAAAGGGGTTTTAACATACCTACTCAATATTTTAATATCAGTCTTTTTTTTCTGTTTTTTTTTTCACTTTATTTTATTGTTGAATATTACAATCTGCCACATTTAAGGGTTAGGAGTAATAAATGTATGTATTAAAAATCAAAAGTTTTGAAAATGTTTTTTTGGTAATAGTTATTATATTATAGTTAAGTATCAAAGGACTAACTATAGATGTCTTCTTCAGGTTATGGTCAACAAAACAATGCCTGTGGTCAGTGGAGCTGCTACTACCCCTGGAATGCCTGGGCAATCTCTGCCTAATGTTGAACACAAAGAGGTGATTTTAATTTCTTTTAATGTTTGTTGTAAGACCTTTGAACTTAAATAGTCTTTGAGTCCAAATCTTGCTAAGCCAAAATTTATTTCAAAGCTGCATCTAATAAACCTTTATGTATTTACTCCTGCCAGAAAATTATGCTAGCTTATAAAAAACTAAGTAAGGGTAATCCCACATTGTCAAATCAGGCTAATAAATTACACCTCTTAATCCGGTACCCTTTTATTCTCCTTTTATATAGCATTTCCTTGTCAATTGTAACCTTTTCCAAATCAATTGTGACCTTTTCCATTTCAATTGTTGTAACTTTTTCCATTTTAAATGTAACCTTTTTCATTTCAATTGTAACCCTTTCCAAATCAATTGTCACCTTTTCCAATTCAATTGTAACATTTTCCATTTCACTTGTCATCTTTTCCATTTCAATTGTAACTTTTTCCATTTCAAATGTAACCTTTTCCATTTCAATTGTAACTCTTTCCAAATCAATTGTCACCTTTTCCATTTCAATTGTAACCCTTTCCAAATCAATTGTCACCTTTTCCAATTCAATTGTAACCTTTTCCATTTCAATTGTAACTTTTTCCATTTCAATTGTAACCAACTTGGACATGAATTAATTCAATATTATTTATTTTATTATTGAAAAATTATTATTTTAATTGCAATTATGACTTTTGATATAATTTCGGCAATTCTTCTGACATTTTTTTCTTTTATCAGGTAATTGATATTAAGTGCTAATTTCAAGTAGTTCACATTTTTTAAATAAAATTGTAGTTTATTTTTTTTTAAATATTTATTATTTTTTATTTACTTAGTGGGGGAAGGATGAATTTCTTCGATTTGGTTATGGTTCATTAGGTTTTCGGAGTTGTTAATGTCAGATTACTACCGAAATTTTGTTTGGTTATGAGCATTTCAGCTTAATTATTAGTTTTCAAAATTATTTGGTATAGGTATTGTTTCTACACTAGGTTTTCAGGGCACTATTTCCAAATCCAATATTGGATTTCCGATCGCACTTGCGCATTTCGATTTTCCGTTGCTATTGATATTTTTGTATGATAAAGGGATCGTTTATTAAGTTTTCAAGGGTTCTGATTTCATTATTTTAGTTGGATATCGGATCGCGCATTCACGATTTGCATTTCTGTTATTGTTGGAATTTTCTATGAAATAGGGATCGTTTATTAGGTTTTCACGCGCATGCGCATTTCCCTTTTTCGTTGTTATTGAAGTTTTCTATGATAAAGGGGTCGTTTATTAGATTAGTTTTTCAAGGGTTCTTATTCCATTTCTTTAATTTGGATTTAGGATCTAAGTAAAAAAAAAAAAACTCAATTTCAGAGTTTTTGTAAATATTAACAACTTATTTCAATCTCTTACATTTTAGGTTCCAGTGTCTTACAAAGGATCGGTGGAGAGTTGTATTGACAAAGTGATGATATCATCTAATAATGAAGAAGCATTTCTTATTAAAATTTTATTACGCCAAACTAGACGCCCAGAAATTGGTGACAAGTTCAGTAGTAGACATGGTCAGAAGGGTGTTACTGGTAAGAATAGCCTTATAATCATTGTGGTTACTTTTTACCTAAATAAGAAATTTTAATATTTAAATTTTATTAGGTTTGATTGTGGAACAAGAGGATATGCCGTTTAATGATTTTGGAATATGCCCGGATATGATCATGAATCCTCATGGTTTTCCTTCTCGTATGACAGTTGGTAAGCTAATTGAATTATTAGCTGGGAAGTCTGGAGTATTAGAAGGAAAATTCCAGTACGGTACAGGTATGTAGTCAGTGCCATTTATCAAAATGGTGGTATTGATACTATTTAGTAAAAATGATGTAATTTATGATTAGTCTAATTTTTCTCATGCCCAATTTATGCAAATAATTTTTATTAACTTATGTATACAATTTTTAGTCGTATTTTTCCTGAATATAATAGACTATTGCACTGTATTGAAGGTCATCAGAGGGGTGGAGGTGCATTTTATATCTGTTTCATAACCCCTAGAACATGTTTTAGGGGTTGTTATTCGGGGATGTATAATAAATATATATATATATATGTATGTATATATATATATATATATATATATATATATATATATATATATATATATATATATATAGTAAAACTTCGTTATAATGTTCTCTTAGGATCCAGAGAAAAAGAACACTATAACATAGAAACCATAAAAACCAACTGAAATTTTATTTTTTAATTTATTTAAGCTACAAATAAAAAAAAAAATTTAAATCTATATTTTTGATGTTCCTAATATAAAGTTTTTTTTTTTTTCTTAAGGCAACAAAGTATTTATACTTCTTCCAGACTAAGGTTCAGTATCTAAGGTTTTGATACATGTCTCTAGACCGATATGGAATGATTATTTTGTAAATTATTCTGTAGCTAGGAGGAGGTTAGATAGATTCCGACACTGGACTCCGTGGGATTAATTCTTGGATAATCGTGTTAACTTCTTGTGAGGGCTGTTCTGAGAGTTTAGTTGACACATGACCAAGAATATGGTAACAGTAAACTGTTGAATATAAAAGAGATCTTGACAGGATTTCCGGGTGAAAGACAGCAGATCTCTGTTCAATGGTCAGCCGACCTGACATTGACAAGGTGTTGCTACATGATGGGACTCCCGGATGTACCATATGTAAGGTCAAAGAGATTGGAGAGCCCTGAGAAAGGTAGTTTCCTGATATTAAAACTAATGTTTAAAATTATCGTTATAGAAATTGTTAAATATAATAGTCGTCTGATAACTCGCACTTGGGTCATGAATGAAGTCTCGGTATGCTCCCTACGCTGTTTTCAGTTGCAACTGTGGATTGATTTCAAAATGTTAACTTCAACATTGAGTATAATATTATTATATTGTTACCTTTACTCCATACAGTCAAACAGATCACGGAGACAACAGAGACTAGATGAGCTTCCCAAAATTATAGTCGGACAATTTTTTTTTTTGGGAAATAATTATTTCATCAATCATGAAACAACATATTTTTGAAATAATCATTTCATCAATCATGAAATAACTAGTTTCGCGAAATTATCATTTAACGAATAAGATTCAAGTAAAATTATAAAATAATTTTTTTCAAAAATAACACTTAGGTAATTCAACGATTTAATTCTCAAATATTATTTCAAATATATTTTATCAAAGTCTAGGACATAGGACAGCTAAGGATCTAAGAAAAGATAAGTCTTAAGATGTGCTGATATTTCAACTTTAATTTTTCCAGATAATCCTTCACAGCTAAATTCTACAAATATTTGTAGAGTAGGAAAGTCCGTACATTTTTTTTTCTCATACATTGGGTCCAGATTTGAAAGTTTTTTTATCATTGCTTCAATCTTGTCTTCCAATCTGATGATATCCACATAAGAATAAAATTTAGTTCATTATAAATGGATATGAAACCAACAAAGCGAACAGTCATTGCGTAAAGTATAACAATGTACAATGCTTGAAACGCGACGACTACGCTTCACATATTTGACGATTAGTTGGCCCCGTTAGCTGTTCCCCTATCATTTACCTTGGCTAAAACGACCAGGAATTTGATTTTTATTTCAATAACAAACTATTATTATTTAGGCCCAAGCGCCCTAAAAGGTTTCCGCGTAATTTGTTGAATTTTACCTAGATGGCCCCATACTTGCGTTTACGCGAGCACAAACTTATTTTCCTTGACACGCTTATATTTCAAAAACGGCTCAGTCGATTTGGCCCAAAGTTGGAGGATCGTTGAGAGATAGTGTGCAAATGATCCTGTATAAATTTAATCAAAATACAAGAGTATTTATAAATATATATATATATATATATATATATATATATATATATATATATATATATATATATATATATATATATATATTTATATACAGTAAAACTTCGTTATAATGTTCTGTTAGGGTCCAGAGAAAAAGAGCACTATAACATAGAAACCATAAAAACCAACTGAAATTTTATTTTTTAATTTATTTAAGCTACAAGTAAAAAAAAGTATTTAAATCTATATTTTTGATGTTCCTAATATAAAGTTGTTTTTTTTTTCTTAAGGCAACAAAGTATTTTTAAAAACAGCATTTTCTAAATTATTTATTTGTTCAAAAGTTTCATCTTTCACTTCAGAAGAGCATAAAAAAAATGTGCAGATCGTCTGTAACAGGTTTAAAACATCTATTATTTTAAGTGATTCTATTTCATTCCCTTCCTCTTCTTTCATATTTTTAGGCTCGGTAAAATCTTTTTGATTTAAATTACATTTGTCAAAATGTTTCTTTCTTTTAATGCCTTGTTATGCTTTTTTCAATTCAAGCAACAATCCATTACTTAATGTAGACCTCATCCAACAGCCTTTGCCAGTAGGCTCTATCTTGTACTGCAGCTTCACAAGTTGTTTGTCCAGTTCGTGTGTTAAGAAGCAGTCGAGCATTTGCTGTCACTCCATCCAGCCATCTTGCTTTTGGCCATAGGGCCTCTGTCATAAGTTTCTTGGGGATCTCTGAGTTGCTCATCCTTGCTATATGACCGGCCCAACAAAGTCTCCAAAGCTTAACAAACTTCACTACGTTCATAGCATGACAGCGCTCATAGAGCTCTTCACCAAGTATCCTCCTCAAGGATAGGACTGTAAATCCTCTTCAATATCCTTTTGAATATACAGAGTCGATTCTCAGGGAATCAATTAGACTGTTTCCTTCAGGCACTGCATCCAAAACTTCAAGTTAACCTGCCTCATATTTACAAAACAAAACGTTATAAATATAAAATATATTAAAGGTAAAAATTATTCAGAGTTATAACCAGGAAATCGGATCATTATAACAAATAAAGTTTCACAGAAAAATCATCAACTAGGACTGGAACCGAGAAAAACAGCATTATTGCTTAAACGGGGGCGTTATTGCAAAGCTTTACTTACTGTATATATTATTTTCCGTGCTACATTTGCGCACTTCCAGCAGTCCCCTTTGGATCAAATGAGGTGAAATTTGGCATGTAGAGTTCATTTCTAAGTAGAAAAATACTATAAAAGTGGAAGAAAATCATTCCAAATTTCGGTATGTTTATCTGTTTTTTTTTCGCAGTTTTTAAGGTTTTGTATATCTCTACAGCCCTTCCAAATTGAGTTAAAAGGTTGAAAATTTGTATGTGAATTGAAGTTGGTGTTTGAGAAGTGCCTTTTGGGTGTCTCAATTTTTTTCTTCCATCCCCTATTATTATATTTTCAATTTTGTTTCTTAGTGAAAATTCAATCTTAGTAATGGAGCTGTGATGCTCATGCTTTTTTTTTTTAGTTTTTAATAAAATGAAAATATGACTATATGTAAGATGCAATTGCTTAATAATTCTTCTTTTCATCATACAGCATTTGGGGGTGCAAAAGTAGAAGACATTTGTGAGGAACTTGTTAAAAATGGATTTAATTACCAAGGCAAAGATTTTTTTTATTCTGGCATCACTGGAGAACCTCTGGAGGCATATATCTACTCAGGTCCAGTAAGTATTTATAGTATAATGTTATAGCATTCAAATATTTATTTTCTCTTTCGCTGTATTTAAAAAAAGTTTCATGAATCAAAGTCACTTCTTTCAAATCCTGTAGGACTCATAAGTGTTAAGAGATATAGAATCTGTAGTCAATCACTACAATGAGCATTTTTTTCATCTGTCCCTTTTCCTTCTCCTCTATCTCATCAGGCTCTCTATTCAGTTTTCAGTGTCAAAATTATGAAAAATATTTGCAATCCTCTATTTGTCCCATCATCATTATGAAATCTGAAATGAAAACTTTTGGTTTTTCACACACAAGATACTCTGCTGTAGAATTGGTTGTGATGGATGTGTTCAAACCATTGGCTATCTTCACCTGTTCTGGAGTTTAGAAATAATTCTTTCCAATCCATGAACATATTTGGCCCTCAACTGAAGAGTAGCATAATGGAGAATTGGAATGATCTATTTTTGGAAGATGTGATCATATCTATTTTTACATTCTCAATTTTTGTAGTGGAAGAGATGAAAGCAATTGACAATCATTTATTACCCTTTTGAACCTTTTAGTAAATTCCATAATATATTTTAGAGAAATAAGGGGTCTTCTCTTCTCCGAAGTTGAGATAAAATGCTTTTGAAATCATGTATTAAATCAGTCCTCTAATACATGATCAATACTCGTAAGAAATTTATTTTGTTTTCTTAGACCTGCACTTTGCCTTTATTTATTCTTGTTACTGTTATTTGAAATCTTTTAATGAATGGTATCTTTATGTTGAGTTACAATATATGGGGGTACCGAAAAGAACTGAACTGATGTTGTAGTAGACGGAGTTTTGTGGTTGCTATAAGGGTATAGAGTTACCATTCCCAAGTCTGACAGCCAAACGTTATCACTAACTCCGGTTCCGATCGGTTTGTGTCAATGGTTTTGTGTGCGGCTGTCAAGTTTTTCTTATTTCTTAGAAGAACAGAAACTCTTAAAATGTTAAAAATGGCCTACAAGAATTTTTGGGAGACCTCAATTATTGGAGTGGTTTTATTCACTCAATTATTCTGTGATATCAATGACGGACCATTTAAGAAGTTTGCTGCCGAAGAAGCCTGATTTGTGGCAGCCCAGAGACTGGTTTTTCCACCACATTAATGTCCTTGTTCACACACTCCTGCCTGTGAACCAATTTTTGAACAAAATGGCATTACCACTGTGCCACATCTCTCTTATTAACCCGACTTTGTCCCTCTGTCACTTTTTTTATTTATCCTAATGAAAAAAGACATGAAAGGAAAGCGTTTTTGCTTAGACTGTTTTCATGAGAATCAGTCATCAACAAAACTATTATAGCTCAAAACTACTGCCACTAGAAAATTCACTCAAGCCAAATGAGAAGTGTTAGAACGCAGTACTACAAAAAATTCACCCACTGCTTTGGTTGCTTTTGGATACTCCTAGTAATGCCTCTCTGGAATAGAGCTGTTTTTTAGCTTAGCCTAACTACCTTTCAAAATGTGCTGCAGGGATCTTCTACTTCAACAATGATCCATTATCATTATTGCTCATAGATTAAAGTATTAAAAGTTATTACCATTTGTCATATTATTTATTTCATTCGCTTATTTATTATTACTAGTAAACGATTTGTCATAAACCATAGATTTTATATTAAATTTTGTAGGTTTACTACCAAAAACTAAAACATATGGTCCAAGACAAAATGCATGCCCGCAGTAGAGGCCCGAGAGCAGTACTCACCAGGCAGCCAACTGAGGGTAAGAGCAGGGAAGGAGGTTTAAGAGTGGGGGAGATGGAACGAGACTGCCTAATTAGCTATGGTGCTAGGTTTGTAGTTAGAATTATTTACTTTAATTTTTATTAATTTATTATATTTTTTATGCTTATATGTTATATACTATATTCAACATGTTTTAAATTTTTTTTATTCTATATAATTTTTTGTTTCATGTGAGTAAGAATATTGTATTTTTTTTGTTTTAGTATGATGCTGATCGAAAGATTGATGATATCTAGTGATGCTTTTGATGTTGATGTATGTAATTTATGTGGTCGTCTTGCTTACTCTGGTTGGTATGTATCATTTCTTGTTATAAATTTTAAAACTTTTTCCTCTGATATCTCTGCCAGTACATCAAATTTCCGATTATCCGAACTTGATGGGGTCGAGGGTCATTTGGATAATCCGGAATCATTCTATTTCCAGGGTAAAAATAAGTGTACGGTACATGTAAAATATCTATATGTGCCTTAAATTTGATAATAAGCTCATTTATGCTTCCAGTTTCTTTTCCATGGAAATAATTCATTTTCCCTCCCAACTTGTGTCACTACTTACTTGCCTTCACAATTCACGCCAATAATGAAATAAAAAACTGAAATAAATTATAGGAAAAATAAAAGAAATTTAAAGTAATCTTATGATTCAACTGAAAATTTATTTTCTTCCCAAAGGTTTATTATTATGATTGATTTTCAGAAACCTTCTGATTAATTTTTTTTATTTTTTTCAGGTGCCATGGTTGTAATAGTAGTGCTTCAGTATCCACTATCAGAATTCCTTATGCTTGCAAACTGTTATTTCAAGAACTGCAATCAATGAATGTTGTTCCAAGACTGACATTGAAAAATTATTGTGATTGATTAGGTCTGTTTATTGTTAAATAATGGATGTTTAAATGTAAATATTCCATCCAATAATTTTGCAAATAATGTTAGAACATGTAAATATTGAATTTTGTAAATTTGATTAGTGTAATTGTACAAAATTGTTATACTTTATGTACATTTGTTCTTTATATTTTTATTAACTAATTATTGTTTTCAAATAAGCGCCTTAATATAATAAACAACAGTATTTCTAATCATGTTATATTTATAATGTACAGAGTTCAGTTAGTAAGTAGGTAAGGGTATCATGAAGATGCTGCATACCATGACAACTAAAACTGTATTGTCAGCAAGCATACTTTATTTATTTTATTTTTTTGCTTACTAAGAGGGAGATATTGAAGGTATCACAGGTTGACAAGAAGATAAAATGTCAATTAACAACAATGTCGATTATCAATAATTGAAGTTAAATGTAACTCTAGGTATTTAGACCCAAAGAATTTTATTTAAGAAAAACCTATCGCAAATATTGTTCAGGTAATGTACAATCGGGACAAACTAGGGTGAAGGCTAGAGCCTGTCTCCGAGGTCAACTGAATGCCCCTAAACTTACCTGAAGGCGTCCATTCTCCCTTCGCTGTACTATTAGAGGATTTAGTTCACAAGTATGGCTCTAACATACAGGGTGTTGTATTCTCAATTATATCTGTTTTAGGTTAGATCTCCACTATTTGAAAAACCCACTGTATTGTCTCCTCACTATTGAATTTCCTACAAAGTCACTACAGTCATATTTTGTACTTCCTGTCACAACACCATCGTGTGTTCTCTGTTTTGTTCTGCCTTGTTGTGTTGTCTTGGGTTTAGTAACCACAATGAATATAAATATGTGGTGGTTGCCAAATGAGTATTACAAACATGGAAGAAATAGGCTGCAGTCATGTGTGGAAAAGATGTCACTGTCGGGAAAGTGTTCCATTAAAAGAGGCTCATGGATCATTAAAGCACATTTTCCATACGTAAAGGTGGCCAAATTTGTCACTAGTTGGCTGACAGTATCTCATCCTCATCATGATTTTATCAAGAAGAGTATGGACCTGTCCCCGAAAACTGGTTGTTACTATGTTAGAGTTAGAGTTGTGAACTAGATCGTCTAATATTGGAGTAAAGGGGGATCAGATACCTTCGGGTAAGTTCGGTTGACCTCGGGGGTAAGGTCTAGCCATCACTGATAGTGCGTCCTGATTGTAAAATTGTACCCTTATATTGCATTGATTCAATACTAATAGGCATGTGACTATTGACAAATAGCAGGTAGTTGAGCATAGTTACCAAGCTTTACCAAATTGTTCTAATATTTTAGTAAAAACTAGCAAAGGGAAATGCATTAAAAACAAATACCTTGAAAATTAAATGTGAGAATAAAATTTGATCTGAAATGTTAGTATAGAGGCAAATTATCAACAGGCTACTTGGAGGCTGAAAACACATACGGCTCCACTCACTGCATATGATAAACTTCGGCAAGATATCCCACCCATGGATGATACTGCACCAGTGTATGTGTGCCAGGACTTCTTTAACAACCTACCTTTAGCTCGCAACAGCCTTAAGAATCACTCGATGCCAAAACACGCCTCCATCCAACACGAATTGAAGCAGCTAGCTCTACAAGTTATTCATGAAGAATACCCAGAAGACGAGTGGATTCACGTTTACACCGACGGATCTTCAAAACCAAATGGCGGAAAAACTAGTACTACTGCTGTCTAGTTGTAGGCTCTCCCCTTAGTAACTGTGATGGAGAAGTTGAAGCAGTGCATGCCGTCGCAACCGAACTTAAAAGGATTGCTTCTCCTTCAAAAGCAGAGTTTTTGGTCGACTCGAAAGCTGCTTTATTCAACCTGTCGCTCAACACCCAAACAGAATGCCAGAGGATGGTTGAGTGTAGAAGAATATTGGGAAATCGTGGATGGACACTAATGTTCCACTGGATACCCAGTCATGTCAATATATATGGAAATGAGGAAGCCGACAAACTAGCCAAGTTAGGAACTACTCTACCTCAACCTAGTTGCCCCATGTCTCTGCAAGCATCTAATACACTAATTAGCGCAGGCAGCAGGCGGCAGATGGAACGAACAGCGCCTCTTCCAAGCGGCTGCTGGTAAAAAATGGGAGATATTGGTCACTGAGGGTCCCATCAACACAAGCCTCCCAGGAGTAATCAGCATAGCTGCCTTCCATCTGAAAACAGGGCTAGCCACCTCCGCCGTATCAAAGTTCATCCTCCGAGTGTCCACTATGTGGTTGCGGTACAATGGATGCTGAAAATCTGAAAGACTGCTCAGCTTTGGACCACACTCCACGAAATAAGAGCCCGGAGTTTGAAGAAGCACGTCTCTATTGGTCAGCGCGTCGCCAAATGGTTCAACTGCCAAGGGTGGGCGTTGGCTAGCAGCAGTTTTAGTACTGCTTCTTGTCTAATGAAGGTAGGGAAACTTGGTGCTTACAGGAAGAAAAAAACAATTTTTGAACCCGAAATTTCCACTCCTGTTTTACGTTTTAGAGATCAAGGAACAAATTTAGTTTTGTTTCTTTGAAATGTCTATCTGTAGTCAAATCTATATGATGAGTTGGCAGCTAGTATGAGGGAGGCAAAAAGTGATATTTTTGTGTTTTCAGGAGGGAAAGCGATTGTTTAAAGAAATCAAATTTTAAAAAATTACACTAAAACTAAAATTATATAAATGGTGGTCCAGACAACTAAAATTTAAAAGAGCAAAATTGGGGAAAGTTTTGTTATAGACGTAAATTTTAAGAAGGTATGAAGATGAAAAAGCTACCAAAAACTTTCTCGCGATAGTCCATAATGCAGGATATGCAACACGTATGTCTCTCTGAAGCCAGAATTGCTGATATCCCTTTCTAATCTGTTCCTTAAGATCTTCGTCGTTGATTATTCCAATTAGGGATTGCTAAATTATTAGCCACTTCTAAAATTTTGGTTTTATTTAAATTTTTGTTTTTGTTTCAAATGTTATACATTCATCTTCAGTTCTAAAAATACACAAAAATTTAAAATACAGTTTGGTATTATTATACATATTAAATTAAATTTTATATAAATTAGTATTATAAAACATTTATGAATTTAATTAAGACAAGGGATCAAATCACCAAGGTTTAATTAGATTATATCAAACAGAAAAGGTTACATTGGCTTGTTCTTGCACTGAACCTAGTAATGGAAGAAATGTGAGATGTTTGTAGGTTATATGGTACAGTTTAGGGGTCGAGGTTTTTCCAGTAATTCCGGTGAGTAATTGTTTTTTGTGTTATAGATGGGAATAAATTTAAGATTGTACTATTAGAGATATTTATTTGGTCATTTAAGCAAAAATCTGGATTGGATTTGAAGGATTTTATTATTTCAAGTGCTTCATATATATTTAATTTGAGGCTGTTTTTAATGTGAAGTATTAATTTAACTCCTGAGTATTTGATGAATTTTTTTTTGCAAAGTTAGAATTCAGTATAATTCCAAAATAATAAGACAGAGAATTCCAACTTTGCAATTCATTTGAATGTAAAAAAAACAACATTATTTCATCAAAGATTCGGGAGTTAAATTAATAAATCACGTTGAAAACAGTCTCAAATTAAATATATATATGAAGCACTTGAAATAATAAACTCCTTCAAATCCAATCCAGAATTTTGCTAGTAAAAAATTTCTTTCTAAAAAAAATACTTGCTATGAAACCAAATAAAGAAAATAAACCGGGACGCAACTTTGGGAAGCGGACTGGAATACGGAAACGGCAAAATGAGTTGGCGACGTTCTTTATACAAACCCAGAGCCCTGAAGATCTTGGAGAGGGTCTTTAAGCATGATATTGACGTAGTGGCAATTCAGGAGATGAGATGGAATGGAAGTGGCATTATGGACAGAAAAGATTACTCCGTCTATTATAGCTACCACGAAAAGAGACATCTGTTGGGTGCAGGATTCATGGTTGGAAAGAAAATAAAGCCTCGTATAATAGACTACCAATTTTACACACCTAGGCTCTGTAGCATCAGAATAAGAGGAATAATTTTCAATTATAGCCTCATAAATGCTCATGCGCTTACCGAGGATAAAACTGATGATGAAAAACATGACTTTTGTGATCTTCTAGAGATAGTTTATGAAGAATGCCCAAGATATGATATAAAAATTATACTAAGTGATATGAATGCTAAGATTGGTAAGGATTCAGCATGCAGTAATATTGGTAGCCACAGCCTGCATGAGGAGCACTCTGATAATGGATTTCGACTGGTTAATTTTGCAATAAGCAGCAACCTTTTAGTCGGAGGAACAGTCTTTAGTCGCTAGAACATGCACAAGGGTACATGGACATCACGTGACGGTCTTAAAGTCCATCATACAAGAAAACCCTGAAATCACGACCAAAACTGAATGGGCAAACCATTCAGAACAAAAGACAGCTCACATACCTTCGTATGAAACTGGAATCACACTTATCATTCACAGAATACATATAGCCAAAGTCACAACACACCAACTAAATCACTTATTCTATAGTCCATATATATATTGTAGTATCTTTATGTGGTGGTTCACCTCCGATGCGCCCTCTGGTTGTCTGTCGCTTCTCTAGCTGTCTGTTACCTTCGACACACCGTAAGGTTTACCTGGGTTGTGAGAGGGATCACTCTCTATCAAATAATTCACCTACCTGCCCCTACTTTCCTCTGCCCTGAATTATTTATAAGTGGGGTGAAGGGTGAAAGGGGGTTAGAAAGGAGGTAGCTTGCCAGTGCGACGCTGCCCTTACCCAGTTGGGTGGCTGCCGAGGTTAGTCCCAAGGGATAAGCATGGACCTCGGCAGCTGTAGGCGCTAACTAGGCAAGCAAGGAAGGATAGATGGGAGGGCCGAGTGCGGGGTAAGCTAGCCCGACAATCTCGAGGGACCCTGTGGACCGGGGTAAGCTAGCCCGACCACACAAGGAGGAAGGAAGGAGAGGTATCGAGTGCCGGGGAAGGATAGCCCGACAATCTCGAGGAAAAGGAAGGATAGACGGGAGGGCCGAGTGCGGGGTAAGCTAGCCCGACAATCTCGAGGGACCCTGTGGACCGGGGTAAGCTAGCCCGACCACACAAGGAGGAAGGAAGGAGAGGTATCGAGTGCCGGGGAAGGATAGCCCGACAAATCTCGAGGAAGGAAGGAGAGCTTGATAGCGCAACGCTGCCCTTACCCAGTTGGATGGCTGCCGGGGTTAGTTCCAAGGGATAAGCATGGACCTCGGCAGCTGAAGGCGCTAGCTAATCAAGCCTAGGAAAGGACAAGGTAAGGGAGAGAGAGAGAGAGAGAGAGAGGTAGATAGGTAGGTAAGGGTGGAATAGAGAACACTGGCGGTCAGCCACACTTGGTCTTGCATAAGCTCGACCCGGAGGTGTTCTGATTTGGCCTTTTTTTTTTCTTTTTTTTTTTTTTTTTTTTTCCAATCCCTCAAGCAAAACAAAACATTAATAAAACAAATAATTAGATAATTATAAACTTGATGTACTTTACCTTTTACTACCTGTTGGTATTTGAAGGTCTGATGACTATTTACAATTTGAATGATATTTCCCAGTCAGGGAATTTTCTCATTATTTAGAGGTGAGGGTCCTCTTCTAGTTGTTTGTTAATAAAATACCTACTACTAAGAACTATATACAAGATTAATAATGATAATATTTACATGGTTATATTTACAAAGGATGAATATAAGAGAGTGGTGCTGGGGTGGGACTAGGGAGTAGGCAGGACGGGGCGATGGGATAGGATACTGGGTGTGGGGGTGCTTTAGAAGCGGATTAAAGTATAGTGTTGACCGAGTTGAGTGGTCCCTTTCGGCCCTGCCATCTGGCAGGAAGGGAGGATGGGGTGATGGCCCGGAAGAGTGGGTTAAATGAGGCAGGGATGTTGTCAAAGAACTTTATATGTCTCCTAGTGATGTGCTGTTGAACCGTGTCGAGTTGTAATTCATTGTGAATGTGTGCCATGTTCCGTCTTTCGAGAGATGTTCGTTTTGTGATTTTTTGTAGGACGCTGTTTTGGTATGTTTGGAGAGACTTCAGGGCTGAGGGGTATAGGTAGTGCAGGATGGGGGCACCGTGAAGCAATGTAGGCCTAAGGATGGCTTTGTAAATCAGGATCTTGAGTCTGAGTGACAGCCCTGGTGAATAGAGTAAGTGATTTAGTTGGTGTGTAGTGGCTTTGGCTATCTGTATCCTGTGTTTTGTGTGAGCTGTAAATGGTAAGTGTGATTCCAATTTCATACCGAGGTATGTTAGCTGTCTTTTATTCTGTATGGTTTGTCCATTCAGTTTTGGTTGTTGTTTGAGTGTTTTCTTGTATGAAAATGTGATTGCATCAGTTTTTTGTGTGTTTATGTGGATATTAATGTTTTTAAGTTGGTCTGTGATTTTTTGGGCTACCGTTTCGGCCTTGCGCATGGCGTGATCTGCATTCATGCTTGCTGTACATATAGCAATGTCGTCAGCATATGCAGCGATTTGTACATCATCAATCTTTTGCCCTACTATATGGGCTGTGTATATGTTGAAAAGGACTGGCGCAAGGACCGAGCCCTGGGGAACACCACAGGTAACTGGGCGCGGGGTGGAGATCTCAGTTTTGACACGGACAGAAAATGTCCGGCCACTGAGGTAGGAGCCAATAATGTCGACCAGTTGGTCCGGGAATCGGTGAAGCCGGAGTTGATCAATTAAGGTGGAGTGGGATACAGAATCAAATGCCTGTGTGCAATCTAATGAGATCATTGCTGTAGCAAGATTTTTATTGAGATTTTTAGCTGTATCATACTGTAGTTTTGCTACGTGATGATAGCAGCTAACGCCGCGAGAGAACCCGGTTTGTTCCGGGGGGATGATGTCATGTGTGTCGCAGTGTTTTCGGATGTGGATAAGAATAAGTTTCTCATATATTTTTGAGATGTGGTTGAGGAGACTGATGGGCCGGTAATCTTCCGGTGCCGCTCCTCGTTTTTTGGGTTTGAGAAGTGGAACAACTATAGCATGTTTCCACTGAGTAGGGTAGTATCTCAGGCGTGAGCATGAGTTGAAAATGTTGAGGAGAAACATATGGGCTTTCCTGGGGAGTTGTTTGAGTAGGACATAGGGTATACTGTCCTTTCCTGTTGATTTGTTTCCCCTCGTGTTTCTCAGAGTTGCAGTCAGTTCTTTATAGGAGGAAAAAATAGTTTGGGTTGTATCAGTCAGTGGACTGTGGTTGTAAGTGGTAGTGGTACGTGCTGAGTCTCTATCGACGTAGTAATCAGCAAGTATGGTAGCCTGATCTGCGGGAGTGAGAAGCTCATCACCTCGTTGTATTCTCACCGATTTTGATTTGGTGTTATGGCTTCTGACTAGTTTCCAGAAGTTTTTGGGGTCGTAATGGGTCCGGCGTAATTGATCGTGCCAAAGGGATGTTTTCCACTGCGACATTAGAGAGGTGATTTGTCTAGTGAGACTGTTTATGATAGGTCTGTATGTTGGGTCTTTAGTCCTATACCAGCAGTTTTTTATGTTGTTTCTCTGTTTGATTATTGCGAGTATGTGTTTAGGTGGCTGGCGTAGGTGAATGGGAGTGGGGTTAAACGTTGGTATCGAGGTGTATGCGGCATCGCGTATGATGTTTTGGAGGGTGTTTATGGCATTGTTTATGTTATGAGTGCTTGAGAGAGGTGTGATGTTGGGCGTGTTACTGTAGACTGTGTTCTTGTATAGTTTCCAGTCTGCCTGTGTAAAGTTGTATTTGTGTTCTGTTGGTGGGATTCTTGTTGTGTCACGGCCGAGGTGATAGATAACGGGGATGTGGTCGTTGTCACTGAATTCTATTGTTGTGCAATCTGTGAATCTGTGTGATTGTTGTGTGAGTAACAGATCTAGTGTAGATGTGTACGCTGGATTTGAGTGATGTCTGTATGTGTAGGCGTTGGGGTGTATGACTGTGTATTTTGTTTTAGTGAGGTGAGTACCTAGCGCATTTGGCTTTGTGCAGTTCCAAGTGTGATGTTTAGCGTTTAGGTCCCCTACGATGATGTGTTGTCTGTCTGTTTCGGTTTCCCGTAAGAGTGTTTTGAAGTTGTCGAGTTGTGCTCCCGGTCTTCTGTATATACATGTGATTTTGTATGTGTGTTTAAGTTTTACTTGTACAGTGACGGCTGTGTGTTTTTCGTCATTTAGTGTGCTGTTGTTTATAAGTTTAGAGGGGACGTCAGAACGCACCAGAAGTGCGACGCCTCCTTGTGCGGGGGTTTGTGAGTCTAGTCTGTAAGTGTGATAACCGTGAAAGTGTATTCGCGTTTGCTTGTTAAGTTTTGTGTCTGTGAGTGCGACAACTGATGGCCTATGAGAGGCCAGGAGGGATTCCAGCTCGAGCTTACGCTTTACGAGCCCTGTTATGTTATAGTTAAGGATAGAATGTCTATCCATTAACTTTAGCTGCGAAAGCTTGTTGGAGCACGATGTTAAGCGTGCTCATGACGGTATGGAACATGGCCTTCATGTCACTAATCATAGCGAGTAGGCCCTCTACCCATGCGGGTGTATCCGTGGACGGCTGGGGGGTTGTGGGTGAGGGTGTGGGTGCGGGTGCGGGGGTTGGTGTGGGGGTGGGTGGTCCGTGGAATAGGACTCCGGCGTAAGAGTTCGGGGCAGAGGTGGTGGTGGGAGCAGGAGATGCAGTCTCCTGGGTGTTGGTTGTAGGTCTTATAGTGACCTTTGTTTCCTTCTTTTTGAGAAGGATTTGCCTGTTGGGGCAGTCGCGGTATGAGGCCACATGAGGGCCACCGCAGTTTGCACATTTGGGTGGGGAGTTTCGTGGGCATTCATGCGTCTCGTGGTTTTCGCCACATCTGACGCATTTTATGATACGCCCACAGAAGTTTTTTGTGTGGCCGAACTCCTGGCAGTTGTGACACTGCCTAGGACCGCTTATATTTTTCAGTTTTTCAACTGTGTAGCCCATGTGGTCGATTGGGCCAACTTTTTCCATATCCTGGATAGATGTTTTTTCGTCGGTGGTGACGATGATAAGTGGGAGGTTCCTCTTATTCCCACTCTCGTCTGTTTTTTTGCATCCGCCAGATCCTTTGAACCCGGGTAAGCGGGCCTTTAGTGCAACCTCAATAGAGGCCACTGAGTGGTTAATATCAAACCCTTTTAAGATGTATTTCTTTAGGGGTTTGGTGCCTCGGGGTGCATAGGAGTGAAAGTCGATATCAACCGACTGGTGGAGAAGGGCCCAGGTGGCGTCATAATCAGCCTTTGTTGTGGTGAAAATTTTATTTTCGTTCTTATTTGAACGTATAATAAATGAGGTGATGTTAGCCTCTAAGAGGGTCTTTCTTAGTTCCACCGATGACATCGGTGGACTAATCACAATCGGGGCCGGTTTGTACGGCTTTTGATTGGTTGGTGGGGTAGCTGGGGTGGGGGTAGCTGGGCTGGGTGTCTCTGACTGAGAGGCTGATGGGCCGTTGAATGCACCATATCTGTTATAGGTGGTAGTGGCTGGTTCCTCATTGGTCGGCCTTGGGACGAATGTTAATTTTCTTTTAAGGTTTTTAAAGCCTTCGTTGTCAGTGAATGGAATATACTTCCGTTTTAGTTTCTTGGGGGGCATGGTTTGTGCTGATGAAGTTGAAGCAACTTCATCTTGGACCATAGGTGTGGGCTGGGGCTGAGTCATTTTAAAAATAAAGGTCTAACTAAACTAAATACTAACACTTCACTTATAAGAAAAGAGTACTCACGTGACTCCAGGAGCACCAGAACGGACCGCAATGGAGGCACCACTGGAGCACCAATCACAGGCCGCGTCGAGAGCACCAGTAGTCACTAAGGGCTGCTTGCCAGCGCAACGCTGCCCTTTACCCAATAGGGTGATTTACTGAGGTTAGGTCCAATGGATAAGCATGGACCTCAGTAAATATCGGGCGCTAAGCTAAGCAAGGATTGAGAGTCTTGAGAACAGTAAGTCTTCAGCTTGCAGGAGAGGTCTTCAGAGTAGGTCCTTCTGCTAAGGCTGCTAGCTGTAGAATCACTGCTCGATCTGTCTATGTCTGATTTGGCCTTTTTTTTTTTTTTTTTTTTTTTTTTTTCTAAACCCCTGGATAATTATATTTGCAGATATATACATTTAATTTGATGTTTGTCCTTTTGCTGAAGCTGGGCTTCATTTTAAGGAATTTTTGTGGTATTGGTTCTACATTGTTGTTTCTTATTTAATTCTTATTATAACAAAAGTGTTGGGGCACACTTTATTTTTCTGTTTGTTCTTTCTTTTATACAACTAGTTTAATCCTAATCTAACTTAACTAATACCTTAAACTAAATTTAGTGTCCATTTCACTTTATGTTTCCTTCCATTACTTTCTGCCATCTAATTGGGGGTGGTGCTGGTGTCAGTGTCCTAAATAGTGGGTTTGCTAGATATCCCAGCGAATCCAAGAATTTGATATGTCTCCTCCTGATAAATTCCGGTACCGTTGGTAAATCTAGCAGGGTGTGGAGTTCATGCGCCTTTTTCCTCTTCCACGCCGTTGTCCTTACCATCTTCCGGAGCATCGAGTCTTGAAACCTCTGGAGGAGCCGCTGCGTGCCACCGGTGAGATGTGTGAACAATGGAGCCCCGTATAGCAGTGCCGGCCTGAGTATGCTCTTGTACACTTGCAATTTGAGGCGGAGTGAAAGGGCTGGCGAAGTTAGTAGGTGGTGAAGACGGTAAGATCTTCTCCTGACCGTCCTGGTCTTTTGATATAGATGGGTACTAAGCTTGAGATGCCGATCAAGCTTCATACCCAAGTATACTATGGAGTTAGAAGGCGAGATGACGGTGTCAGCCACCTGGAGAGTCCTCGGCAGTGTTGATTTCTTGCCCTGTTGGTGCGAGAACACTACACAGTCCGTTTTTGCTGGATTGACCTGTATGTTGAGATTTTTCAGCTGTTGAACTATCTCTTTACAGGTTTCCTCGGCCTGTTTCAGTGCATGTTTGGCGCTCATACTGGTGCTGTAGATGGCTATATCATCTGCATATGCAGCGACCTTCGCTATTCTGTAGTTTTTGCCAACTACCTCAGCAGTATATATTGAAAACAGCACCGGAGAGAGGACTGCTCCTTGCGGCACTCCGCACTTCAGTGAGATGGTCCGGGATTGCTCATCACAAACTCGCACAGAGATGGTCCTGTTGCCGAGAAAGGATACAATGACACTGTAGAGCTGTTCCGGGCACTCGAGGTCTAAGAGTTTACGGCATAGAATACCGTGAGACACTGAGTCGAATGCCTTTGTACAGTCGATGGAGATCATAGCCGTTGCCGTGTTCCGATTGAAGCTGGTGTTCACCTCAGTTTGTAGCTTCATAAGATGATGTTCCGTACTGAGGTGTGCTTGAAAACCGGTCTGTTCGTAAGGAATTACGGAGTTTTCATCACAGAATTCTCTAAGGTAATTCAGGATGATCTTTTCGTATACCTTACCGAGGTGCGGCAACAGGCTGATTGGTCGATAGTGATCTGCCTCGTTCCCTGGCTTATTCGGCTTGAGGAGTGGAAACAGGATGGCATGCTTCCATTTTTCGGGGAAGTATCTCAGCCTCAAGCACGAATTGTACAGGTTTGTGAGATGAGCAATCCCTTTTCTCGGTAGTTGTTTCAGGAGTATCGTCTGTACCCCTTCATGGCCAGGGGCCCTGTTTCCGTGGGCTCTTCTGAGGATGGCCTTCAGTTTCTTCGGAGTGACGAACATGTAATTGTTCTCCTTAGCCATCTCCGGTATTGAGAGCTGGGCCCCTGTCCGCGTATCTATATCATGCTGATAGTGCCCAACTAGTAGCTCGGCTTGCTCAGCATGATTAAGAAGGCGGTCTCCATCATGTAGGCGGACATTAGAGGTCTTCTTGGTTGCCGCTTTTGTGAGTTTCCAGAATTTCCTGTAATCACCATGCGTGGCCCGTAGCCGTTCGTGCCAGGTCGCAGTCTTCCATTGATGCATGAGATTTTTAATCTGGGTGGTAACTGCGTTCAGGGCTCTTTTGGTGTCTGGATCTCTGGTGCGGGAATGACGATTCTTCAGTGTCCGCCTACTTTCTATGAGCGCCATGATGTGGGGTGGGGGTTTCTGTAAGTGGGGAGGCTGCGGATAGTAGGTGGGGATGGCCGTCTGCGCAGACTCGACTAATGCTGCCGTGAAGTCCTCGATGTAGTCAGTTACTTCCTCCACGGTTCGCAGGGTCGGAACTTGCTGCAGCCTATGGCATACCTCGGCTTTGAAACGGCTCCAGTCGGCCTCCTGGTATTTAAATTTCTTCACCGTCGGCGCTGGTCTTCTTCCTTGCACTTCATAGATCACCGGGCGATGGTCCGATGAGATGAAGTCTGTGACAGTGCACTCAGTGATACGGTGTGGCTGTCTTGTTAACAGGAGATCGATTGTCGACGTAGAGCCATCTCGAAAGTGGCGGAAGGTGTGAGTGGCTGGGTGGACAACTGTAAATGCTGTTTTAACCAGCTGCCTTCCCGCCGGGTTTGCCGTCGTGTTATGCCATAGGCTGTGTCTGGCATTCAGGTCTCCTACCAACCAGTGATTGGTTTTTGTCCCGCATGTGTCGATGAGTTGCCGTAGCTCTCTCAGTGACCCTCTTGGACGCCGGTATATGCCTGTGATGTAGGTAGGCTGGTTCATGAGCACCTGAACGGTGACATGACTGATCCGTGCGTCTCTGGTGTTCATAGGGGGTGGCATCTTCTTCCACGTCGTTCCATGCCGTACCGCTATGAGCACACCTCCATGGGGATCGTGTGAGTCATCCGTAGCTACGGCATATCCTCGAAATCGGGGAGGGCGCCCTTGTATTCTAGTGTCCGTGATGACGGCCACAGTGGGTTCGGTAAGCGCCAGGAGAGCCTCCACCTCTTCTAGTTTCGTGGCGAGGCCACAACAGTTGAAATTTACAATGCTGTAACCAATCATTTTTGACACTGGCATCCTTGTTTCAGGTCTGTAATGAGTGTTTTCATGAAAGTCCTCATCTCTGAAAACATATGGGTGATGGTTTGATTTATCACTGTCAACATGAAAGTTTGTGATTGGTCCAGCTGAGGTTGTGGCGCTCCCTCCTCTGCCGGTGGTGGGGATTCCTTGTCTGTTCCAGTCGCTGATGGCGGTTGAGGCTCTGAGGGACGCAATAGAGAAGAGTACGTTGTCGCCGTACTAACAGGTCTATGTTCTCTAATGTGATTGGTTGTGGCAGTGCTGCTGGTTTGCACTCGTCTGGATGCAGCCTGTTCTTTTCTCTTCTGTTCGGCGATCTTGATAAGTTCTTGCCGGGCTTTGCATTGTCTGTAAGACGCCACATGGTTGCCCTGACAGTTTGTGCATTTAGGCTCCCCCTTTCTGGGACAGCTGTCGACGCTGTGTCCCCCACTGCATCGCACACATGCCAAAGCGTACCCGCAATAATTTTTGGTATGCCCGAACTTCTGGCATCTATAACACTGCGGGGGTGCGTTATCTTTCTTCGGTATGTATTTACAGACCGAGAAAATGCACTTATTGACGTGCCTAATCGCCTGCACGTCCTCAATGGTGACCTTGACAGGTACCGTGATTACTATTGGTGACAGAGGGGTCTTTTTTCCTGTTTCATCTGTCTTCTGCAGCCTCCTCACGTCCACTGCTGCAAGAGGCTTAACAGCCTCTTTTACGTCCTCTATCGGGATGCTGACGTGTAGATTTTTTAGCACAAATCTACTCTGTGTCAGGCCTCTTCTTTGTGCATACGTGTGAAAACGGATGTCCATTAAGCGAAGTCCTCTAAGGACTTCGTTTCGGTCCTTCACATTATTCAGCAGGATGTGTACTCCAGCACGTGTTTGCCTTAACAAGTAATCGGAGATTTTTAACTTCGTTAAGAATTTTTTGGCCTCTGGGATGGTGTGTTCTGGAGCCAACATGACAGGTGGTATTTGGAGCGGCTTCTGGGAGTCCTGGGTCGCAGTCTCGGTATCTGCTATATTGGCGAGAGCCGCATATCTATTAGAAGTCTCAATCTCGCTGGCTTGTATGGCTTTGGGTTTTCTCTTCTTCCTCTGACGCATGGCGCGTGTTTCACGTCCCTGTGGACTGGAAGAACTAGCTGCTTCTACATCTGCTTCGTCCTCAGACCTGGGAAGAGGGGCACTCTGTGCTGTGTCCATCTCGCGCACTTTATTGTCCTGGAACTAGCACTACACTCACGGGGGGGTTACCACTACGGACGGACCGTAACGGAGGCACCACGCCCAATAACTGTCACTGTCACAAGGGTGGGGGTCAACTTGCTAGCGCAACGCTGTCCGTACCCAATAGGGTGGCTGCCGAGGTTAGATCCAAGTGATATGCATGGACCTCAGCAGCTCTAGGACGCTAACTAAGCAAGAGGGGAAAGGTACTAACTGGTTCACTTCACACGAGGTGGCACTTCTAGAGGTGTTTTCACTGCGGCTGCTGACTGCTGACTGTAGAGTGTATGATTTGGCCTTTAAATCGGAGCTCTATTTATACCAATATGCAATGACTGCTGGGTAATCTTTATTTTGAGAAGTCTAACATATATATATTTTTCCTGGCCACATCAGCACACCTCTTGGTCTTAATTTTATTTGTATAAGTACAATATTCATCACAGAACATTTTAAAACACATTTAAAAATAAATAACCCTTTTACATATAAATTAATCGTCTATAAACAAAGCCTACTAAAAAGTATAGTGAGTTAGTTCACTTGGTGGCGGACAGATGGCGCCCTCAACCCACGGCTCGCTTCATTTCTATGCCAGCTCTCGATGGGGAAGATCGTTCAGCAGCTTGCGGGCGGCCCTAGTTCGGCCGGCGGTCGGTAGATCGTGTTGTCAACCATCTCCCGCAGTCCACAGCCTTTGATCGAGAAGGTTCTGCCGGCTTGACTAACAGCTGTTCCGCGTGTTACAATAATTATTTGAATTACATTAATACAGTATTTAATTAAATTAACGTGTTCTTTTAAGAGATATCACGCATTAATTGTGAATGACACAGCAGAAGGGCCTTTTTAAAAGGTATTATACAATAAAAGAAAAGGGCCCTATTTTAGGATGCTACAATATATATATATCAGACATCTCTAAAACTTCCATAATCGTGCTCTAGGGGTTATGAAACAGATAGAAAACGCAGTCCCGCCCCTCACCGTGATCTTCGACCCACTGCAATAGTCTATTTTTATCGGGGGAAATACGACTAAAAATGTTATTTTCATAGTCTAGATTTTCAGTTTTTGTTTACTAATTATTCAAGATTTTCCTGTCTGAGGTCATCTACTGTGTATAGAAAACTCTCAAGACACCCCGGTAATTTGGCCTCCCCCTGAAAAATTTTGGATGGGCGCTCATACTTACACTATACACTATATGTCATGTATCATATATTATATAATATTAACCCTTTCGCTGCTATGAACTCATATAGTAGTCCGGCGGTTGCAGTGCCCCGTGTGCTACGAGCTCATATAGTAGTCCGGCGGTTGCTGTGCCCGGTGTGCCATGAGCTCATATAGCAGTCCTGCATGTTTAGCGTCTGACTGCTACTAGCTTCTATATTATTTCTTCGACTATCGCCATCTGTAGACTATTTAAAGAAGTAGCATTGTCCTTCAAAGCCGATAGAATGCATAGGAATTCATTTTTGTCATTTTCAGCTTTCTTCTCCTCGGCCAACCTTTATACCACCAGCTCCGTCCCTTTTTTTACGCCCAAGTACGGTTTCTCTGAAATTCACCCTGCATATCTCTTTAGTATATTTTGTGCTTTGCTAGTGAATAGTTTTGGATTAAGTACGTAAATATGTCGAAAAAAATTATTCTGAAGAATAAGGCGGCAAATAAAAATAAAATGCCAGGAATGCGATACAGCACTTTTTCCAGCGCCGTTTTTTTAGATATATCACAGAATCAGACATTTTTAATTATTACAAATAATACAAATTAAAAAATAAAATAAAAACATTAAAATTTTTTTTAAATAAAAAGAAAAATTAACTCCGCCAGTAGCTGGTCCACCGTCCGAATCTAAAAGGAGGATGGAAAACATTATTAGAAAACCTAGAATGGAAAAAAAATGATAAACGCTAAACGCAAAAAGTATTCAGCACACGGGGCAATGTAGGCGCTAGACTATCCCGCACTAGCGTATCCTCCAACCGCACGAATATTACGCAAGTAATAATATTCGAGTATGTCTTTGGCTCTTTTCGCAAATGTTACGTACAACGATATATTTTCATTGGCATTAAAAGGATTAAATACGGCCCAGATGTTGTGATCGCGGGTATGTAATTGTCATTGCTGTAATTGTCATGACAGCAATTACGGACACCTAGCTACTAACGAACGTACACAAGATTTTTATTATATACATTACTGAAAATTTCAACTGATTTAAATGTTAAATAATAGTAAAAAAAAAATATAATAATTAAATGTTTAATAATCATCTTCCCACCGCCTCCGTAATACCCCTTCTGTCCTTTCAAATTTTTGTTTAGTCATCACTCAGTCCTCACCAACACTCTGGGCTGAGTAGGTGCGAAATTTTGTCTATTTATTTATTTTTATATTCTATTTCAAATTTCTCAGTTTTACTATATTTATTAATTTTATTTTTAGTTATCTTTTATTACTCTGTCAGTATAATCTAATAACATTTAACAAATTCATCACTGTCTTTTTATTTATCTTGTTTGTGTATATATATATATATATATATATATATATATATATATATATATATATATATAAATATAATTTTCTGTATATATCATTTTTGCATCTTGTTCATTTAGCTCTGATAAAGACCTGCAATGTGGGTCGAAACGAAAGCTTAATATAAATAGTTAAACTATTTTGAGATCCATTTTTTGACCACCACCCGGACCACCATATTCTTCATTAAAATTTTAACATCTTTGAAATCAAAATTATGATTATTAACTATGCTGTGTCTAGCCAGTGCTGTTGCATTAGTATTTTTAGGATTCTTTACATCAATTTTGTGTTGATTGATTAACATTTTTGAATTTTTGAGGTATTGTTTCATTATACTTAATTATCTAGTTCTATTATCATGTTCATTGTTTCTAATGTTCACTTAATGAATTAGCCAACTGAATATAAATACAATTGATAACTATGAAAATTTTTTTAGTATCTAAATTTTCTATTGAGAATCCAAATATATATAATATGTAACAATGTAATTTTTGTGAATATGTACACTATTTATTCCTATTGAGAATGTTATTGTTATAAGTAGAGCTCGGATTCTCGTGCAATTGCACTTTTTTTTCGGTTGCTTGAAATTGATCGGGGACAAGTTATTTACACGAATTAAGGCATCCGAATTAGCATTTGTAAGTTTTATTTTGCACAAAATTGTACATTTTAAACAATTTTGGGCAAATTACACGTTTTATATTTTTACTGCATTAAATTGCACATTTAGTCATAATTAAAAAAAATATTTATTTGCTTGAAAATATAAACATTGAACCAAAATTACATAGGACAGATTCACGAAGTAATACTTTACAGTTTATAACGCATCTAATATAATTCAATTATTTGGAAAATTCTGTAACTGAAACTGAAAATTGAAGTTAGTTTTGCTCTTTTTAGATTCCTAGGCAACCAGTTAATCCTTACCAATCCATTCACTTCCTTTTATGTACTGCAGTGATACACACAGTCTATAGTTGGCAAAATAATTATGCATCCACAAAGTTTTTGGTCAAAAATATGTTCAATAATTTACTCAAAATAAATTAATTAGTGGATAGGGTAACAAACAACATCCCGCCTAATTTTTTTCACGAGTGAAGGGAATTAAAAATCCGTACAACCTTATTAAAAAAAATATCGGAAATTGGTCGAGCAAAAAAATTATTCATGATTTGACAGTTGTCATATTAACTAGTTAGTTAGTTATTTGCTTACGGTTTTCATCTAATTAATTATATCATTATAAATATGATGAAAAATAACAAATGACAAATATAAGCCTAAAATGGGAAAAATTATCAGAATTGAAAGGCAATCCACCAAACTGGATCGTTAATCCAATGAGTTAAGTTCTCCCGGCAAAGATGAATGGTTCAACTTTTTCGACGTGATTGAGTTATCGATATATCGGCAGAAATTTGGGATTGTATCACTTGACCATGCGATACATTATTAAAAATGTTATCAGTTGGCAATAAAAAACACTTAGGCAGAAAATGTGTTGCCATAGTACGTGAATCACTTATGATCGTGCGAAACGTTACAAAAAATACTCTGATAAGAGCTCTTGAGGTTTTTAAATTTTACATAACAATGATCCAATCTACCTAATTTATTAAGAAAAATAGCCACTTATGAATGAAAACAAAATATATAGATGATTTTTTTTAAGCATAAACGACGTAAATGACAGAATTTTATTTTTCGTTTGCACATTTTTGCACGTTTTGGCTTTTTTATTGCACGAAAACCGGGCTCTAGTTATAAGTTAAGACCGGATTTGTATGCTAATGCATATTTTTCCTGATACGTTTTTCAGCCAAAATGATCGAATATCTTTATACTTATCAATGCATTTGGCGTTGATATATTAAATTTTATTGTGCCTATTTGATGGGTTATTGCATATTTGGCCGAGAAAAATTTTAAATAACTTTTCTTCCAATTAAAATAGAACATATACACTTAAACTATTTTATGATAAAAGTTCAATGCGGGATAAATGGTTTGTTTTTTAATTATTATTGAATGTTTCAATTATAAAATAGATGAAAACAATCTACCATGAATCAAAATAATCTATTATCGTAATCATAGTAAAGACAAAAGCTCGCAGACAAAAATTTCAAATTTGTATCGTTGTTGTGATCACATCGCATTGAACGTGTAGCTGCAGTTTAAAATAATTTATAGTATTATATTATTAGCATTTCAAAACAAATAAAATTTAAGAGATCAAATATGTATAGTTATGTATTCATAGAAAATAATTATTAATATCGTAATTTTGATAATTTTTCTAGAACCCTTACAAGTACTTTAACAAAGTAAAAACCAACATCTTGCACTTCTCCTTTGGAATTTTATATTCTATTATATTAGTGCGTTGCTTCCGTTGTGCGAATTAGTTTAAATTAACTATGTTTTAATTATCTTACTTAAACCAAAATGCCTTAAGTAAGAGCATCATTTAGTTCAATGCTAATCAGTTGGAACCCATTGTATTTAGCAGGGAGAGGTTTTTCCTGGAAAAAAAAACATTTTTTTGCAAGTTGTGCAATAAAAATGTGCCGTCTAAAAGAAATTTTCAAATCGACCAGCACTTTGAGACAGGTACTTGTATGTACTATTCTTGAAATTTTATACTCGAATTTGAGTTTTAAATGTAAGAATAATCTTAGTGCACTGTACAATTGCTTGTGAAGGTTTCGTGTAATTTTCCTACATTGGAGATCTCAGTGCCCTTTGCCGTACTTGTTCAAATCTAGACTTTTCAATGAAATACATATTTTATTTTGCATTGGTTACATTTGGTATTCCCTTATTGAATCTTATAAATTCTCCATTTGCGAAAATGGAAGAAAGTGAAGAAATGTATTTTAATTGTTAAGAATTGTTTAGCTATAAAACGTTTCTGTGTAAAAATGTGTTTTTTAATTTACCTATGTTTTTTCTTATTTATATTATAAATTATAATTATAATTCTCAAATAAAGCAATAATTATACCCTTTTGTCGATTTTCAGCACGATTCTGGCATTTATCGTGCATATTTTCCTTCATATTTCTTCATGTTTCACTGCATGTTATTGCAGATTTTAATGCATATTTGAGGACTTTTTACTGCATAACCTTTTTTGCTTCATATAAATCCGGCCTTTAGTTATAAGTAAAGAAGCATTTCGACAGTACACCTGCGAAAACTCGTAAGTTCCTATTTAATAATTTCAATGTTTATTGTTAATTAGGTTAACAACAAAAATTGAAAATTTATCATGAAAAAAAATTAATTCAGTAGCAGTTATGAAAGTTACTTGTTATTTTGTTCTCAGTTTACGGTTTTCAATTCATATATAATCTCTTATTCAAATTCATTCTCAAAGTGGGCCAAATGATCCAAATTGAACCATAATTCCCCCAAAATGGATCGTAAATCGAAATGATTAAGTCCTCCTTTGCAAAGATGAATCGTTCAATTTTTGTTGTGAATTAGGTTGTAGAGGTTTTTAATTTCAATCACCTGTAAAAATTAATGCGGACTGTTGTTTTTTATCATATCCATCAATTAACTTTTATACATAATTATGTACATGTACATATTTTTATCCGAAAAAACTAAGTGTACGAATACTTATTTTGACCACTGTATATGTAACATGTATTTTTACTTTCCCTTGAAAATAAATTTCGAATTCGAGTTTTCAACGAAAATACACGTTTTAAGGTCCTCTGAGTCCAAATAACCAAGGTTCGTAAAATAGTTTGTGCGTACATACGTGAGTATGTATTTAAGATAAGTATATGTCTGGGATGTTACCGCAACATTTTCGCTGAAATCGGCTTACCGGAAGGGCCACTTTATATCATCAATTTCACACTTTTTTCATCAAAAAGGCTCTTACGATTTTTATTAAACTCGTTATACAATTGTACAATTAAATGTAATCCGTTATTATATGTCGTTTTCCTTCAGTAGGTAACTAGTTTCCAAGATATTTCTTCATGTTCCATGACAACAATAAAACTGACAAAATCACTGGATAAAGCATTAGAAATGGACAGTTTCGACATTTTAAGCGGAAAAACCCACTTAACTAATATCTAATTCTCATGATGAAGATACAAATGGTGAGGAAAACTAATATTTTTCACTCAATTTTAACGCTTAAAACCAGTAATAAAAATGTTTAATTAGAGTGGAAAAAATCGCGTTCATAACCTTTATTACCGAACCATATGATTTCTCTTTTAATTAAAAATAATTTTTGATGTAAGCTTATTATGACCTTCAAGTAAAGTACCCTTTTTCGCTCACGAATCTTAACCAAAATCTAGTAAATACATTTATATCGACATAAAAGTCCTATTTACCAAATTTGAGATGTTTTACATTATATTTTAATAAAATTTTTGATTTAAGTTTATTATGACCTTCAAGTAACGTGTCCCTTCCGGTTTTCCAATTCAAACCAAAATGTAGTACGTTATTTAAATCAATATATAAATTATAAATACTAAAGCCACGGCGAAACTAGTCAAAATGGATTCAGGGATGGTCAAAATGGATATTTCCGTTGAAATCTGAAAACCGAAAATTTTCGCGAATACAACACTTCCTTTACTTCGTACAAGGAAGTAAAAAGAATTTGTGGGATTTTTTTTTCAATTTTAAGATTGGTAGGGTAAATTCAAGATATGTATTAAATTCAAGCCTAGGTACGTATTTTTGTAAAGAATGACACTATTTTGAGATTTTTAGGGTAAATAGTTTTCGAGTTATAAGCTTTTCAGTGATTCAAAATGTGTCAAAAAGAGTCGATTGTTTTGTTTTTTTATTTATAATTCGAAAACTAAAAATGGGAAAAATCTGAAATTTTGAATTTTCGCCAATATTTATGTATACAACCTAAATAATAAGTTTCACTAATTTAGAAAAACCTTGAGTCTAAAAATATTTTTTATTGGTTGATTTGGTGTGGAATGGGCCGTATCACTTTCGAGATTTTGCAAGTATACTGTCGATTTGTTGGTACTTTGTCGGCTCTATGTATATGGGGAATTCCCGAAAACAAATCAGCTAAATAAAAAATGCATATATTTCCATGTTCTATGGTTTGGCTCGTTAATAAATTATTATTTTTTAGTAAGTGTATCAACGATTAATTAATTTAATCCGCAAAGAGGAAATTACCACTAAAAGCATACGTTATCCTTTCCAAAGAACAGTGAATTTAATAATTGTTATTTATCATAAAAATTTCAGAAACATCCGCACCATTAGCATAAACTCAAACGGCTTTCCTTATAACAAATTAAAAAAATAAATATATTAGGTTGCTTTCATTAATTTGCATGACTAGACTTACCATATGTTCGGAATTATCCCGGACAGTCCTGGTTTTTTAGTACTGTCCGGAGTTGCAAAAATATCCGGAGTTTGAGGATTTTATGGCTGACGAAGATCTTTTTTAATTATAGACCTGCATCGAGTTTTTAAACATTCTCTTACGGTTCTACATCTCTCAGCCGACCTTGGATCAGCCGGACGTGATTCCATAATGTTTTACTTAGTCATTTGGCAACACAACAGGGACAATGTGTTCAGGAACGTCACCGTGGTAGGGGTATAGGGTTGTCACCTCCTCCAATAATTTGCAAACTCAAAAAGTTGGGAAACTTTAGATTTGAGAACTGCGAAAATTGAGGTAAAACATTTTACTCAAAGAATTAACAACATTTAAAACAAATACTAATGCCTTTGGGTTAAAAATGTTTGAATTGAGAAAACAAAAATTATTGTTGTATAGTGTAAGCATTCGCTACAGGTAAGTGAAAAGTTCAAATTGAAAATATAGTTCAGAAATCCGGTCAAATTTGTTGGGAAATTTTAGATGTTGCCCCCTCCAATAAATTGTTGTCACAACGTCCCTGAATGTGTTTATGTTTTTTTCGTGTTTGAAGTAACTCTTCTACATGTTTTTTATCATTTTATCTCTATCCACTTTTTTCCTAATCTTATATCATCCTCATTCAAGGCAGAATAACTATTGAAGAGCCAAGGCCTCCAGCAGTTTGGTCCACCATCGTTAGCAATGGACAAAACAAAATATGTGTTTGATACTAATCTACAACAGTAATACAAATTTTTTAAATTGTGTAATGACAGTAACAATGAACGTGCTTATTGCATATGTACTGAAGAATTATCTGTTGGGCATAAACAAAAAATGTAGTTGCAAGATGCAAAAAAATGTGAGCCCGAATAGTGCAATGGCTTATACCATTTTTTTTTTTTTACTTATACGAATGCTTTTATTTCATCCTGGTCCTTTTCCCTTGATATTTTTTTTCTTTTCACTAATCCATTTGAACACTTGATATTATATTCTTACATTTAAGCAGGGGTGCCCATAGGGGAGGGGAGGGAGGGTTGTTTGAAGAAGAAGTAGAAAAAAAGTACACTAAAACTAAAATTATATGAGTGGTGGTCCAGACAAACTAGGACAGGAAAGAGAAAAGATTTGTTGTAGACGAAAATTTCGGTACATTCTAGTTTTTTGGGTCTCTGAAGTTGAACCTGAGGTATTCTGATAGATATTTTTTCCGAAACCTTGGTTTTCTGTCTATATCTTGGAAACTATTCTTTTATTCATACAAGACCATTCTCTTCCAAATTAAAATAGACAAAATGTTTTACACTTAATGTCTATCAAATTTCTACCACCAACTTTTAAGCCGCTATAACTCACTGAAAATGAGGCCTAATTCCCAAAAAGTGGTAAAAACGCGATTTAAGGCTCTTTACCGATTTATATAAAAAATTTACCATGGTTACGCTACTTATGACCATATATGATATTAAACTATATGCATACATACTATACATATATAATATATACATACATAATTCGCATACAAATACATAAAATACACATTAATATTTGATATCTGTACAAGCAGATGCCCAACAAATTTATCTTCTTTATCTGTTAGTTGTTGGATTTCAGTAAACAAAAAATAAATGTTGACCAGAAATCGATAATGTTCATCATACTCTCCAATGCACGCTGTAACAACCAAACTTTTTAAAAGCGTATCATGTTCTTACAATTTCGTCCTCTTCCATCAATATAAATGGATTTTTTTACTTCAAAACTTAAGCTTTCTAAAATTGTTCAATCTAATGGTTTTCAATTTATCGATATTAGTGGAATCTAAAAGTTTTAGGATCTTGCGGTGCCTTTTGAAAGCCTCTACTAACTTCAAGTTATAATGAAAGTCTTAGTCTCAACTAAAACAAACCAATGGCATTATTAAGAAATCAACAATTTTAACGATCAGAAATATTATGCGCTAAGTAAAATTTTTAACCCTGCAGAAAAGATATCCTCAGGGAATCAAAAACAGCTCTCACGTGAACTTCAACATCATTGTTGAAAATTTGCTGAAATCACGATAATGAAAAACATAGCATGACATTCTGAAATTGAAACAAGCTGAATTATGCTCCAGAAATATACAAAACAGCCGAATTCGCTTCAGATTTTCAAAACTTTTCTTGGAAACAGATGTATTATAACAAGCTAAACTCTGCTCCTGAAAGGTTCAAAACCTTAACTATTCGTCCCTGATTATGAAAAATATAATGAGCTGAATTCTGCCCCATAAATCCTCAAAACACCCAACTTTGGAATACCCGAAGACGACTGAAAAGGATCTGGATTTGAGACCTACTTGTAACATGATATAAGCAAATTAAAGCCATGGATTGATAAGGTGCCACTGGGCTCTAACTCTCCTCATGTCATCAAGTAATTTTTTTACTTCCTTGACGAAGTAAAGGAAGTATTGTAATCGCGAAAATTTTCAGTTTTGAGATATCAACGGAAATATGTATTTCGATCATTCCTGAATCCATTTTTACTAGTTTCGTCGTGACGTCTGTACGTACATCCGTAAGTTCATATGTACGTATGTGCGTAACTCGCATAACTCAAAAACGATTTGCCGTAGAAAGTTGAAATTTTGTATTTAGGATTGCTGTAAAATCTAGCTGTGAACCTCCCTTCTTGGTGACTACATGATCACCGGAAGTGGTACTTTAGTTGAAGGTCATAATTGATTTCCATCAAAAATTATATTAAAATATAATGCAATACTTTTCAAATTTAGTATTTATAATTTATATATTGATTTAAATAACATACTATATTTTGGTTTGAATTGGAAAACCGGAAGGGGCACGTTACTTGAAGGTCATAATAAACTTGCATCAAAAATTATATTAAAACTAACTACAGAGATCATGTGGTTTGGTAATAAAGGTTATGAACGCGATTTTTTCCACTCTAGTGGTTTTAAGCGTTAAAATTGAGTGAAAAATATTTGTTTTCCTTCCCATTTGTGAGATGAACAATTCTGCAGCAGGAGAATAAGATGTAAGTTAAATGGATTCTTCCGCTTAAAATGAAGACACTATCGATTTCCAATGCTTTATCTAGTGACATTGACAGTTCTAATGTTGTCTCGGAATACGAAGAAATCTCTTGGGAATTTATTGCCTGCTCAAATAAACGACATATAATAACGGAATGAGACATCCAGAAACAAATGCGTGCGTGCGTGCGTGTGTGTGTATGTCAACAGACGGGTGTCATTTTTGAGATAGAATTGAGATGCAATCTTGGGAAACTAGAAACCAAATTCAGAATCAGTTTTTAAGCCACCGTTTTATAGTTTAATAGGCGTGCAAGGAAGTCATGGGGTGTCCACATTGGATATTTTTATTTACTTTATTTATTTTTTGTTTGTTATTGTTGTATCAATTATTATTTTATTTTATTTTATCCTCATTTATTCATTCTATTCTATGGATAACAGATGAATAGAATGAGCAGCACCCGAGTATGATGAAGGATAGGCTAGGAAATTTCAACTTACTACTTTAACTGACATTTTTTACAAACAATTTTTACTGACTTTTTACAAACAAAAACCTATAAATACAAGTGAGGGCGTGAACGGTAAAATTCCTTACTTCTACTTTTTCACACTATGATGTATGTAGGTAAGTAGTTTTGCAGTCACTGGTTGCTGGATGAAGAGTTTTGTAACTATTAATTTTTAAACGTAAGAAAATAAAGTAAGAGTTCAGTTAAGTCATATTTAGACTCTTCACTTAGTGAGTAATAATAGCTATCTCGATTTTAATAAAAAATGGAAGTAAAGAGTTTTGCAGTGAACACCCTCAAGTTTATTTTCATGATTTGTCTTCATATTTTTCATTAAAATTTTCCCTTTCACTTAGATTTTAAAAACTTGCTTCGAACCACGCTACAAGCACAATATAAATAGGTAATATGCACTTTTCATGTGTTTAATGTGTACTTCATGAAGTTTAATAGCACCCATGGTCAAAAGTTGGGCAACTTGGATAGATTTTATGGAAACCGAACGTAAAGAGCCGCCTCAGGTAGGCTCGCCACGTAGCAAGAATGCCTGAGGATCAAATCTCTAAGAAAGTACTACAGGAAGAAATCTATGGCATACGAAAGAGAGGCAGACCAAGGTTGCGGTGGATGGATGGTGTCGCTGAGGATGCCAGATCCATGCTTGGGATTCGGTAGTGGAAGCGCAGAATAGAATAGGGAGCCGATGGTCAATGCTGCAAGTGGCCCTGTCCCCAATCGGGACATAACGCCACATAAGAAGAAGGAAAAAATGCTGGAGGAACTGAAGAAATAATCCAAGAATGGATGAAGCTGAGAAAGATGTGAAGAAGCTAGAAATCAACCGTTGACAAGTCATAATGACAAAGGCCACATTGGCCTGTAGTACTATTGATAATAATAAACCAAAGGTAGTTCTATAGATTTTTTATTTTTTACATTTTTTTTTAATGCATAGTGTGCTGAATTCAAAACACCTTACATTTCCCCTGTATCTGTATAAGTGGCAGAGTTATGAGATTATAAAATCTCTAATTTTGGAACAAAAAGACGAATGGTAATGTCGAGTTCCGATGATCAACCTGGAGTGACCTGCAACTTTGCTGCCGAATCTCGAGAAAATCGGCCCTGTAGTCTCGAAGAATAGGCGCGGACGGCGGACGGACGAATTTTTTTTTATTCAATATTATTCAATAAAAAATACAATATCTTGAAATGTAAAACCTCAAGTTTTGAGAGAGGGTTAAAAAATTGTTAATGCTAAAATTTGCCTATGCATGACAATTACTGAATTACATATTATATACTGTGGCGTAGTTAAGTCAAATAGCGCCCGGGGCAAACTTCAAGTTTACCGCCTCCCCTGAAACGGAAATAGGGGCAGAAACTAGAGGGTGGCAAATTTCAAAAAATATTTATTTTTTATTTTTGACTGTTTTGATCTTATTTCAGTCAATAAAACTAGTTTATGTTATGAGATGATGATATTTATTTCGAAATATATTACCTAAAGTACTGTTTTAAAACTGTAAACTTTTAACAGAGGAGGGTGGCAAAATTTAGCTTGCTCCTCCCAGCAAAAGTCCTATTTTCGGGTCGTCCCTCCCTCGATTCCAGGTTATCGCTTCTAGGGAAATACGATTACGACAAAGTATCGATACCGGCACTCATTTAAGCACTTAAATCCAATATTCGATACCATTAAGATATCAAAAGGAATATTGAATCAGTGGTATCGAAGTTAAATAAGGAAAACACGAAATCAAAAGGAAAAAACGAAAATGGAAAATCCCAACCTCAGCTAAACTGAAGACTCTAGGAGACAGTAGAAGTTTCCACACTCTTCCAGGCACCTCAGTTGTCAGTCGTTCTTTTGGCCATTACATTCTTTTGTCCATATTGTATGATATTTCAAATAAAACTTTTAAAAAACAAGACCATCGTTAGTGATATGGACAAAAGTTTACTATAAAAACGGACCATAAACATCTAAAAAGGATACATAATTTAAAAGAACCCAATTGTAAATTAATCAAATGAAAATTACAATTAGCCGACTTTAATTTCGAAGTAAAATACTTAGAAGAAAAAATTTATAATACAGCAGTCGCTAATTTCTAACTAGAAATCCAATTACAAAAAGTATTGATGTGGGCAACACATGACTTCCTTGTACGCCTGTTAAACTATAAATCGATGGCTCAAACAGTGATCCTGAATTTGGTTACTAGTTTCCGAAGATTGCAGGATCTCAAAAACGATACTTGGCGTCGCGACATCCATCTATTGACACACAGGCACGCACAAGCACACGCACACACACAAACACACACACACACACACCACACACTCTTTTTTCTGGAGGTCTCATGATAACTGAAATTTCCAAGAGATTTTTTCGTGTTCCGTGACAACTTTTAAACTGTCAATATCACAAGATAAAGCATTGTAAATCGACAGTTTCGAAATTTTAAGCGGAAGAACTAACTTAACTTATATCTTATTCTCCTGCTGCAGACTTGCTCATCTCACAAATGGGGAGGAAAACCAGTACTTTACACTCAATTTTAACACTTAAAATAAGAAATAAAAATGTTTAATTGGAGTTGAAAAAAATTCACGTTTGTAACCTTTATTACTAAACCATATGATCTCTCTATTTAATTTTGATTATGATCTCTCTATTCCACTTAAGGGAGGTTCACAACTAGATTTCATAACAATCCTAAATACAAAACTTCAACTTTCTACAGCTAACCGTTTTTGAACGTCAAGAGACATCAAGACGAAACTAAATGGATTCAGAGATGGTCAAAATGTATATTTCCGTTGAAATCTGAAAAACGAAAATTTTCGCGATAACAATACTTCCTTTACTTCGTACAAGGAAGTAAAAAAACTTCAGCCCTTGAGGTTTCAAAATGGCTGTAATATAGTTAAAAAATAAAATAAAATAATTCGGAATAAGACTCCCAAACGTCAAAAATGAAATGAATGAGATAAAAAGGAAATGAAATGAGGAGCTTTCTCTCAAAAATGGACATCTCCATTTCCACTTTTGTTTGAAAATTACATTAAAACTTATTTTTCCACCATTCTGAGCATCATTTTTCCTTTTAAAAAAAATTTCCATTCACTATTCAATGGGAGAAAAACACATTTTACAGAAGTGGAGTTAGCATAAAGTACAGCTTTCGGATGCTTATCAGAATTCATCGAAAGTTGTTTTGGTCGGAAGTGGAGATGTTCACTTTTGATAGAAAGCTCCTCAAATGTGAGTTATGAATGAGTCATTCCCCAATTTCGGATCTATTTCAGTCACAGAGCTTTTTAAAAACCATCTGGGATGGGTTTTTTTTTTCTGATATCATCCCTCATGAGGCCATCATTTCGTTCTCACGATGAGTTTCAGTAATTAATGGGTATTTAGTTACGAAATATATAATGCTAGTTTTGTCACTCCCTAGCCCTGTCAAACAGCTGAGACTTTACAAGTCAATGGTAACGTCTTTCACAGTAAACCTAAAAAAAATGCCTGCCATTTATTTTTTCGACTATTGGTATAAAATAGTGGTTCTCAACCTAAGGGATGTGATAAAACAAAAAGGGGAGAGGGAGGAGGGAAGGCGCAAGTATATCGAGAAAAAATATATCGACAACAAATTAAAAAAATATTTATTTTACAGAAAACATTCTGATATAATAAACAATAAAATACACTTTACACTTATAAATAGGTATTGCAAAATGTATTTAATAAGTAACTTATCAAAATTAAATTCAAAACAAGATTAATAATTAGTGACTTCCTTGGGTCTGTCTTGAAGAGAAAAGTTTTTCAAATATAGATTTAATATTAGAAATTCTATATTTAACTGAGTTTTTTCTATATTTTGTCTTAAAAGCTGCCACCGCAGAAAATCCGGTTTCGCAAAGATAGGTTGTTAAAAATGGTAATAGTATACGAAATGCTTTATTTTTACTTCCTTGTACGAAGTAAAGGAAATATTGTAATCGCGAAAATTTTCGGTTTTCAGATTTCGACGGAAATATCCATTTTGACCATCCCTGAATCCATTTTGACTAGTTTCTGTACGTACGGAAGTACGTTCGTTATTGTTCGTACGTTCACACGTTTGTACGTACGTTCGTATCTCGCATAATTTAAAAACGGTTAGTCGTAGAAAGTTAAAATTTATTATCGGATTTTTATATAATGTAATTGTGAACCTCCCTTTTTGATCACTGCATAATTACCGGAAGTGGTACTTTATTTGAAGGCCATTACTAATTTTCATCAAAAATTACATTAAAATATTTTGCAAAACTTCTCAAATTTGGTATTTAGTGCTCACATATTAATATAAACAACAGAATAAATTTTGGTAATCATTGGATAACCAGAAGTTGTACTTTACTTGAAGGTCATATTAGACTTTCATCAAAAAGTATATTAAAATATGATGTAAAACATCTCAAATTTGGTAAATTAGACTCTTATATCAATATAAATAATTTAATAGATGTTGGCTGAAATTGAAGACCCGAAAGGGTTACTTTACTTGAAGGTCATAAGAAACTTACATCAAAAGGTATATCACTACTATATATTATTACTGTAGTATAGATCCCTTTTCCGGCTCTCAGGAGCGATGGATTTTGATGAGTGAGGTATCAAAAGAAAGGAAATTTCACGGAGATGTGACGAATTCCAATTTTGTTTCTTAAAATCTTACAAGGGCTTAAATAAAAGTGATGAAAAAGCTGGAAGATTTCAAAACTTTGACGACTGAGAGTCGGCGGATCGAGACGGGATAAGTTGCATTTTAAAGATTTTGACGCGGGCATTAAGATCACATATGATCCTCTGGATCATATTGGTCCAGCTTTTTAAAGCCTTAAAACCTACACTATTTCTCTTTTAATTTAAATATAATTTTTGATGTAAGCTTACTATGATCTTCAAGTAAAGTACCCTTTTCAGCTCACCAATTTTAACCAAAATATAATAAATACATTCATATCGATATAAAAGCCCTATTTACCAAATTTGTGATGTTTTACATTATATTTTAATATAATTTTTGATGAAAGTCTAATGTGACCTTCAAGTAAAGTACCGCTTCCGGTTTTCCAATTTAAACCAAAATATAGTGTTATTTAAATATATATATATATATATATATATATATATATATATATATATATATATATATATATATATATATATATATATATATATATATATATATATATATATATATATATATATATATAAGTTATAAATACTAAATTTGAGAAGTTATGCATAGTATTTTAATATAATTTTTAATGGAAATCAACTATGACCTTCAAGTAAAGTACCACTTCCGGTTATCAAGCAGTGACCAAAAAGGGAGGTCCACAACTAGATTTTACAAAAATCCTAAATACAAAATTTTAACTTTCTACGGCTAACCGTTTTTGAGTTATGCGAAATACGAACGAACGTACGTACGTACAGACGCCACGACGAAACTAGTCAAAATGGGATAATTCAGGGATGGTCAAAATGCATATTTCCGTTGAAATCTGAAAACCGAAAATTTTCGGGATTACAATACTTTCTTTACTTCGTAGAAGGAAGCAAAAATGTATATATA
Source organism: Rhaphigaster nebulosa (assembly GCA_948150685.1). Classification (NCBI taxonomy): domain Eukaryota; kingdom Metazoa; phylum Arthropoda; class Insecta; order Hemiptera; family Pentatomidae; genus Rhaphigaster; species Rhaphigaster nebulosa. The sequence continues at coordinate 68,403,460 of OX411306.1, read as the reverse complement.
TGTATACGCTGTATAATTCTACTGCCATAATACAGTATAATATAGTTAGTTGCAGATAACAAATAAATTACAATATACACATTCATGGTAGAGGTAGAAGGATCAACTCGACTGAGACTGGCGAGGACGAAATTCAACATCCAAGACAAATCTATGCATTAATATTTTGAATATTGAATTGATATATGATATATTTGAAAATTAGAATTGATATATGCATTATGTAATTATGTAAACTAAATTAAATAGCATGATTTCAGTGAAAATTATATATGGGGGGAGGAGGAGGACGCGATGAAAATTGGGTCACAAATACTAAAAGGTTGAGAAACACTGTATAAAATATGATTTTATTTTCAGATGGAACAGTCCAATCACTATACCATTTTTGCCTTTGTCTCACACTCACCTTAGCCGAATCACCTTAAGGTAGACTTTCGCTGATACTGCCAGCGGTTGCGAATGACAGAGGTTGACAATCGTAGCCACAAACTGTTACTGCTTTTATATTTCGCTGAAACTGCTCACCGGCGGCCCACTCTTGCATAACCTAAAACGTTATAACCTCTCCTATATTTATAATCATACCATATCGTAAAGACTGTATAATATATTTTAACATTAATTATATATTTTAGCATGACCTTAAAACATTTAAAATTATATGTTATTTAGATACACTCAAATTATAGATAAATGAATACGTTTATTTACATTTACATATATGCAAATACATACGTACAAATTGTTATGCTATGCACATCTGTTTGGTATTTTAGACAATGAAAGGTCGCGGTTTTTTTATTGTTTATTAATACATTAATAATAATAATAATAATAATAACAATAATAATAATGTGTGAATGTAAAAATAAAATAGTGTTTTTCCACACATTATTTTTTACTATTGCATTTCTTTAGTCCTTATGTTTGTGGTCATAAAGAACCTGAAACTGATTTACAAACACTACTGTACGTTCGTCGCCATAATCTCTGAATCCCTTTTTGTTAAATGACATTGTTTCAAATGACAAGCGGGAAATGTCGCATCTGAGGCAGTATGACTCCTTCTGGAACGGTCAGGGAAGCAACAGTATAGGTTTGACGTCATGCCTAGACTGCCGGGCAATGCCAGCGAAATATATCCCTACATATTCATTCAAAGTAGTAGTAAACTGCCTGAAAACTTTGCAGGCCGCAACCGCGGGCAGTACCAGCGAAAGTCTATCTTTAGGAATCTCGAGAATGCTACCGTGGCGGTTCGAATCAGGACTGGGTTCATGGCTGCCTCGCGTTATGAATCTCGATCTTCCCACTCTAATTAGAATAGGTTGGTAACCTGTAGGATACCCGTTCTGTTTGCCTTAATAAAATATAAAAGAACGTTAAAGTCCAATAAGAACAAAAACATTAAATTGCTTCTCACCGAAACCATTGCCAGAGTAGGTATCCGGAAAGATCTCAACCATGATACCCTCCATAGCCCCCCCCCCCCCCGGTAGGACATAGCCGAGGAAAAAATTCCAGCTTGTCCCACGGATGACGCTGAGGAGACCCTAGTCCCTTCACTTTCCTTTCGGTTTCACAACTGAGAGTGGTATGTGTAAATTGGATTCTTTTGGGTCCTTTATCCAATCGGCTCGGAGATCTAGTCTTTGTGTCGAGGCTTTTGATTATAGCCTCCTCCTCAAAGTATCCATTGCTCTGTAGTAGTACCTTTTCCTCTTGGATCGTTTCATCTTGAAGATTGTACGATCGTCCTTATCATCATCTCTGGTCTTAGGAGTTACATTGTAAGATGGAAATTCCTCATTATCCTTGATTGTTTACTAAACAATCAGATCCAATTTTTTTTTATTTATCTCAATCTTAAAAGTCATATTTCAAACTTCAAAATTCAGTTACTAAAATTATTTCTGGATAGTTTATATAACGAAAATTTTTGTGGCAAGACACTCCTTCTCGGGTCTTAATTTGTTGTAATAAACTATGGAAAAAATTAAGTACATTGTTATTAAACAGCTTGTCATGGGAGCAGAATGTTGATTTTCTCATATATATTATTTTCTCCTCTAATACCTATTTGATTTTTTTTTTCATGATATTGTCAAGAAACGGTTTTCGCGATTTACATTTTACAAAAGTCTGTTAAAACTGTAATGTTAATCATGTAGTTTTTCTCCGTTTTGTTCGGAGTTTTCAGTGTTCATAGCGTTAGTTCAGAATTTACTACATGATATATAAAAATTAATTTTATTCAGATGATTATATACTAAGATATTAACTCTTGAATTCATTCTACCAGTAGATAAAAACATTTTATGGTGAAAACATTGATTAATATTTTAAAAATGGCATCGCAAAATATGTAATAGATTTGATTTAAATTCAATTATTTTATTATTAATGGCAACCAGAATTTTTTATTTAACACAAATCAGTCCTTAGTTTTACATAAAAACTTTTATTTATAAATTTTAAAAAGCAGTTTTGAGCGTTTAATTAATACTTTGAAATTTTGAACTCAAATTTCCTGAAATCGAGGTTTTTTTTTTAACGTAATGGTAAAACTGTTAGAAGTATTGTTTATGGCAAAGTTTCTTAGCTATGTTATCTAATGGTAGATTATAATCGTTAAAAAATATTTTCATTATGATTGCTGATAACTTCAAGTATTAGTTCTCTTGAAATACAATCGAAACTTAGTTTCGTTCCCTTAGTGAATTTGTGAACACGGAGTATTTTCTCAATCATTCTGAAATATAACCATCAAGAAGGGGTCATTCTGATAAGAAGACAAAAGTTCAGAAGTTATCTTTTTTTTTAAATCCATTTAATAACGTATGTTGGTGATGACTTCAATAGTGAATAGATTTACATTTTATCTTTTAAATCTAATTAGTAGATTTTGAAAAAGAATCCATCAGTGCCATTATATTTTTGCATTAAAATTATAATATGAAATTTGTATTTCCTTAATGTTAATAACAAAAATGAAAATGAATTTTAATGAATTAAATAACTTTTTGTTTTTTAAGTGTGTGAAATATTCTGATTTATAATTTCCTTTTTGCCATCTTAATTGTTCCTTCAGTTATTCCCAAGTAGTTTGTATCCAATACTAACACTACTTTCTTAATGATATGATTAATTAATTATTTACTATTAAGAGTTTCAATATATCCTGCCCTCACTTAATATCCATTATATTTTAATAATGTACGATTACAATTGCTGACTCCAGAACAAACTTTTTTTTAGATTTTAATCAAATATATCTAACATACTTTATGTGTAATGTATTCTTGAAATTTGTTTCAATTGATTCTGTGCAACAACATTAGATGTGTGAAATTCAGTATTTTAATGTGTTTTAATAAGATTTGACTTAGTAGTCTTTATAAATAATAATGTTGGATCTATTCAATTGCAATTATAAAATATACTTTTGTTTGAAGACTCGTGAATTAACATGAGCGAAAAATTAACTTATGTATCATATTGTCCCACCTAAATTATTGATTTCACTAATCTATTTTGTGGTTTAAAATCAATCAAGAGAGAAACTGTCATTATTATGTTTGATGATCATTGTCAGAAGAGCTTTTAAACAATATAGGCATTAATGAGAGAATGTAACTCTGCAATTTTAGATTATTATGGAGTTTTTCAAATATTTACAGTTCTTTTTTTATTTCCAGATAACAATGTCTTCCATTTTAACACATATTAAAAAATCTCCGGTTTCACATCTTTTAATGACCATCACATTTTTTATGTCAGGAATAATTCTCAATATTATTCAAGGCTCTCTATATTATTTTTTAAGACCTTTGTGTAAATTCGCTTATAGGAAGTTAAACTATTATCTCTGCTACTCATTATATTCACGTAAGTATTTTTCTTCTTATTATTTTAGTATTTACTGTTATATTGTGTAATTTCATTTATGATCTATGATTATGCAATCATGCTTACCTCGATAATTGTTAATTATCAGCAAACATTTATAAATATTGAGCTCAGAGTTTTCCCAAAAAATTAAACAAAATGATTATACTCTATAATTATGCAGAATTATTCTTTAGAAATATTTTTAAGATTTACATCTTTTTTTGTTTATTTTCTCATAAAATAAAGCAATGAGAAAATTTTACTTATTTATTAATCATGTTTCAGTTACTTTAATTATAAAGATTTATTAAGTTGTGTGTTTTATGTAAATATTCGGTACATCTCCAGACCGCTGTCTTATCAGTAGCGGTCACCCCACTAGTGCTCTCTAGCACCATTCCTGCTAACTAGCTGCTTTGTGTTCTATTGTAAAATTATATTAATTGGAATTATTAGTACTTTAATTAGATATTATTTAATATGATTAGTGCTGTCGACTTACATTGCTCAATAGATAAACAAAATCCCAACGGATCCTTTTCAGTTGAGATCAGGGCATGACCTTAAGTTGAATTATTACTGCTTTAATTAGATCACAGCTGTTGATTTCTGCTTGCTCAAGACACATACAAATTCCCAACAGATCCTTTTCAGTTGAGGTCGAGCACTTACCGTAATTAAAATTATTACTGCTTTCGGTACAACTTCCCAAGAACATCAGAAATTCAAAGTACCGATAATTTTAAATAATATCTAATTAAAGCAATAATAATTGTAATAATTTCAACAAATATAAATTTTACATTTTTACAAGCCTAACTAACTGCTTTATATTACATATAAAGCAGTTAGTTAGCATGAGTGGCACTGATGTGGGAGCCACTACTGATAAGGTAGTGGTCTGGGGAGATTGTATCAAATATTCTACCACAGGTTACCCCAATGAGATTTACAAACATACTTCTTGCTCTTAGGCTTCGTCCATAACGGAGCACCGTCCTTCGCTTCGGAACTAGAGATAATCCCCGCACTGACCCAGGCACCCTCGCCCGTAGCCCCTAGTCTGTCCACATCGGAGTACTAACCATCACCCTCTCCAAACTCATCACTCTGCCGCTTCAGTAGAGTTATAAACATAATTATGAATGGAACATCTGACCAAGATATTGGCGTGAATTCAATATCATCCAATTATTATTATCTCTACTGCAAAAGTAAAAGGACTTCTTTTAATTCAAGAAATTACTTATTTAATTTACCAGTGTCTCTTTGAATTGTTTTCATAGTATTGGAAAATAACTTTAAAAAAACAAAATCCTATAACATTAGACAAATTTTAATCAGGAACCAGCCACGTTTCTCTTCACTTGTCTTATTGCTTCCAGTTAGTTTTGTTGAATTAAAATATAATCAATTGATCTTTGTAGGGCGTTATTCGATTAATTTGTTATCTAACTAACGAATAAAGAATAAATTTTTATTAGTTATTTATTTGTTGTTTATAATTGATTTGTTATTCAACAGATAATATGAATCATCTGTTATCTATTAATTGTTAGTTAAATTAATTCCTTCCTTTCTTGATGGCGCTACAACTCATGAAGAGTCAGGGCCGCCTGCAACATTATCTGCCAGTCTTCTCTGTTCTCTGCTGCTGCTCTCCAGTTACGGAGGTTTAAGAGGTTCCACGCGTCGGCTGTCACACCGTCAGCCCACAGTAGTTTGGGTCTGCCAACTCTTCTAGTTCCATGGAGATGTTCTTCTAGAAATTTTCTTGGTATTTCATCAGGCCTCATCCTGGCAATATGTCCAGCCCATATCAGCTGCCCGATCCTGATGAATTTAACTATGTCAGCGTCACCATAAAATTCTTTTAGCTCTGCATTAGTGCGCTGCCTCCATTCATTGTTGACCCATACTGCTCCGAAGATCTTCCTCAGAATGCGCCTTTCAAAACAGAGGAGTGCTTTTTCCTGAACCTTTGGGATTGTCCAGCTTTCAGAGCCATTTACAAGTACTGGCTTAATTAGGGTCTTGTATAGGCGGAGTTTAGTGGTCCTTGTGATGATTCGGCTGCGGAAGTATCTAAGCAATCCAAAGTAGCTTCTATTGGCGGCTAAAATTCTCTATTGGATTTCTGGCTTTATGTCATTGTCGGAGTTCACTTGAGTTCCATGGTACACAAACTCGTCAACCCACTCAATAATACTATTCTCTATTTTGATCTCCGGTGGATGCTCCCATCTACCTTGAGGATCCGTCTTCATGTAGTTTGTCTTATTCTCGTTAATAGCTAGCCTGACTTTAGCTGCTCTGGAGGTTAAGAAATGCTTCCTCCACTGTAGCAAGGCTCCTCTTAACGATGTCAGATCATCAGCGAACCCCAAGATTGCATCGTGACGGTTGAAATGGTCAAATGGTAATGGTAAAGTTGTTGGGCTCAGTAACGAAAGAATCTCTATAATGCTAATACAAGCTGAATTGTATGGTCATACATGGGACCGAAGTCTAGATAGGAGGATTACTTTAAGGTTGATAACCAACTATTTTTGTTATAAGAACCTCTCGAAGGACCTCTATCCTCATCAAAAATAGTATTATTTGTAGAGCGTTACAATATATGTATACATTTAACCCTCCTTCTCCCCCTTACCCGACCCACCCTTCTTCATGACATTCGTAATAGGCTTTCTGGACCTAGCTTCAACGGGTATGAACTCGGAGATTGTTAAAAACAGTTTCATTTCGTAGTGGGACCCTCCCTCCCTCCCTAATCTAGCAAGCTTACCTAAATAATTTTCTGATCTAATTTCTTAAAAGGGAAGGAGTCGACTATTAAAATAGACAATTTCAGCGATTATTCTGATGTCCCTCTACTCTCTAACATATTCCGTTCCGATTTAATAACAAGGCAGGATCTATCTGCGCCTGTATCAATATTAAAACCAACTATTTTTGTTATAAGGACCTCTCGAAGGACCTCTATCCTCATCAAAAATAGTATTATTTGTAGAATATTACAATATATGTATACATTTACCCCTCCTCATGACATTCCTAATAGCCTTTCTGGGCCTAATAGCTTCAACGGGTATGAACTCGGAGATTTTTAAAAACAGTGGCTTTTTATCTCTGTGCTCCTCTGTTGATAATAGTGTCTCCCACCTGGATCTTTGACCTTCTGATGGCACCTTCCAGAGCAAAATTAAACAACAGACATACAAGGCAATCCCCTTGCACCAATCCTCTATGAGTCTGGAATGTATTTAAATTAATTAGCTCATTTAATTTTAAGAAAAATAAATTAACAAAAATAAACACCCTGAGAAACCATGTCTAATCTATTTAGTTCTCCACCAAAATTATAACCGCTTAAACTATAATCTCCCAGCCATTAACCCCACTAAACAAATTTCTGATTAATCATTTGCTTTTCCTCTTATCTCTACCTCTAAGTAGTCAGATAATCGTTTGAACTACGAAAATCCATTCACGAGACATAAGAGGAAAATCAAATGATAATTCAGAAAATTTTCACATTCGTTCTTTCTTTTAATCTACCTTTAAATTATCGGTAAATAGTTTGAATAGCTAAAATACATTCATCTGTTCACGAGTTATAATAAGAAAACTGAATGAAGATTCAGAAAATTTTCGTACTCGTTTTTCCTTTTAATCTATCTCAAATATTCGGAAAATCATTTATAATAACAGCGAAAATACATTTATCCATTCACAAAATATATATAGAGAGAAAGCAAATGAAAAGTTAGCCCGAATAATTATAATTCAATTATTCGATGTTTTAGTTGAACAAATTGAATAACGAATACAAATATTACTATATTTTAAATTAGTATATAAATTGCTACTACTACTCCATGGCGCTACAGATCGGTGTGGACCTTGGCCGCCTCAATGAGCCTTCGCCAGGTGGCTCTATCTTGGGCAGTCACTCGCCAGTTGTGGGAATTTAACAGGTCCCGGATGATGGCGTCCTCCCATTTAAGGTGTGGTCTGCCTTTCCCTCTTGTCCTGTAGAGCTTTCCGTCTAGCAATTTCCTTAGGACTTCCTCTTCTGACATTCTTGCCACGTGGCCAGCCCAACGTAGTCTCCCAAGGTTTATTGGTATAATATAATTTGATGCACCTCATCACATCCGCCTCCCCATACAGATCATATATCTTCCTGTTTGTCCTCCTTCTCCAAATCTCACCGACCTTAACTGGTCCAAAGACACGACGAAGGATCTTCCTTTCAAAGATTAATATATCTTTTTCTTCAGTGCTTGACGGGGTCCAGGTTTCCGATCCGTATGTGAGGACAGACCTAATGAGGGTCTTATAGAGGAGACATTTCATACGACGGGAGAGTGCAAGCTGTGAGAGCTTCTAAGATGTTTACTAAGGCCAAAATAACACCTGTTTGCCCTTAGTATTCGCTGACTAACCTCCAGGGATATTCTGTTTCCACAGCTCCCAGATACGTAAACTGCTCCACATTCCGAAATATAAATGGGCCTATAACTACCAGCACTCAAGCTGCGGTCTCTGTTCCAGGTCCTGCACGCATATACATGGTCTTCTCCCAGTTTACACTCATTCCCATGGCTTGTGCTGCTTCAGCCAACTTTAAAAACTCATATAAATTAAGTAGAATCAAAATAATAACTTGAGCATCAAAATAAAATAATAATAGCACAAAAATTAAATATTTAAGAGAATATTATTTGCTATTATTAGGAAATATGGTCAGTCCCATATGAAGCTGTGTTTATTTTTTTTAGTATGAGGCTCTAGAGGCGGTGTGCCGGGCAGTGCTCCGTTGTGGACGAGGCTTTACTCTGGTTGCTCTACATGCTCTCTTATATATGGGTTATGCTGTGATAAGGCATAGGAGTCCTGGTTGAAGTCTACCCGTGACAGATAATTTATATTAGCTTTGGACTCCTCTTGGGCATACCCAGCTTATATAAAGTAGCTACTCTTAATTTAAGGTGGGTGATAACCATGGCGGCTTAGCTTGGATGCTGACCACCTGATGTGATGCAGACATATTTATACATGTATTATAAGAGCACTTTTCAAGTTATTTCCTGCCATCTTGATGCTGTATGAAAAATTCACCCCTTGGGAAAGTTCATCTGCCTGATGATTTTGCAGTGCTAGGATATGTATAGAATTCTGATTAGAGTTGTTAACATTTGAGATGGAAATTGATGGACTGGTTACTTGTAACATTCAAAGTGGAAAATCCCTTTTAGTTCCTAAAACATCTATAACTCACCCTCCCCCAATCGATGCAACCTAGCCACTAAGCACTGTGATTGAGATTTAGCCAACAGATCTAATTCTTTGGAATAAGTGATGTTCTATTTAATTTTACATGTTCAACATTTGGTGAACTTTTGAGGTCGTCATTTTGGATTCAAATTTCTAACTCTAGGTTCCTTGTATATATTTAAATTTTGAAGACTAATTTAACTTTGATTGAATTTGGACCTCTTTAACCACATAAATCTATTCACTGTTATTGCAGAATGATTCTATTGTATTATATCTATAATAAATTCTTATTGTATGTACTTTTTTGACTGGAAAATTTTCTATTGATTACTTTTTGTTTTCAGAACTTGTTTTCTTAGCAGAGTGGTGGTCCGGAAGTGATCTTATTGTGTACTCTGACAGCAATAATTTTAAAAAATATTTTGGACGAGAGCATGGCTACCTGATAATGAACCATACTTATGAAATAGATTGGCTGATTGGTTGGATATTCTGTGATAGAGTTGGAGTTTTGGGTGTAAATTATATAATTTGATTCATGAATAATTAATTAGTTTTCTAGTCGTTTTATTAGTTTTCGGTGCCACTTTATTTTATTAGTAATTAGAAAGAAAAAAGGCCATTTGGTCACCAAGCTTTTTATTTTATTTTAAATTATATCGACGTTTCGGCCATCTTGGGCCATTCTCAAGTCTGAAAAAAACATTTTTGTTTAGTCCATTTTTATTAACATAATGTATTTATTCTTATATAACCATTAAAACATTTATTTAATTTCTAAATACTTATCATGTAAAACTTACTTCATTTAATTGTTTATATGTAAAAACAAACATCACCAATGTATTATTTCTTTTCATTTTTTGTTACTTTCTTCCTATAGTAAAATATTACAACAAAATCTATTTAAATTTATTACTGCAAATTTTACTAAATATTTTCAAAATATGTAAATTACCATTATTGAGTCAATACATCCGTATGGTGTGCTGATTGAAACATGACTGTCCGAATTTAGGAGTGGGGAAAGGTAAGCAGCAGGGTTGGTTTGCGTTATGAGGTATCGACTGGAGGGGTTATTTCGAGATAATTGGTTATTTATTTTTATTAATTAATTATTTTATATTTTAATTGTATTTATTGTACTGGCATAGAAAGTGTTTAAATTATCTACGTCTGTTTGTTGATTGACGGATCTTTTTAGATTTTTGGTTATAAAGATGGACTATATTATTCTTCGTTTATTTATATTATTTTCCTTATGCAAAATAGATGCACCCTTAAAATCAAATTCATGCTTATTTTTATAAGTATGCTGTGATAATCCGGTAGCCAATTTAGATTTTGTAGTTTTAGACTTGCAATTTTGTTTATGTTGCGAAGTTTGTCCATAATATGCCTTATCAGTGCAATTTTTACAATTTATTTTGTATCTGATATTAGTTAATGTTTCTTTGGGTATAATGTCCTTTTTTTTTTTGTAATTACTAATATAATTAATTAGTTTAATCTATGAACTATCGAACTGCCCTTTCTTTTATGGATTGAATTTAAGATCAGCATTGTTTGTTTTTTTATTTTAATGATTCCAAAACACTTAATATTTTGCTTCTATCTTCATAAATGGCCGAGATATAGTGTGTAAGAAACCTTTAATCGGCCGCTATTTTGAAAGGAAATGACGGGCAGTAATTTCGAGTTCCCTGTTTTATTTTGGGGTAAATTGTGACTTTGGTACCTGTACTTTTTATATAAATCGGTCTCTGTAGTCTCAAATAAAAGCCACAGAGGGTCAGATTTTTTAAATTTGATTTTTGGATTGTAACATAAAACCTCAAATTTTGAGGGGAATAGTATTATATCATAACAAAGTAAGGGCCTTCTTATTTAATTTAGCACTAGAGTATGTCATTAGAAAGGTGATGCGTACTGTAAAAGTAAGTTACTTTGCTCCTTAAGAGATGATATTGCTCTAGTGACATCAGAAGTTTTGTACTATTGAGTGTTGCCCACCAGTGATAGTAAAAAGCACAAAAGTGCTGGATGGAAAAGATTAAAAGTATACCTTTCAATTGTTAGGTACAAAGGTTAGTGGAAGGATGTCTGGTACAGTCGACTCACGATAATTTGAAACTCAAGGGACTAGAAAAAAATTTCAAATTACCAAGAGTTCAAAAAAATAGTAGTTTAAAAAATAAAGAGGGACGGAAGAAAGAATTCAAATGAATGATTTTGATTTAAAGTGTGTGGTATGTATATAACATCATCTTTATTTTAAAATGATAAACAGATAAAAATAAAACATAAAAATAAAAATCTTTTTCTATCAAAGCATTTAGGAAGTCTAATAATTATTTATTAACAATTAGCAATGGTGACAATCCATACATTTTTATTCTTCTTTTTTTACATGTATTTTATTTATCCACGTTTCAGGTTTATTTCTCCATCTTCAGAATTCCTTTTTACAAATTTAACAAAATAAAAACCATATTATATCAACATTAATAATCACATTTCTAACATAACATATGATACTCCACATTACATTAATAATTGTTTTACCTTTTAATCTGCATGATTATGTATACAGGAATGCTGTGTATGTCCAAGAGTTACCAAAGGGTAATTAGCTCATATTTGTTAGAACAGTTAAGAACTGATCTTAATATACTATAAACTCATGATATGCTCACTGTTCCATTCAAATACCCACCATATAAATAATAACATACCACACATTATGTCTAAATTTACTAATTAGTGTATTAAAATATTTTTTAAGTCTATTAATCTTTATAATCACTCTATTCCAACCAGTTATCATTATTAATTTAATTTCACTATTTTGACATATTATTTTTCTTTTATTTTTATCTTATTGGTTATATCTGCATAATGGGCGCCAAGTGTTTTTGTATCTGTTTTATAATTGACTGTTATTTTATCGTTTTTAGTAATATAAATATTCCAATATTTTTTTATTTTTGTTTCATTCTCAATATCTTATATTTTTGGTCTATATAATAATAATAAATTAGAATTTTATATTAATAATATGAAATATATGTTAAAAATAAAAAAAATATGCTGGTCTAACAGCATAGACCAGTTAGACAAACAAACTGTTATTTACCAATTGGACTATGGAGATTGTGAAAGAGTTTACATAGGAGAAACTTCAAAAAAACTAAAAACAAGAATATCACAACACATTTCCAATTCCAAAAATATTAATGCATCGGCTTTGGCTAATCATATCATAAGACTACAACATAAATTTAAATTTAAAGAACCAAAAATATTAGATATTGACAATAAAACAAGAAATAGAAAAATATTGGAATCTATATATATGTATATATATATTACTAAAAACGATAAAATAACAGTCAATTATAAAACAGATACAAAAAAACTTGGCACCCATTATGAAGATATAATCATTAAGATAAAAATAAAACAAAAATATTATATCATAATAGTGAAATTAAATTAATAATGATAACTGGTTGGAATAGAGTGATTATTAATGTTGATACAATATGGTTATTAAATGGTTACAATTACAAATAAAATATATGTAAGAAAAGAAGAATAAGGATGTATGGAATGTTGCCATTCCTAATTGTTAATAAATAAAAATGAAAATATTACTACCAAATGTTCATTTTGAGTCACTTTCGGTGACACGATCATTATTTTTAGAAATAATCGACAAGGTAGAAGATAGAACACCAAACTGTTTTGTAACATCATTTTTAAAAATTCAACTCTACTGCTTCAATTACAAACCTTATTTTAATTAATTGAAAGGAACTTGTTCTTACTAGTGCTTATTACAATTTCACAGAATAAACACGTGGTTGAATTAAACAAGTATGAACGCAAACTGCAAAAAAATTATATTATTCAGTGTATGTAAACAAACGACAGGTCTGTGTACGTTCAAAACAATTATAGAAGTGGGGGACTTCAAATTTTAGAGAGTCCTGACTTCAAATTATAAAGTATTGGCAAGCAAGATGCTCTAGCTACAACTTCATATTACGAAGGGGACTAAAACACATTGATATTTTTCAAGGGACCGAGAAAAAAGTTCAAATTATCAAGAGTCTACTGTATTTTTATTGCTGGATTGTTTCTCCTTATAGTATAAAGATGAATCTGATCCCTAAGTTGTTCAAAATCTATCTGTGATTAAGAAGTAAATATCAGTTTTATTTATTTATCTCTTCCTTTGTCATAATTTCCAAAAATGTAACTTAGAACCATAAATGGGGACAATTTGCTCCACTAAACATGAAGATTTATTGCATGGTATAGGCAAACTGCGATTTTTGAGCCATCAAATGTATAATCTAAATATTTTTGTAAATTATAAAAATATATACATAATGTGAATTTATTTTGATCTAGATTTATATTGAATAAAAATTTCTGTTTTGATATTTTTAATTATTGTAGAATCATCTCTGTCAATATAATAATCTAACCATATCACCCCATCCGAAAGTTTAAAATCAAGAAATTCTCAGTGATCTGCCATGATACCTAATATTAATCCTGCTGCTCAGATCTCTACCACTTTCTTTCCTTTTGATTTCCAAATTTTACCTTTCTTATCCTTCACAGATTCCAGTCAATTGTTGGTTAACATATGGTAAAAGTTAAATTAAATTTTAACTTTTATTCATGTTGCTATAGCTTATTATATATTTTATTTATTTTTTTACTGTTTAATCTCTCTAATACTGCTATTTATTTAGTATTAGTTAAATCTAAAAATGTCTTATTTATTAGGTAATGATTATTTTATTTTAGAATTGCAAAGCTTATGCCAAGAAGAGTATACAATACTTACCAACGATGGGCTGGGCTTGGAAGTTTAGTGAGAGTGTCTTCCTTGAAAGAAATTATGAGAAAGATAAAGATATGATTGGCCAGCAAGTAGCTGAGCTTGCTCAGTATCCTGACCCAATGTTTGTTAGTCATTAATAATTTTTTGTAATTATTCCTTATGTTTTATTATGTATGCTACTTGATTTGTTTTTTAATATGTCAGAAATTAGAAATTTTAGAAGTTTTCAATTAAGGTTTCAATCTGATTTAACTGAAATTCTTCTCTGTTTATATAAATAAATTTATGTAATACATTTTACTTAATCATTAACTTTTACGAACTAATAGCTAACTTTAAAGTTTAATGATTATATTAGCATCATATAATGTACAGCATGTTTCTAAAGTAATACAGTGGACTCCCGTTTAACTGCCTTTCCGGGTTAACAGGCCATAAAATGAATCTAAATTGATTTTGTTGGAAAATATATCTATTATCAGCTGTGGAAGACCCTCCTGGGGCTCACCCAGCCTCTGTAAAGTGGGTATCCTACATTGGAGGGGAAAACATGGCGGTTGAGCATGATCCTTTCCAAATTACCTCCTTGTACAAGTTGGCCTAGAAATAGTATGGTCTTTACTAACTACTGAACCCAAGACCCTTCCTGGGTTGTAGTGGTGCAGGTTTTTTTTTGGAACTGTTTATATTATAAGGCAGAATAGTTGTGTGGTGATATAGCAAAATTCACTTTTTCATCTCTAGATAACAGATTGTAAATAATTAGTATAACCGAGCGAGAACTCTCGCATTAGAGATCTGGCCTTCTTATTATTATAGAATTCTTAATACATTAGAAGTATACCTAATATATAAGTATACCTAATAAAAAATACCTAATATTTCCTACAAAGTTTATTAAACACATAGATTTGTTTAAGCTACTTAGTTTATAGTGATTATGTTGAACTAAGAGTTTACCTAATAACTAATTAGCTTGCCCTAATAGAAAAACATCCCTTCAATTTAACAGCTAAGCAATAAGACTCAGCTATACCATTTTCATTGTGTAGTATTCATATATTACTGTGCTTTGGGTTTAGACATGGGAAACAAAATATAATTCACAGAAGCCTAAAAACTATATTAACTGTTCCTTATTAAAATGTTTTTGTTTTCAGTCCCAACTTGTTTCCATAGATATGAAGTCGTCATGACGACACATACGCAAGCTGGCATAGGGCCCATGCGGACCTATACCGTCCGTTATCTCGAAAACGGTAGGTTTTGGGGCATTAAAACACAGGAAATTAGGTTCCATTAGAAGATGCGGTCTTGATGCCCGTGTCGAAAGCTTTAAAACGTGGCCCATCCTCTCTCGATCCACAGACTCACCACCTTCAGAATTTTGAAACCTCCCAGTTTTTCCATCACTTATATTTAAGCCCTAGGAAGAATTTAACAATTGAAATTAGAATTTGTCACTTCTCTGTGAAATTCCTTTTCTTTTGATACCGAAATCATCAAAATCCATCGCTCCTGAAAGCCATAAAAGGCTTAATATAACCGTTTTGTGTATAGAAAAGTGACATTTTGTCAGCGTGCAATCCCGTGGATTTCGATTACAATTTTCCACTGTTGTTTTCTCATAAAATAAAAGATAAACCCAAAACGAGAACATCAAAAAGAGAAACATTAAGGAATGGGACTCCGTAATGTGAAAAACTCTTTTTCGTTTTTTTAGGAAGAAATGATTTTTAACATTTTGCCATCTGAGCAGAGAGTTGTTGGTCTGTTTGTCTGAGGCTCATTGTAGAATAATGTGTAGAATATCTTTTGTCTTTAATGTTGGTATTTTTTTTTTATCCAAAGCAAATAGAATACATAATATTATTTCAAATTTAATTATTTTCTAAGATATAATTATTGTCTATGTGTTTTTATTCTTTGTTATAGTTAACCATGTTTTAAATGTCTTGCTGGTTTCATCTTGTTGAGCCAGTGTTTCAAGCACACTTTTTGGACTAATTAAGCATTTACTTTCTTTTATTAATTATATTCCTAACTAATTTTTTATGGATTTATGTTAGGTGTGAGTGAGTTAAACAAATAATATTTTGCAGTTGCTGTTATTTGCTGAAGGCACTCGATTCACTGAGGATAAACATAAGGCAAGCCTCATATTTGCTAAGGATAAAGGTTTACCTCTGTTAAAGAGGCACCTGACTCCTCGTACTAAGGGCTTTATTTCTAGTCTAACACAGCTTCGAGGTAGAGTGCCAGCTATATACAATATAGAGCTGTGTTTTGATCCGTAAGTCAAATGTTACATCAGTTTTAGTGCATACAAATCATAATATAAATTTAATACTTTCTAGGATCCCAAAATTCGTTTTTAAACAATTTATTAAAGTGGTTTAATTGTTATTAATTAGTTTACGTTATGAAGATTAACAAATTAGGCACAATTTTGAAGTGATTGACTTATTTAAGAGAAATTAGGTAAGTGTAAAATGTAAAACTTGGCATATTTTTTTATGCTATCGATAATTTGTATTTATGGGTTTTTTTAATGGTATTTTATTGTTTTTATATTTATTGTTTGATTTTTTATTTTACCCTTAAAGCATGATAAATTAGCAGTAGATTTATAATCAATGTGATGATAGTAAAAACAAGTTTGCATGATATTGGTCATGATGCTATCCATTCACCGTGTGTTTCAGTGAGGACTCTGTCAAACCAACAGTAATGAATCTCCTCTTGGGTAGACCTGTTACTGGACATATGTTCATTGAGAGAATACCCTTAGATGATGTTCCTGAAGATGAGGAAAAGGCATCTCTCTGGCTGAGGGATTTGTATAATAAGAAGGTCAGTCTGTGGTATCGTTATTCATTAGTTATTGATTAAATATTAGTTGAGTTTGAAGTTAAAAAAAAATATTATTGGTAGAAGAAATCCACCCTTAGATTCTGAAATTTTCAATGAGTAGAGAAAGATTAAGAGCACACAAGAAGAAGAAGAAGCTTAACACAAAAACACTCATATATATTTTACTTGTAACCTTACAATGTTTATCCTCTCAGTATTACTACATTACATCTTTCCGTTTTTTTCATAAAATCATCTTGGCAATGTAAACTGCTTTCTCAGCCATGTCGTTGGCTTGGAGAAAGTGAGGACTTATCACAATGTGATGAAAATCATATTCTTTTACATACTAACACTGGAAAGACTCAGATGTCAATTGAGTTCCTCCACCAGATCTCAGTATTCTGGTCAACCATATCGGGCAAAAATATTTTTAAGTCATGATATGGCTTCCTCCGAAATCAATATGTTTAGTTTTACTAGTTTCAGAAATCTGAAATAATAATCCTGTACTACTAAACACCAATGACCTTGGTATTTTTGCAGCCAACTGTTTCCCAAAGATTTTTTTGGCAGTGCTGTTACCAAAAGAGGTTCTGATCTATTCCTACAGTTTTCTTTGCAAATAATGCAATTTTCCACCATGTTTCTGGCTTATATTACCAAAATTTCTGGGGCTTACATTTTTTCTTTCAGCATCCGCTAAAATTGCTGTGTTTCCTACAGCGGAAGCACTCGGCATTGCTTGCTGGGCATGAAGAGTGACCAGAAAATAATCCACACCTGGAACAGTTGGTAATCTTTGAAGTATTTTTCTCATTCTTAGGAAAAAATTGTTTTCTTTGAGAGAGAGTCCACCATATCAACTTCCACTGAGCTGCCTAAAGTAGGCCTGATAATAACTTGCTGTTCTTTGATAGTTGCAGTCTGACGTACTTTTGGAAATGCTTTATTAAGATCTAAATTTTCTTTCATCTGTAATTTTGTTGGATAGAGCTTGGTCAGCAACACCAATTACAATTAAATCTGTAATTAATTCTTCTCTCAATTCATCCAACTTACACGGCTCTGGCAGTTTATACAAATCATTGATAAATGATTCAACTGGTTCTTCAGGTTTTTGATGCCTTTTTAAGAATTTTGCTTTAATGCAGATGATGTTTCTCTTTCAAACCCAAGTAAGTTTCAAATGCTTTCTTTACCATTTTGTAATTTTTGGAATCGACATCGCTTAACTTAAATAATGTAAACAATTCATCACCCTCATCTCCTAAACAGTAGGTAAACATATTTGCCCATGCTTCATTGGACTTTTTATCCAATTCAGCCGCTATCCGGAAATGTTCAAATTTCCTTTCCATTTCGGTCAATTTGCTGATTCTCTAAAGTCGAACTTTTCATGCATTGTAACTTGATAGTGTGCTTGCGACATAATGAAATGCGATAAATTTTCTAGATTTATTTCAATATCGCCATCATTTTCTAAATCAAAGAAACCACTATCACGTGCTGTCATGTACATCTGACACCATGAAATGTTCAATAAGTAGAGGAAGATTAAGAACACATAAGAAGAAGCTTAACACAAAAACACTCATATAATAATATATATATATATATATATATATATATATATATATATATATATATATATATATATATAATATCATATCATATCATATCATATAATATCATATATCATATCATATCATATAATAATATATATATATATATATTTTACTCATAACCTTACAGTTTTTAACCTCTCAGTGTTGCAACATTACAGATTCTAATATATTTTAATATCAAGGAATTAATAAATTATATCTTACCTATATGGGTCAGTTTTCGACTATTTTATATAATAATTACATATATTTTATATTTAATCTCTAGGATCGATTGATGGACAGTTTTTTGACTCATGGTGATTGGTTTACCAGCTCAGGAGTGCCGAAAGTTGAAGGAAAAAGGCTGCCTAGGAGGCCATATTCATTGCTAAACATGGTTGCATGGGCAGTGATAACTTTGATACCAATGCTGTATATGCTCATCAGGCTTTTGGCATCAGGGTCCACTTTTTATGTATCTATTGGAATATTAATAATTTTCATTTGTAAGTTTCCTTATTTTACTTTCTTGTCAAATTAAATTATTATCTTTTGCAATATTTAATAAGTTATTCAGTTTTTAAATTGTATACTGTATATTGTATATTGTACACCCTAGTCCTTTCTTAGTTGCTTCTTCTTCTTCTTCTCTGGCGCAACAATCTAGGCCTCAATCCAGCAGCCTCTGCCAGTAGGCTCTATCTTGTGCTGCAGCTGTCCAGTTCCGTATTTAGAGAAGCAGTCAAGCATCCGCTGCCATTTTATCTAGCCATCTTGTTTTTGGCTTTCGTACTCTGCGTGTCCGATGTAGGACCTCTGTCATCAGTTTCTTGGGGACGTCAGTGTCGTTCATCCTTGCTACATGACTGGCCCAACAAAGTCTCCCAAGCTTGACAAACTTTACCAGGTCCATACTTGTTGGTGCGTCTTCGCCAAGCATTCCCCTCACGGACAGGGCTGTAAATCCTCCTCAATATTCTCCTTTCAAATAAACAGAGGTGATTCTCATCTGCTTTCATTGTAGGTCAAGTTTCTGCTCCATATGTAAGTACAGGATGGATGAAAATCTTGTATAGCCATAATTTGGTATGATAAGTGGTAAGCCTGCTTCTCATGTGCCGAGAGAGGCCGAAGTAACACCGATTTGCTGAGAAAATTCTTTAACTGAGATCATTTCTTGAATTAACTTCAGATCCAACAAACAAATTCATTATGTCTTAAGATTGAAAAAAAAAATTACTATAGAAAAAAGTTCCTGATTAATATTTTTTAATTTAATGCTGATTCTCATTAGAATAATGCATGAGGATCACTACTATTTATTATTACGATAGTATAGATCCCTCTTCCGGCTCTCAGGAGCGATGGATTTTGACGAGTGAAGTATCAAAAGAAAGAGAATTTCACGGAGATGTGACGAATTCCAATTTTGTTTCTTAAAATCTTACAAGGGCTTAAATAAACGCTGCAAATTATTACACAATAGTTTATTATTTCCACTTGTTTATTATTCCACAAAAATATCTATTCTATCAAAGTAAAAAATATGAAGCAGTAGGCACCAAAGGAAAAGAAATTATATTGTCATAAGATGTTCGCTGTGAGAGTGCCGAACTGTGTTAATTAAAAAAACTGCGTCAATGCAAGTAGGCTCTGATGTAAAATGATACAGAGGAAATATTTTATGTGCACTTCACTAGGAAAAAGTAAAAACGAAGTTCATTACGCTATATCTCAGCTAATAATGGTCCGATTTAGGTGATTTCTAGTTCGTTTTGTAGGGATTTTCGTTAGCTTTTGTTTAAATACAATAAAAGCACCAAACAAATCTTGAAACGTAAAACATCAAATTTTGAGGGGGGGGTTACAAAAAAATTTTCTTTGGTCGATTCCAAAGGTCTATTATTGAAAATAATAAACCAAAAGCATTTGCAGATAGAGATTTTTTTATTTTTTGTTATTTTAATGCCTTGTTATGCTGATTCCAAAACACCTTACATTTCTCCTCTATGTTTATAAATGGCCAAGTTATGGGTATATAAGATATTTAATCGGTAATTATAGATTTTTTTTTTTTCAATTTTTTTTTTATTTTTTTTTTTTTTGATGTCTCGTTATGCTGATTCCAAAACACCTTACATTTTCTCTCTATCTTTATAAATGACCGAGTTATGGGCTTATGAGATCTCTAATCGGCCGCCATTTTGAAACAAACAGACGGATGGTAATGTCGAGTTCCGAGGATCATATCGGGGTGACCTGTCACTTTGGTACCGAATCTCAAGAAAATCGGTCCGGTAGTCTTGGAGAAAATCCGCGGATGGCGGACGGACGGATTTTTTTTTTTATTCGATATTTGGATTACATGTACATGTACTAGCCACGGGCCCCACTCCGTTCAGTTGTTTTATAGCTTCTTATAATAGAGATTATCTTATTTTTAAAACTAATCATCCATTCTCAAAATTCTAATTACTGGATGTATTGGTTTGACTTTGATGTCCTCTGAAGATCTTATACACAACTGCTGCATCCTGGTTTTAACGATAATATGCTTAAATAAGGATGACTCTTCCAGTGGATAGACAATTAATAACTCTGATTCTTCTCCCAAGTTGTATGTCCATTTAGATGATTGTTTGCATGTTTCTATCCTATCATGCAGTTTGTCGATCATTACTAATGCTACTCCTTCTTTTCTTCTTTCTCCTCTGACAACTCCAAAGCATTGGAATCACATTATGTTGGAGAACCTTTGTGAACTATTATCCTTTTTCTTAAGCTCACCTAACCCTATAAAATCTATTTTATACGCCATCATTTTTCTAATAATTCTGTATCTTCTCCCAAAGTATCAAAAACTATAAGAAATTTTTTAATTTTAAAAATATTTCAAAACTAATCCCACCCAATTAGGGATCAATTATTCAAGTAGCATAATAAATATGCCAAAGTTACTATAATTGATATAAAGGTTTAATTGATATAAAATTATAATTTTTAAAAATAATTAAATAAATTTAAAATGTTATAAATAATTAATTAAAATAATCACACTTCATTTGTAATAAATTCACATTAAATATTTTATCGCCCATATTAGATTTTTTTATTTTTATTTTTTTTTTAATTTGTTATATTAAATTAAAATTACAAAAACATAAAAAAAATAAGGTGATACAATATTCAAATTAGACTGAACCTTAATTGAAAAAAATAAATAAATAAATAAAATGATGCACATACTTAATGTTTTTATATGTTTTGTAAATGCATAGAGAAATCAACAAAAAATAACAAATAATGTTGTTTCATATAAATGTTAATAAATTGAATTTTGTTTGGTTGGTTTTATTATAAAACCACAAAAATCTAATTTGCTTTCATATGTTTCATATGATTTCATAATAGGCTTTTCGGGCCTAATAGTTTCAACGCGTATGAACTCGGAGATTGTTAAAAACATCGGCTTTTCGTAGCAGGACCCTTCCTCCCTCCCTAATCTAGCGAGCTTACCTAAATAATTTTCAGATCTAATTTCTTATACGGGAAGAAGGAGTCGAATATTAAAATTGACACTATTCTAATGTCCCTCTACTCGCTAACATAGTCCGTTCCGATTTAATAACAAGGCAGGATCTATTGGAGCCTGTATCAATGTTAAAACCGAATATTTTTGTTATAAGGACCTCTCGAAGGACCTCTATCCTCGCAAAACTAGTATTATTTGTAGAGCGTTACAATATATGTATAAATTGTACAAAGCGGTCCACTGGTGGGTCACTGCGTGTTTGCTCCAGGGAGGGAGCGACCCACCAGTGGGTCGTTGGGTGTTTGTTCCAGGACCAGAGTGATTCACCAGTGGGTCGTTATGCTTCTCACATAAAAATGTTTCTCATTTCATCAAAGCGTTTCGAAATGAATTCATTGACAAGATATATTTTCTAGAGACCCTAATGGACCAGATGTTAGAACAGGTCTTAATTCCTGCCAACCGTTAAAATAGAATAGTAATATTATTTTTTTATTGTTTCGGGCATTTTACATTAAATAAATGCTTTTTTGTTCCTTCCTCTTTGTTCTCAACATCTTAGTGACGGTCTCTCAACAGTTAGCCATCTATTTCATCCAGTTGCGGGTAATTGTTTTGATTTTTTATCTTAAGTAGGGAAGTTAGAATTAACAATACTCATTAGCAAAAAGAAAAAAAAAACTATGGCAGCACAACATTAAACCTTTAATACTACATTACTTTGATCAATATTACATTATTTTAAAATAAATTGATATCAACTATCAAGTACTCAAAACGTGTGAGAACTGTTCACTTGGAATTTCTTCTCTGGAAAGAATATTGATATCAATATATTTTTTTATTCTAGAATAAGAGAGCATATGAAAAAAACAATGTGCAGAAAATAATTATTATAGTTATACAGAACAAGTTATTTGTAAAAACATAAATGAATTTTAAAAAACAAAACATTATTTGTGTAGTTCGTAGAAACATTCTAAACACATTGTAGGTTTATTAGGACATTGGGAACAGAAAGTGAAGGCTTTTTTGTCATCTTCTTTTCTTCCCGAGGCTTTTGAATTTTTTTGTAACAATTTGTGCCACAGAACCATGTTTGCTTCTGGGCTGAAGCGACCCACTGGTCCTGATTTTTCCTAAAAAATGCTTCATTGGGCCATTTTTTACTTCCTTGTGCGCAGTTTTTTTTTGGTTTTCAGATTTCAACGGAATTATCCATTTTGACCATCACTGAAGCCATGAATTTTGACTAGTTTCGTAGTGACGTTTGTACAGTTCGTTCTTGCGTATCTCGCATAACTCAAAAACATTTAGCCATATGAAGTTAAAATTTTGTATTTGAGATTGTTGTAAAATCTAGTTGTGAACCTCTCTTTTTGATCACTGCATGATCACCGGAAGTGGTACTTTACTTGAAAGTAATAATTGATTTCCGTCAAAAATGATATTAAAATATAATGCAATGCTTTTCAAATTTGGTATTTATGATTCATTTAAATAACGCACTAGATTTTGGTCTAGATTAGCAAACCGGGAGCAGTACTTTACTTGAAGGTCATTGTAAATTTTTATAATGTCATGGTAAATGAGACTTTCATATCAATATAAATAATATACTAGATTTTGGTTAAAATTGGTGAGCCAGAAGGGGTATTTTACTTGAAGGTAATAATAAACTGACATCAAAAATTATATTAAAATTAAGTACAGATATCATATGGTTTGGTGAGGTTACAAACAAGGTTTTTTTTCCACTCTAATTAAACAATTTTATTATTTGTTTTAAGTATTAAAATTGAGTGTAAAATGTTTCAATGTTTTCCTCCCCATTTGTGAGCTGAACAAGTCTGCAGCAGGAGAATAAGATATAAGTTAAGCAGGTTCTTCCGCTTAAAATTTCGAAACCGTCGATTCTCAATGCTTTATCTAGTAACATAGACAGTTCTTATATTGTCACGGAACACGAAGAAATCTCTTAGGAACTTAACTTGCTGCCTACTGAAAGAAAACGACATATAATAACGGAATGAGACCTCTAAAAACAAGAGCTTTTGTGTGTATAGGTCTATGTGGGTCAATAGATGGACATCGTGACGCGGAATGTCGTTTTTGAGATACTGCTACCTTCGGGAACTAGTCACCTAATTCAGGATCACTTTTTGAGTCAACAGTTTATGGATTAATAGGCGTACAAGGAACTCATTTAGTGTCCACATCAGATATTTTTATTACATAAGAACAATATACTTGTTTTTATTCTAAAAATTTCGATCTGGCCCCAGCAATCGATTTTATCATACCTGGACACAAGTTGGAGACTTCGTATTGAATGTGTTAAGAATGATTATTTAACTTCTATTAAATGTTTAATTTAAGCTTTGGATATTTTTTCTTATTCTCTAAATACACAGAACAGTCACAAAACATGTTTGAAATTAGAGATGGTGAGTTTGAAAAGAAAAAGAATGATTTGATATGAAATGACCCCTCAGTGAAATTCAATACGTTTATATTTTTTTCCAATATTTGTTTTTTAGTTTTCTTTGTCCTGTATCAACTAATTGGACAAACTAAAATAAGCAAAAGTTCTTCTTATGGAAAAGCTACTCCATCAACTCCAGATAAGAGTGAGGCAGAAGCTAATGACAAATCCTTATAAAGAGTCTTCAAGATTCTATAATCAGTTTAGACAAAGTTGTAATAGGAATAAGTGACTTTTCATGTAAGTTCCCATGAGGAAAAAAGTCTTTCCAGCATATTTTGTTGTGACTAATTGAGAAACAGTATTAGATTATATAAATTTCCCTAAGTAAATGATGGCTTCTGTTGGTTTTGTAATACCTTGCCTGCCTCTTTACTAAAATATATTGAATTCAATAAATTTGTAACAATACATGTTGTCTGTGCATTTCTTATATATATATTTTTCCTTAATTGGCTTATAAGATTGCTGTTTTATAAGTATTTAAGTATCTTAGAATTCTTTTTAGAAAATGTTATAGTCATAATTTTCCAAAGATGGGACTATTTTCATCGAAATATCTATTCCATGTTTAACAATTTCTTAAAACAAATATATTAGGTTCGATTGATTTTTTTTTTTTTTTTTATTAAATGTTTAAAAATTGTACTTATTTATTAATTACATCTAGTTATTAATACAATTGTGTTCACTTATTAAGTCGATTCACCAGAAAAAATTTGTTATAATTTTATTCAGCACATTTCCTATGGAAAATTTCATACAAGCATAATTGTTTGCCAGGAAGGTAGCCCCCTTCACAGTAAGGCACTATAATACCCATTTTCCCAAGCTATTTACAATAATAATTGTTTTTATTTGTGTCAATTCAATACTCAATTTAAAATTAATTGCTAGTTGTTTGATATTTGATTATTTTCTTATTAATTATCTATTTTGTAATTTATGTTGTTATAAATGATTTGGTTCATGCTGTAAGGGCATAAGTCCATTTTTATAAACTTTTGGAAAAAAAAAAAAAACTATAGTTGATGCCTTTATAGCAACACCCTCTCATATAGTGTTTTTACTAACAAGGGCTGGTCACATGAGTATCTTATATACCTCCAAGACTTCAAAACTAGTGTAATCTCATTTTTGATAAATTGATTGATGACTTCTAGCATGAGCATATTCAAATAAAATATATTTTGAAATTTTGCCCTTCCACTGCTAATGAAAATTCTGCAAACATTGTAAACTTACTTTATGTAACTACATCGACACACACGCATATATTATATTATATGTATTTTATAAATGAAAAAACATAACCACATATTCAGTGTAATAAAGGCCTTGGACATTTATTCATACTCATAATTATATAATGTTTCAGCATCTTTAAACCGTGTGCCCTTTTATTACATTTAAAATGTATTTTATATTAGTCAAATACTATTGGTTAGTTTTGAATTAGGGTTGCAACTAGTAAAGGCATTTAAAAAAAATGTTCTGCCTTAGCACAAACATTTGTGGCAGCTCATCATGATTATGCTACTTTATTTCTGTATAGGCTATTAATTGTTGCTTTTTATCAGCACTATAATGGGTTATTTATAAGCAGCATGTAAAAAGAAATAGCTCATGATCATGTTAGGATAGTTCTTTTATTTGTTTGTATTCTAACAATTATAAAGAATAGTCTCCTGAAAAAAACATTTTATGGTCCAGAAAAAAAATTTAGTAGGAAAACTAATATTTTTAATTATATAAAACTTAACACCTTTGCTTTGTAAAACAGTTTTAAGAAAAGTTTGTTATTATATCTGTACTTATTGTGAATAAGTGATTAACTCGACTTATGACGAAAATGAGTTAATTTCACCACTGGGTCTTAAAAGTTAACTCTTACGTCGTATATAAATGGCTAAATCAGAAAAAAAAGTGGTAGCAAGATTTTGCTATATGAAACCACAAAATTTCTCTAAAGTCTCACATCAATTAAAATTTGAAATTGCTATCTTGAAAAGTTATATATTTCGACTTAATCACTTATTCACTGATGCTACAGATATATGTATTCTAGTGAACATGCTGTATTTTTTTTTCCTTTTAAGAAATGCATTTCTTGGATTATGTCAATATTTTATTATTTTAAGTTAGTTTATTTTATTGTCATTAGTTCGTATTTTTTTTTAATAATGGTAAAGTTTTGTTTTAAAAATTGTAATTGAAGCCAATGGTGTTGTATCATATCAGGAGTTGTATGAGTTATGATAATGATTACAATCACATTAAAATAACTTGATTATTAGTTCACCTACTTTTATTATTACTTCATGCATGTTTTTATTGAAGTAATTTTTAACCATATGGATGATATATCTTCCTACTTAAAATTATAGAATAACTTTTTTGTCTTTCCTGATGTTTAAAAATTTGTTCACTTGGAATTAATACATAGTGTAAACATACAAATATATCTGGAGTTTCTTCATACTTTTTTGCTTTCAATTAAAAATTTGTGATTGAACTCAATCAATGTTTTATCTTATCTTCTTAAGAATTACTTTTTTGTTTTAACCTGACATGCTATTCGCCCAAATTATTTGATGACTATTAGAAATTTTTTTGTTGTCTTACATATAACACTTCATCCAGGCCAGTAGCTGGATGCTGTTTCTTTTAAATCTTTATTATTATAAGCTACTTATTTTTAGCCTAAGCCTACCTCCTTTATTCTTAAAAGAGCTTTTCTTCCAAGATTATTTCTTCCATTATTCTATATATTTTTTATTTTTATTGATTAATGAATTTTTTTCCTTAATGTTAAGTAATATTCAGGAAGCCAAAAAAGATTTTTCAATGTTTTATTAGTTAATAGAAAAATAATTTTTTTCTAAATTTCAATTACTCTAATGTGTTCAAATTTATTTTGATTTTAGATAGATTATGTATATGAGCAGTAAGCTATTATTTTGCTAATCCCAAATTAATATCTTTTGTAAATATATTATTTAAAACCTTTTTAGACCTATTTATTTGTATATTTTATATAATATATTTATTTGATACAAGATAAGAGTTTTAGTAATTGAGTGATGCAAAATTGCATGATTGATGTTTCCTATTATGAATGTATTGAAAGAGGTATCTTGATGAATCCTGACTAAAGTCATTAGGAGTATTGTAAATAAGTCTCATAAATGCTTTAAATATATTTTTTATTTTTAAAATTTGTATATACCCCTAGATGTGTTGATGTCGACAATATTTATAACTTTTTTTTTTAGTATTTGTGGATGTTAATAATAAAAAATTTATTTATTATACTCGACTTTTATTTGATGTTCTTTCACATCTCAACAATTTTTATCTATATCGTTTTTCTTATTCTTTTTTAATATGTTTTATATATTATTAAAATCTTTAAAAAGATCATGAAGATTGTCTCCATTAAAATATTGCTTTTGATTTTATTTTTATCCTGTGAAAAAAACTAAAAAAAAAAAAAATCCCATAACCAGACTGGTGAGTATCATATAATCCTTACAGTTATTTAGCCCTAAACTTGGTGGAACATTTTTGTGATTTTTTAAAAAATATTCTTTACATAATTTCTTTTAAATTTAATATATTTTACAAAAAAATTATATAAAAAATATTTATCTCTCAACTTGGCAGAAAACTTGAATAATTGAACTGTATCGTGAGAATAAGTGAATAAAAGAACTGTGTCATGTGTGATGCATTGCCCAATTTATAATTAAAGATGTATAAGCCCCAGAATAAAGTTGATTTTTCTTTCAAGATTTACAACAGGTTTTGTTTGAGGTCTTAAGTTATCTGGAATTTTTGCCCTAATAACTAATATTTACATCAGTATAACTATATTTTAGAAATTCGTAGTTGAGATTCATAATGTTTTATACTAGGAGCTGTGTGGCATCTCAATTACCTCTGCTATTTTATCCTTGAGATTAATTTTTGTTTTGATTATCCAAGGAATAAAGATGTTGTTCAATAAGTTTCTATCAGTTTCTGGTCTCCAATACTTAATTGGCAATGAGGATGCCTAAAAAGAACTCATGACCCGAATTCATGGACTGCCATCAGACAGAGGAGGTGAGTGTGATGAAGAAGATCAGTACTTTCTCATTCTATCCCTTTGATAGTTCCCAAGTAAAGTAAAGTTGGACAAACTACTTCAGTCGACAGAATTTTAAGATTGAAGGGTTTAGGAAGTGAGGCAAGGTCTGATGTGAGAAAGGGCCTGCTTCTTGCATTTGTCAGTATGTCTCCTGCTACAAACTATCTTCAACTTCCAGCAACTTTATTCAGCTAATTCAGACCTTACCTAAAGATTTGGCCTATTTCTTAACCTGATATCTTACCAGTTCTTTTAACCCTACCGTCAGGAGTTTCCATTGGTCATTCCCACTTAGGTTCTACATGGGTTTTTTCCCATGTAAAACTGCAAGGTCTTTGCAGGTTTTCTATTGGCTCTGATTTCCCCAAGTCGAGAAAATTTCATGTTTGAAGTTGACAATATTTATTTATATAATAAATTGAATTAACTATTTAATTATTACTATCAATCAAAATATATTCCCTTTCCCTATCCACAATACACAGCAATATTAATACTTTAGCAACTAATTCTTCTTGAAACTAATCAATACTACAGCTAATTTGAACCAATAATAAATAAAATAAGGAAAGAAAGACTAATGCTGAAGGATGTAGAACTTCCTATAGGATAGCAGACTCGGCTTGCTTTTTCGCTTAGTCGATAGGTTGGGCGTACGAAATGTGCCAATGCCTATCCGATGTCCGTAATTGTCCCACACTTAGTTTCCTTCTACCAGTGCTTTCATTTTAATAAGTTAAATTAGCAGAGTGTAAAGCTCGCGATAAGCAGGTTTTTCTGGATAAACCGAAAATTTCGCAAGTTTGACGCTCCGTAGAGCGGAGATTTTTTCGCGAAATACCAAAAAATTTCACAGGTTTGACGCTCCGTAGGGCCCTTATCGTTAATTTTAGCTTAAAATGTAACGATACCTTTTTATAGGGAATCTTAAGCTGAAACTAATTTTGATTTCCGGATCATCATATCCTACGCAAAAACAAACTGTGTAAATATTGGGAGAAGCAGGTTTTTCTCGAAATAATGAAAACTTCACAGGTCTGACGCTCCATTAAACCGTTACCGTTAGTTTTAACTTAAAATGTAACAGGTTTTGAGGCTCCGTAAGTTAGTTGTAGCTTGAAATGTAACTGGACCTTTTTTGTAGGTAATTGTTGTGGACTACCTTCTATTATTATTATTATTATTATTACGAGAAGATGGCAACACTGGGTTTTCGCGGGGAAGCGGAGGGCAGTCTAGCTTGGGGTAGCCATTGTGATGTTTGTGTTATGTACCTTGTTCTATTCTCAAGTATAATAAAGTACTTCACCCTCGATCCATGTTTTGCATTAATGAACCCTTATTGCATGAATAACCAAAACAGAAAAATGGCGACGAGGATGGGATCGAGGCGTGAAGTATAGTATTGTGTTTACTCGTGTGCTTTCTTGTGGTATTTTTTTAAAATCTTCAACAAACTTTCACCATGTCATTTCCTCGCTACGATCATTGTAAACCCGAGAGCTGGGCTGAACATTTGGAGAGATTTCAGTTCTGGCTGGACGCAAAAGGAGAAATTACTGACGTTCAAAAACGAGGTTTGCTGATTGAAACCTTGGATGATGCTACGTTCCGGGATCTAAAAGGATGGATTGCCCCCAATACACTGAGGGAAGTGGTTTACAGTGATTTGATGAAGGTACTGAGTGAGAATATCATCCCCACATTAAATCCAATGGTAAGTTACATTAAGTTTGTTAATAGGAAGCAATTACCTACAGAGGGAGGAGTTGCTTACATGGCTGAACTTAAAAGACTTGTGATTTTGGTGGTTCAGCTTCAAAAATAATTTTATACCAATTTGTCTGTGGATTAAATAATCCTGATATTCAGGCAAGATTGTTTACAACTAAGGACTTGACATCTCTGACTGCTTTGGACATTGTAAAATCTTGGGAGAAATCTGAGATAGATATACAAGAAATCAGGGGTCCACTCAAATCAGAAGTATATAAAATTAACTTTTCAAACAACAGAGCAAATCTAAACAACAGTTCAGCTGCTAAGATTAGATGTTTTCAATGTGGAGAGGTAGGCCACATAGTGAAAAAATGTTCTATTCCTAAGCACACATTGAAGTGCAAAAAGTGTGGAAGAATTGGACATGTTGCCAGGGTTTGTAAACAGAGGTTTTCCCGAATGAATAATAATATTTCTTGTTCCCCGTCACAAATTCCTGAGGATGAAAACTCTAATTCTACTAATTTCATTGCAGCCAAGAAGACAATTTCTTCACGTTCTGAGGCACCTGATTCTATGTCCAGTTTTCCATGTATTTCATCTACAGATAGTAACTTGGGAACAGAGAGCTTTAAGGGTGAAAACGTTTTTACAGTGTCTACAGCTCATAAAGATCCGTTTATTGCTGCAGGTTTACTAAATAAAATTCCTGTAGAATTTGAGATTGACTCTGGATGTTCTAAAACTCTCATGAGCCTGGCTTCATTTCAAAGGATCTTCCGTAATACTGAGGTCATTCCCCAGCTGAACCAACCTAGTTTGGAGGTGCGAACATGGAGTTCAGAAACATTACCAATAATTGGAGAGTTTAATGCCTCAGTTACATTTAAACATATTTGTAGTAATTTACCAGTGTTGGTTGTAGATGGTGTTGGTCCTAATTTACTCGGGCGTAATTGGTTTGACCCTCTTAAGATCACTCTGCATGGAGTAAATCTGAATTTTCCTCACATTACAGCTTTTGATAACTCAAAGGAAGAGTATCTTCGGACCATTTCAAGTCCAACTGTAACAGGCAACGGAACTGGTATGTATAAAGGACCTGAAGTTCACTTAAATTTAGATCGCTCAGTACCTCCAAGGTCAAAAGATAGAAATTGGCCTCAAGCACAGTCTGTATGGGCCATGAGAACTCGTCCATCAGGTACCACTGGGAAGACACCAGCTGAGTTGATGGGCCGAAAGTTTTCTACACATCTTTCACAACTTCATCCAGCACCAGATTCTGGTTCTATGGTCTGCTCCATGTGCCCCAAGTTCATGGAAGGTGAAACTGTGTGGATGCTGAAGCACACACTCAACAAGAAATATTGGATCTCAGGTGTTATTCATAAGATCATTGGTGCACGGATTCACGATGTGGAATTATCCTCAGGCGAGGTGATTAAGCATGTTTCTTCTGACTATCTCAGAAAACGCTATTCTGAAGAACCTATAGATGGCATGTCACCTTCCGCTTCACTCATTGATTCCCCATTGGGTCAACTTAGGTCTTCTCACCGGGATCCCATGACTTCTTGTGAGCAACGGACTGGAACTACTCTGGCTAGGCCCAGTATGGTGGACAGATCAAAAATATACCCATCCACCTCTCGGAACTCTTCAATTCTTTCCAGTGCATCATCATTCATTTATAATGCTGCTCAGGTAGCTTCCGATAACACTATAGATAATGACAAGGCACAAGAAGACGAAGGACCTCTTGCTCCATTTCTGAGCGAAAATCATCATTCTCCAGCATCAAGTGAGAGTTCCCCTTTCTATGGATTCACAGAAGATGATGGTCAACTGGAAAGAGATGTTGCATCTTGCAGGGGTCAAAGGAGCCATCCTGGACACAGACTGCCTAACTACTCTGAGCCTCTGCAGCACTCTGTAACTAGGTCTGGTAGGATCTCCTGACCACCTCCTCGTTTCAGTGAATAATAAATAGGGGGGAGAGGTGTTGTGGACTACCTTCTATTATTATTATTATTATTACGAGAAGATGGCAACACTGGGTTTTCGCGGGGAAGCGGAGGGCAGTCTAGCTTGGGGTAGCCATTGTGATGTTTGTGTTATGTACCTTGTTCTATTCTCAAGTATAATAAAGTACTTCACCCTCGATCCATGTTTTGCACTAATGAACCCTTATTGCATGAATAACCAAAACAGAAAAGTAATTTTAAGGGAAACTTTTGAACATATTTCCTGAAAAAAAAACTTTAAAAAATGCTCTTTTGGCAAAGTTTGGCTAAAGTCATAATATAACTACCGATTTCGATTTCCGAATTATGGATATTCGTAATTTACGCAAAAAAACCACAACGAAAAAATGACTGTAAGGCCTCGTACGCACTTGTAACCGTTCCTCCGAACCGAACAAATCTAGGATCGGGGCGGCAAAACTTCAAATAAATAATGTTCGGAAGAACGGATCGAAGCCGATCGCTCCGCTGGCGGTTTTTCATCGTCACATCAAAGAAATGCTCGAAGGTGGTGAGACTAGTGTGGAAGGGATCGAAGGTAGCACCGTTCCTCCGTTCTTCGAATTCCTTAAATAGCAAAAAAATAATAACATTTATTGGAAACTCAAAAATAATAATAACATACGATCAATGAATATTAATATGTAAAATATTAATCTCATCAATGAATAAAAAAGCTTAGGTTCCTGCAAAATAGGTACGTGATTTCCCAACTAACTTCCCAGTTACTTTCCCAAGTAATTTCTGTAATGATTCATTATTAATAAGATTTATTTTTATCTATTTTTTTTATTTGAAGAAAATATTAAAGTTTCAATACATCCATAAAATCTAAAAATGTACAATGATCATCATTCCAGTCTTCAGTAAACATTTTAAAACAACTATTAATATTTTTATGTTACAATTTGATATACCTCTTAAAATTTTTTTTGTTTTTAAAAAAACCTTTAAAATGGTCGAACAAATTAACCTGGGATTCAGAACAGTGGGCTTAAGAAAAAAAAAATCTTTAATGCTAAATATAAAGATTTAATGTTAAACAACATGCTAGAATGCTAATAAAAATATACTTACTAGCATGTAGTCTTCAAGTAGCTCTTCCACTATCACTTGACATACTTCCGAGACGATTTAACTGAATGTCTGGTTTGACATCCTGAACAGGTATTGTAAGCTTGAAAATGAGTCACCCGTGGCCGAAAACCGTAGGCTCACCGCAAGCCTTTCCTGCACGGAAATTTCTCTTCGAAAGATCGTGTCATGTTTCGCGATTTTCGGACTTAGTTTCTTTAACAAGAATTCAAAATCCGTCGGATGCATCCGGTCAAAATTTTTGTACAGGCCGCTGACCTCCTGGAACTTCAATTCAGCCAGCAGGCTGCTCCCACCAAATTGTTCCCGGTTTGAATATAAGTTCGCTGTCCACCAACGCGATTTTTTCTTCCTCTTTTTCAAAATGTAATCAATCAAAACGATAGACGATGGATCCGATTCTTATTCACTCCCTCCTCCCGTCAGACGATATTCGCTCTGGCACCCCTTAAAATTGGAACCACGCCTGAAGAGCTCTCAATACCGCTTCCGCTGATCGTTCATGGACTTGGTGTGCCATTGCTATTTTACTGCAGAGATCGGTGATCGTGACCCACTTGTATCCTTTCCAGATGAATGTATCCACTTTTATGTCCCCTAACGGCGCATCCGCAGTCGGCGTCATCTGCCTTCCTCTTGGGGGATGTCTGTCGTATTTGGTGGTGAGACATACGGAACATGTCCCGATGGTCTTTGTGATGGATTTCTTCATCCCCCATCAAAAATACTTTCGCCGCAGTGCCTGCAAAGTTCCAGTCACCCTGCGGTGTTTGGTCTTCCCTTGGTGATACGCAAGCGTCAGCTCTTTCTGCCGTTCTTCGTCTCTACCATTAGCTAACAGCGGATGAAGGTCCGGTTCATACCGATTTGCTCAGACCGCCATAATTTCTTGATCTTCTACCAAATCATGGCGTTTCCCTTATTGAGATGGTATGTTACTCCTGGTTTCGACGCGTCCTTCAGCGTTCTGCAAATTTGGTCCTCTCTCGCTCGTGGTTGTGACCGTATGGAGTTAATCCTGCTACGTTCATATCGGGAGTATTACACCTTGATGAGGCCCGAAATCCTGGTTTTCCAGATTATTTGCCGCCGCTCATTTTTCACCTCTTCTATTTCTTCCATCTCCGCCGGTCTTTCCTCGGTCGAGCTCGGGGGTTTCTTCTTCATACGGCTCTCGCGAGCCTTGTTCTCCTTCTCTTTCGGGTGTCCATTCCGTCAGAAATTGACGCACGTCCCTAGATGGTCCCCCACCCCTCTCCTCTGTTGCATTTATCGTGATGGCTCTAGACAGCCAGTCAGCGACCACATTCTCTTTACCAGACTTGTAAACGATTTCCATATTGTACTGGGCCAGAAGCTCTTTCCATCGCCTAATCCTCGCTGATGATTCCTTCAATGTCCCCACCCATTGCAGAAGTCTGTAATCGGTGTGTACGCGGAACCGCCGCCCGAACACATAGGAATCTAACTGCCCACACAATCCCTAATAACTCCCGTTCCGTCTGTATTCGCTCGCGTCTGTGGTGAAATTAGATGTTATATTAAAGTCCGGAAATGCCAATACCGGCTCCTCTTGTAGTCGCTGCATACATTTACGGATGTCATTCTCCATTAGCGGCGTCACTATGATCTTTGCAACCTTTTTAATACTCTATTGAGAGGGACAAGCCATTTCTGGCACAAATCTCCTGTACTAATTAAAGGTTCTCAGTAACCTGCGAATTCCTTTTACGTCTCACGGAACCGCCATTTTCCGAATGGCCTCTCTTTATCGGTGTCGGGTTTGACTCCTTCTTTCGTGATAAGAGTGATTTTTCGCTCGATAGTTTTAGACCGAACTGGCGGACTCGTTCGAACACACTTCGCAGGTGCTTCGCGTGGTCGGCTTCAGTTTTACTGAACACTAATAGGTCGTCCATGTAGAGCTGAGATATCGTTCCATCGATTCCCCTTAAAAATTCGCCCATAAGGAGTTGGAACGTTATTGGAGCGTTCTTTAATCCGAACGGCATCCGCGTGAATACGTAGTGCCCCCTCTCAAAAGAGAATGCTATTTTATGTTGATCCCTGGGGTGGATTCGGATTCACGTGATATCCCGCCTTTAAATCAAGCGTACTAAATATCGTCGCCCTACTCAGTCTGTCCAAAATGTCCTCAAACCTGGGGATCGGATATTTTTCATCCACTGTATTTTTGTTTAATTTGCTGTAGTCTATTACTACCCGGTATTTTTCCCCATCTACTCCCGGTGCACTCTTTTTCTTCACTGCCCACAGCGAGCTATTATACGGTAAGGTACTGTCCACAATTATCCCCTGACTCTTTAGATTAGATAATTCTTCCCGAATATGTTGGCGTAGTGTTTGTGGGTACCGTCTTTCTTTTATGTAGGTCACCATCTCCTGTTTCAGCGGTATCTCGTGTATCGTCCTCGCTGAAGAAGATATCCCTGAACTCCCTCCTAATAGCCTGCTTCCAGCCCTCCGCGTGACTAAATGCTCTATCCGTTCCCTGCCGTCTTCTATAAGCTTCTGGTAATCGTACCTTCTCGTCCCTATCCTTAGGTACCATTTTCCCTTGTGGATCCTAACCCACACGCCTACTCTTCCCAACAGGTCGCATCCGATAATCCTCTGGTATTCCCGGGGCATGCTCCCAACTATATGCACCGCAAATGTGCCGTTCTTAACTTCCCACCTGTTTAATCCTATCTCCGCTCCCCCTCCCTCTACTTTACATGGGCCACCCAGGATGATTAGTTTACAAGTACATACCTACATCTGGGGTGCTGTTTCATTTATCTGTTTCAATTACTAGGGTCATTTATATTGGTCACTTCAAAGCTTCCTCTCATGCTCTTCATACCTTCATGATCTTCCTATATATTTTTATAGTTTTTTAAAACTGTCGTAGTTTTGGTGTTATTTTGGGATCTTCAACCAACATTTCCTTCACATCTGTAGAGAGTCTATGTGGTTCATCGCTAGATACTCAGTGAGCACATGCTTCACTTTCAATTCGCTCCCACAATAACGATACGCTGGTCTATCCTTTTTTCATCAGGTACTCGTGGGTGAGTCAAGTATGGTCTATCCTCAGACGGGTGAGAACCCTCTCTTTTCTCCGTATTAACTTTAAATTGTCCTTTGTTCGTTTCACAGACTGTTCCATCCTTAATTTATTGTCTCGAATATTAAACCTTGTCTTGCCACTCCTGCCACCTGCTTTCTTTGATCCAAAAGATCACGTCTTTTCTATCCGATGTTGAGACTACTTGACCCCTCTTTATAGCTAATTTTGCCTTCAAATCTGCCCTTTCGTTCCCGGCGATTCCAAAATGACCAGGTACCCTGAACATAAGATATTATATCCTTTCTTCTTCTTGTGAATGAACTTCTTGTGAATGTTTTCAAATAGAGTTTCAGCTCTATTATTAATGGGTGTGTTGAAAAGAGGTCTTGTAAAGATTTGAGAGCGGATTCAGAATTAGAGTAAATGACCGAGCGAAGAGAATTCGGAATATCACAAAATGCATGATTGATTGCAAAGAATTCTGCCGTGCTTACAGGCGTACGACGAAGCCAATCAAAATGGATATTTCTGTTGAAATCTAAAAACCGAAAATTATAGCGATTAAAATTTTTCCTTTACTGCGTACAAGGAAGTAATAAAATAAAACCTAGGTATACGAAATAAATTTTAGCTGGCCATAAACCAAGTTCACCTAGGGACCCATACCCCAACACACTTATAATGATAAGTGGTATCAAGAATGGATTTTTTATATATCTACATTCCAAGATAAATACTGCAAAACAGAATATTTACGAAAAATATGTTTTCTGGCATATATATAATCTTTCAATCCATAGAAGATACATTTTTGATTCCTCTTTGGATTTAAATGAACTTTTGAACGAACGTCTTGTTATTATTCGAAACCCAGTCTCCTTGTTTATTTTCAGTACTTTGGCTATCACTATTAAGGGATATGAATTTTATTCCTCCTATAAAATGCCATCAGACGATGATAGCAGCAGCAACTCTTTGCCTAGCTCTTCCAATCCATTGGCAAGACAGAGAAAACTGTATTTCTTGAATCAAGAATTACAAATTATGGCTAGGGAATTACCATTGTATGTTGTTATATTTTTTGATATGTAAAATTTTTACAGTTTAAACGAATTTAAATTTCTTAAAAAACATTTTACAGAAAATATCAGCAAAGAATTCCAAATGAACTATTGTGTGCTTTGGCAGAATCTTTGTTGGACAACACAGTCTTCAGTATTGTTAATACTCTAATGGACATTCAGCATGTCACTGAAAAACATCTATTTCATGAGAGATTACAATTAATTTATAATCAGTCATGTAAGTATTTGCTGTTAAATCCTGAGTAGATTTTGAAATTATACACTTACCTTGATTGCAGTCTATAAGTTTATACTTGTGAATAATTAGGTCTTTCCTTGCAGTAGAGATACAAGAAATGATGATTACACATCATGATGAAGCTGTTAGGTTTGCTAATACTAATACATTGCAGTTAAAACATAAAAGAGCTTTGAAGGAATTTGATAAAAATATAATTAAGCAATTGGATGAGAAAGTAATGACTAATATTATTGCATGTTACTTTTATTGATTTGTTATATTTTATCTTTCATATTTGTGTTGTATAAATATAAAGTTTACTCTTAAATTTTGTATAATTTACAATCTTGTTTTTATCATCATTAGGTGCACGACCAACAGAAGTTTCTAGAAAAGGCTGGAGTACCTGGCTTTGAAATTACTGACAATCCCAGTAAAATTCAAGTTCAAATTAGATTATTAGATTTCATCCTCAGATTAAGTAGGATGAAAATGCCTGAATGAAACTACTGATTGGTAAAGCTGTTACTTGTGAGCATTTTTAGAATGTTGCTCTTTATCTTTTCTAAGCAATGTAACATAATCCATTTGTATTGTTCTGTTATTTTTTAAAACTATCAATTTAGTAAATTCTAAATCTATGCTAGTGTGTGCCTATTCCTGCTCTATTGTCTTTTGTTTCTATTGTCAATTTTTATTTTTTTTCAAGTTCAGTAAAAATTAAATGCCGTAATTAGTACTAGAATACCTTGAATTTCACCACTGAGTTTTATCAAAATTCTCCACTTTTTAGGAAGTATAGATTTTTAATACTAGATTTAAAAATATAATTATAATTAATGAAAATAATATAGCTTTTTATCTGTGATTTGTTGTCATTCATTTTTAAGAACTTGATGGTTTTATTCAGTAATGAAAAAAACACATCTTAGTTTTATGCCATTAAACAAAAACAAATAAAAAAAATAATACACATTTTAGTAATAAATATTTTTTAGGGGTTCTTGAGATTAAGGTAATACAGTGAGTAATGTTGTTTAGATGGCGACATCATTAACTGAAGAACCTCAGTTCAAATACCAACTAGCATACAAAATTTTCTCTTGATAGAAAATGGATGTGTTTTTGTGGTGAGGAACATAGTTTGGCATACTCTTCCTTTTTCCACTCACTCGGCACTATATTAGTTAGGAGATAAATCAGGTGGTTAGGAAACAATGGTGACCATACTGTCAGAGAGGTAGAAAATCAGACTCCTCTACGTATACCTACCCTCTTGGCCCTTCACAGGCTTTTAGGGGAATGATTTATTAATTT
The DNA here is from genome assembly GCA_948150685.1 of Rhaphigaster nebulosa. Lineage (NCBI taxonomy): Eukaryota > Metazoa > Arthropoda > Insecta > Hemiptera > Pentatomidae > Rhaphigaster > Rhaphigaster nebulosa. The sequence goes on along the minus strand of OX411306.1, from coordinate 68,364,271 downwards.
TTTTAATACAGTATGTAACGTTGGTTGTGAGAATATTTATAGAGAGGAACACCACTTAAAGATTATTTTGTATAACATACAAAATTAATCATGAAAAAATGGCTCCCTTAACAAGCAACATTTCGCCTAAAAAGGGATACAGTTAGTCTCTTGTTCATGTCAATTGCTTCTGGACGTACACTAGAACATTCCCCATCAATTCCTACATCTGCCATTATGCTAGTTTTTTAGTGCTGTTTGCTTCTACATCTTATTTCGCATTAATTTATGTATATGGAAAAATTGTTTCACTTACAAGTGTTTCGCATTACAAGTAGGATTCTGGAACAGATCACGCAGTCCCACTGTAATATCTATTAATATTGGTTGCAGATTAGTAAGACTAAGTGCTGCACTCCAACCCACATCGAGCCCTGACTTCCTGCTCCAGGTTTCTCTTTCTGCCCAAGTTTTGTATTAACACTATCAGTAGCTATGTATTATGTCATGTTTAAACCTCCCTACTCTTGGGAGGGGGAATGGGTATTATTAGCTATTGAGATAAAGATATTTTTTAAAATGTAAAAATAGCATGTGAAGTTCGATGATTCTGAAAATTGGTCTATATTTATTTATTGATGTGATTTTCTTTTACTATAATTTTCTTGATTGCTTTTTATTAGTTATTAATTTATGGAACTCAAGTTCAAATCCTATACCTAACTTTTATCTTCAAACTTATCCTGATTCTTTAAAATGTTTTTATTCTTGCATTGAGAGCCAAGAATATTTGCCCAAGTTGTAAATAATACTGATTTAGGCTTAAATATCCAATTTAAAGTACTTAATGTTAAATTGAACTATAGTATTGTTATAGATGAGATCTAATTAAATTTATTTCTCTAAAGTTTACTGCTTTAAGCTAAACACTTATAGCCCTGTTTTGTGATTAAAGTATTTATTGCCTGTGATTGCTAGATTTTGAAGAGAATGACTTATTGATTTTAATTTATTTGAATTTTTATTTTGAATATTTTTAGACAGGTTATCAATAGAATAATAAATTAAAATTTTAAAAAGAGATCTTTATTTAAATTTTAAGAGAATTTACAATAAAAAAAAAAAGAGATTAAAAATGAAATATAATTATTTACATAATAATATAATACTTAAAAACAAAATAAACAACCAATGTGCAGTTTATGTTTAATACCTTTATTCGTCATGTGGCTTATGCTTGGTTTTAACTTCCAATTTTGAAAAGGTTTAGTCTTGTGGTTAATCAAGTGTTTTTTGTTTTTTTTAAATCCATTTAAAGATTCTTTGTTTGTATACTCAATGAGTACACTTTTGACTAACTTTTTCTTATATTTATTGCCTAAAATAACTTCATGTTTCTTCAGTACAATAGGAAAATTGGTTTTATTTCTTTATCTCAAAAATTTCTCTTTCTAGTAAAGATGATGACATTTTTATAATTAAAAAATTCATGTGAGCACTTGCGACAAAAAAATAAAATAAGTATCCATCATCTAAATTACTTTCTTTTTAATTTAAATCTTGAAAAAGAGTTATAAAACGATCATGTAACTTATTTATCAAATATTTTGTTTAAAAGTAACTGCGCAAAATATTTGACCAGTTTAAGCTTGTTGATTCTTCAAAGTTAAAGTTATATTTAATAGCAACAATTATCAAATGCTATCATACTCAGAAAAGAAGACACTACAATGATATGGCTCCATTTAAAATACAATATCATTAATTTTTCTCATTTCTTTTTTCACTTTTATGTTTCTCGATGAACGATTTGTGTTTATTAGAATGAAAATTTTATCTCCCTGAGTTCACAAAAATAACAACCAAAAAAAAAATCAGTCTTGTTTTTTCTGTTTAGCATCTCCGTTACTTGTTGCCATCACCTCTTGCTTCCTTTTTAGTTGCCAGTCTATGACCATTCGACCTGTTAGCATAAAAAAAAACACCTGAAAAGACAAAACAAAAAATTAATACCATTTGCTTATTTTTTTAATATTATTTTGATTATAAACATTTACGTAGAAAATATTTATTAGTAGTTTTTTTAATTATTTTTCCATAAAAGGTGCATATAGTCTTATACCCTTAGCAATATATATATATATATATATATATATATATATATATATATATATATATATATATATATACACACACACACACACAGGGTGTCCCACCTCCTGATGTCAATACTTTAGGGGGTTATTCTAGAAGTCATTTGTAGTTAAATGGCGCAGAAATGAAATTTCTATCTTAGCCCATCGAAGATATATCCTATTCTTTGTGTATTTTTAAAAATACACAATTTTTCAGTGAAAAACTGTAATTATTTAATTTCTGGTTGATGTATTGTAAAACACGAGGATATTTTCAAAAACTGCATTAAATTTCTTATAAGGAACATCCCCCTTTAAAATTTTATTTATTCACACAAGCGGTATACAGTAATTAATAGCATTTAAAAATTAGTATTTTCTGATTGTGTTTACACTTTTCTAGCACAGCCAATTTTAGGTGCAGAGGTTTGCCTCTGGGTCAAAAGTTGCACCAATTCATAAGCTTTAAAATGATATCCCATTCACCCAGAAAAATAAAGGTTTTGTGTAAAAAACTTTAATTTCCAATTCCAAAACCATAATTACGCTAAATTTATCGGCGGCGTAGAACAAAGAGTGAACACACTGAGAACATAATACAAAGAAGGAGGAGATTTTTTTTGCTTTTCTTTTTTTTCTTTTTCTTTTAACAATAAAATGAGTGGAAACCTATTTAGTCACCCACATATTGAAATTTCCATACTTACATAGGTAAATTAGAATTATTTTATTTATTTATTTTTTTTTTTCATTACGATATTAAACTTGAAGAGGCTCACAGCAAGATGAGCAAAATCTAGGTTTACAATAATGTGGCATGGCCCAACCCAAAAGATCTTTTATTGAATAATAATAATAATAGTAATACATAACCGACCAGATATTCTGATTATACACAAAAAAGATAAAATGGCCAGAAGAATAGACATAGCTGTCCCAAATGACTCCAACTTACTCACTACAAGGGCTGAAAAAATAAGAAAGTACCAGGAGCTTGCCTTAGAACTAAAAACACTTTATCACCTAGATAAAGTAATAATTACTCCAATAATTATATCCTCAAATGGTCTCATATTAAAAAGCACTAGAGAGGGTATAGAAGAACTTGGCCTTGATCTTCAGAGCTTGAAAGTAGCTCAAAAAGCAGTCCTGCTTGATACTTGCAGGACTGTGAGAAAATTTTTAAACAAATAAATTGCATTATATCATCTACCTTTCCTTGAAGTGTTTTCCGGAAAGAAGATGTTAATCCAGGACACTGAGAAGAATAAATGTAATAAAAAATAATAATGTTTCTAATACTTTCATGTCTAAAGATAGATCAAAGGTAAGCTCATACCTTTAGTCAACCAATCCTGTCCGTGCTTGTCTAGCTTGAGACTCGCTCCCAGTATCAAATGGCCATTCATTATCACTTTACTAGTGGTGAGGTGCACTTGCTTCCAGCAATATGCCTAATTTTTTCACAACTGAAGAATACGCTGATAGTGTGTTTGTATATGGCTTTGTCAATGGAAGCTGTCCGTGAATACGGTCGTCGTTTCCCAGACAGACGGTTGCCGGATCGCAGAACGTTTTCTTCTACTTTTCGTACCCTGAGGGAGACCGGATCGCTGCCGAAACAGCCTGTCTGGGCACGGGATGTCCAGGATGCTGAACGTGAGGAAGAGGTGCTGAATTTTTTTGATGAAACCCCTCTTGTAGTGTTCGTGAAACAGAAGCACAACTTGGAATCCCCCACGGCTCAGTGCACCGAATTTTAGTCGGTGACGGAAGATATCCCTTCCACCTCAGCCCGGTTCAAGAATTGCTGGATAGAGACATGGCGGCCAGGAGAAAATTTTGCGAATGGTTTGCAGACCAGTGCCAGGAAGACAGCTGGTTCCCTAGACGTGCTTTGTGGTCTGATGAAGCAACATTTACGCGTGGGAGGCTTTTTAATGACCGCAATACTCATGTCTGGGCGGAGGATAATCCCCATGCTGTTAGGCCATCCTCCTTCCAATACCAGTTCAACATAAATGCATGGATGGGAGTTATAATAATTGGATAGATTGTTGTAATAAAATAAAAAAGAAAAGAAAAAGAAAAGCAAAAAAATCTCCTCCTTTATATTATGTTCACTCTTTGTTCTACGCCGCCGATAAATTTAGCGTAATTATGGTTTTGGAATTGGAAATTAAAGTTTTTTACACAAAACCTTTATTTTTCTGGGTGAATGGTTTTAAAGCTTATGAATTGATGCAACTTTTGACCCAGAGGCAAACCTCTGCGCCTAAAATTGGCTGTGCTAGAAAAGTGTAAACACAATCAGAAAATACAAATTTTTAACTGCTATTAATTACTGTTTACCGCTTGTGTGAATAAATAAAATTTTAAAGGGGGATGTTCCTTATAGGAAATTTAATGTAGTTTTTGAAAATATCCTCGTATTTTACGATACATCAACCATATATATATATATATATGTCAAGGAAATGGATTTTTTATGACATTGTAGTTTTTTTTTATTATTATTATTATTTTAATAAATATAATATCAATAGTTGTCTCATTTTAAAATTTTCTTGTGATGAGCATGGGCATTTAGAGAACCACAATTCTCTAAGACAGTACTCTGTTTTTTGCTATTATTATTACTTAATCATAATATTATTGAAATAAAAAATACACTACAAATGATAAATACATTGTTTGATTATTTGTGTATTTCAGCTACCTTGTGATTAAATAATTTACATATTCATATATTTAAGTCTTACCAGAGCAGGTGCCGTTCTTTCAAATTTGTCATTCACCATGTAATGTGAATACACAGCCATTAACATCAAGATTAATAGAGTTATGTTTGCTCCTTGCTTTACTGCATCTAATTAAAATTAAAAAAATATATATTTTTTATTTAATTTAGTTATTCAGAAAATTTAAATCCTTGATAATTCTTACCGATTGGTACTAAAGCCATTGCAAGTCCGCAGACTAATTCAATTCCTCCTATTACCCTCCTGTACCATTTTGCTGGTATTTTGAAGTCTAATGTTTGTGAAAGTGGAAAAACTTTAGCATATTTGACATATTCTTTTCTCTGCAAAATTTATAATTAAAAGAATCGTAAACATTTAATTCTTTATTTTTAAGTCTTTTTGATCTTTATTATTTAATAATAGCATAAATACTGATAGTCTTATTATTGCTATTTACTTCCTTCACATTTACACAAGGAGGAAATATTGGCTTTAATAATACTCTGTGATTATAAAAGATTCTGAACTTCAATGTCTAGAAACAATAATTTGTTTTTATTTTGATTGTAAATAATTAATTGATGCATGTATCAGCACCAATTATTTTACCATATATATGTGTTTGTGTATATATATTTTATTATAGTTTATATGTTTTTTTCTATATAACCATATGAACTATAATAATATAAAAAAAAAAATTTAATCACAAAAACTAAAAAATATATATTATTTTGTAATTCTTGAGAAATAAATTATTAGATTTTCCTTTGTGTAAGGACCTGAGTTTTGCGATAATTTATTATGGCCTGGTATAAATTATTGGCCCCCCTAGGCTTTATCCCTGCAGTTGGTGTTATTATTTTGGTTTTGCCTCAGCCTCCTCAACTTCCCCTTCCCCTACCCAATTTCAAATTTACATCTCAATTACAAATTTATAAAAATATTTTAATATATTAAATTTAGTCTTATTTTGTATTCATGGAAAAAAAAATCATTAAAGATAGAAATAATTAATCATTTCGTACTTTTGACTTTCATTTTCAATACAACGAATAAAAATATTTTATGTTACCATTGTAGCATGTTTATATGGAATAAACTATAGTAAAAGATTGGTATTTATTCTTAAACATATTTAAATTCTTATGAGGTCGTTGCTTATAATTATAATAATTATACAATGAAGTAATGAATCCATTTAAAATTTAGAGAGGAAAAATAGACTATTACATAGTTTTGACAGCTGCAGTCAGATTTTCGGGTAATTATATAGATAGTGAAGGTCAGGAAGGCCAAAAATATATTTCATATAAAATTATCCGTAATCTGTGTCAGGGATTTTGATTTTCTCAAAGCTCTACTATATTATTTTAACTATTATTTATGAATTCAATGTTTCATCAATTAGAAAGAAACTGTTTGTTAGTGGTCATAGTCTTGTAAGTTAATTCTAATTGTTTCTCTATTTTTAATAGTATGTAGTCTACCTATATTTATTTAAATATTTTATTATTTAAAATATTTGGATTCAAACATTTATGAGTTTATGTCCTCATTGTCAAAATTCCTCATTGTGTATGCAGTTCACTGATTAGGCTTTATTAAGATTAAAATTACATTATTTTCTTAAAAGCATACTTCTATGAAATTATTGATTTTTTGCTTCTATTGTCTCAAAAAATAGTCAATTTTTGCAAATTCAATTCATCCTACATTTTAATATTGAACATAAATTTATTCAATAGCCAATTTATATGTAATACACTATTTATTTCTTCCATAGTCTACTTATATATTTGAGGCTTTGTATATAATCAATTTATAATTTTTACTTATATTTCCCAAGTTTATATTTTTGCTTTTCGGCAATATATTCATGTTGTTTAAATTGATTTTTATAGCATCATTGTTTTGGGTTGATAAATTTAATTTGTCAGATATCAAATTGATGTGGAGTTATGAGGCTGTTACACAAAACCATTTTATGCCGAAATATTGATACAAAATAAATAAGTCTTACATATTAATGTGTTAATTGTTGACCGCACCCCCTCCTCCCCTCCCTCCTTCCTCCCGACCAACTTCTTACTTAAGAACATTTTATACTTTATAATAGTTGAGGGAATTTATTAGTTAATCTAGTCCTTAAATTTAATTAGTTAAATGCCCTTAGCATTTCTGATTGGTTTTTACAAATGAGAAATCAATTTGCTAATTGGATAAATCCAAATAATAAATTTCAATGAGGAATGCATTTATCTATTTATGCTAATAAACCAGTTCTGCTATGAATAGTGGGTTAAATGGGTTTTTTTATCCAATATATTTTGATGGCTTAAGTCACAAATCAAACAAAAATTTCTTGTGTTTTAAGTTTTATAAAAAAAATTGCAAGCTGGATTTTTTTAATTTTTCAATGATCTAATTAATTTTCTCCCAAATAAATATAAAATTAAAAAATCAGGTAGTTGACTTCATGACATTTTGTGTCATACCTGTTTTGTTTTTTTCTACTTCAATTAGAAACCAATCTTGGTGTTTCCTTTATTTGGATGTGATATTTTCAGCAAAGCAAGTTTATTAATTGAATTATAGTGAGGTGATATATATAGAAATGATTTATTTTTTAGAGTTCAGTCCCAAGGGTATTAGTAAATTAACCTAATTAAAAAGGGTCGTATAAATTATCATTATATCCATAATACTGTTTTCAACTAAGTAGCAATGGCGGGTATGCGTATTTCATCCAGCATATTTACAGATTTATTGTTTATTAAAAAAAAAAAATTTATTTATCCATTGATAAGGCCTATTTCTGGAATTATTGTTCTAATTTTGTAGGTTATCTGGGTGGTGTGATGTCTCAACATTAACTGAAAAAGGGGCCCCATCTAGTTACCGGTGCCAAGGCAGTTTGCCAGCTTTACTGTAGAATACAGCCGTATAAAAATTATTTTAAAATATGAAATTTTAGTTTTTAATACAAGCTATGAAACAAAAATTTCAAATTCGCCGTTTAACTACGAGCTAATTTAGTTTAGTAATTAGATATTTGCTTGTGTATAAAATTCTTCTTGAATATCTCCTCCCTCACCTCATCTTCCCTTTAAGGTAAAAGTAACAAACCAACATACCAAGTCTTTGTGGAGATCCTTACTGATAAAAGAAGTCAGTTTCATCGTCCCTATGAAGATGAAAAAGAGCCCCAGGAGAACGGAGAGGCTCTTGAGAACCACCGACCCCATCCCGAACTACCACTCGTTTGCGATACCCTTTATCGTAGTAGGCAGCGATCGAACGCATGCGTCCAAGCATGCGTCCTCAGTGCTACTCTTGGGGTTCACCCTTCTGTTATTATTTACTCCCCTCCCCTCTTGTCAATTTTTTTATCAGCTTCTAGTGTTGATAGTTTGTGACATACATACCTAATATCTAACGAACATTCTTTACTTATCAGAAAAGTAATTAATTATAGAGGGATATTTGCATGTTAATGGAATGTTTCCTTCATTATATCTATAAATACATGTAGCAGATTATAATATTTTCTTAGATGTAAATCCTTCGAAATGTAATGTGTGGATCAAACTATATTTTAAATTCTTTTATATTATTAAATAATAAAACTTTGGCCGTCACATATTGTTATAAATTGTATAAAAACCATATGATATTAAATACTTTCAATTAGATCTAGAACCGAGCACAATCTTAGTTCTATTAACTAAGAACATGTCTGCAATATATTCCTCGCATTTTATTGTAGAAAATAAAAAAGAAATAAATATATATATTAAAGTTTATATTATATTGGGTTGTCCGGAAATTAATGCAGGTTTATGGTTTTAAAATAAATGATACGAAACTATTTTTATTAATCAAAATACGCTCCATTACTCATCATGCATTTCTGCCGACGTGTTGGTAACTTTTCTGTTCTCTTTAAATAAAATGTTGAATCTTTATTATTAACTAATTCTGAAAATGCATTTTCTAACGAATTTCGATCAATAAAATGTTTACCTTTAAAAAATCGGCCCAGATGTTAAAAAAAAAAATGGTAGTCCTTAGGCGAGAGATCTGGAGAGTAGGACGAATGAGGCAAAGTCTTGTTTCAGCAAAGAAGTGGACCTCAAACTTCATAACAACGATTTTTTTGGCGGTCGTTTAATGCACGAGGAACTCAAGTTTCAAGCTTTTTTACCTTTCCGATTGCATTGAGGTGGTCAATGATGTTCGATTTGCTAACTGAAAATTTCCCTGCAGTTCTCGAACAGTTGTTCTGTGGTTTTCTTTGACTAAAGATCACAGAACATCGTCATCAAGGAAAGAAATTCTTCCACGACCACCTTTGTTTTCTTTAAGATTGAAGTCTCCCTCTCGATTTTTTTTTAAAACATCTTTAAAACGGTGCAGTAACTCACACTGTCATCGCTCCTGCTTCATTAATGTTTCTGGCCGTTTAAACCGCGTTCGGACAGAACTATAACTCGTATAACGAAATTTTTGCGAAAATCACGGTTTGACATCTCAGTAAAGACTGATTTTTTTTCAAAAGTGAGATGCTACAGAAAATAAAAAACATTATTGTTTGGAAGAGGATTAATAAGTGTAGACACCCATACAAAAGAATAATCCCTCAAACGTATACAGTTTGTCATATACAGAATTAATACAAAGAAAACATGAAATCCTGCATTATTTTCCGGACAACCCAATTTATAATTTATATATATATATATATATATATATATATATATATATATATATATATATATATATATATATATATATAAATTAAAAATTCCATATATTTATAAAATTCATATATAAATATATATACATATATATATATATGATGAATTAGATTTTTATGTTTAAAAACGCTTAAACAATAATAGAAATGTGATGGAATTTTTAATTTAATTTACAAAACTTTCTTGTATTAAGGTTAACTGATAAACTTATAAACTGCTGATAAACCTGGTCTTATACATATCATCGGTCCCATGTTAAACTAACGAATGTGAAAAAAATGTTATTTTTCGATTTTAGGCAACTGCCCATGGATCCCAAGCCTGGTTAGAAAATAATTTAAATTATTTTTAATTTCCTTTACAAAAATTTTAATTTATTTTTAAAGGACTTGACAATTTCACAAAATAAGCTGATATGTTGCCTACATTCTTATTTCCTCTGTAAAATAAAAATCAATTACATTGACAAACACAACTGTCGATCCACGGCTAGTAACAGAATAAATAATTATCTGCCACAGCTGGTCTCGAACCCGGGACCGGGAGCATTGTAACTTAGTGCCTTACCACTGAGCTACTCCGCTCCCCTTATTTACTTAACAAACCATATATTTTCCATATTCCAAATCTTATTAATGTAATAAAGTTATTTAGTGCCATATTTGGCTAAAATTTGATAGATAAGGTCAGTTAGTCCATGCATATGCAGAAATAACTTATCATACAAATTTACTAACGGAATTAGTGATTTTTGCTCAGTTATGAACTCATCCAGTCCTCAGCAACCCCTGAGTCAGCAGTATGATGGTTTTAGTATATATATATATATATATATATATATATATATATATATATATATATATATATATATATATATATATATATATATTCCTCAGATCTCGTTCATTACCGTTTAGTTAGACATAGTTGTAGCTTCCTATAGTTGTAACGCTATTTCAGTATTGTAAGTTTTCCTTAAATAAAGTTTTTAAAAAGTGATTTAGTGTGTCCAGTTATTTAATTGGCCCCGAACAGGGACTGGTGCGCTTTAAGTCAGAAGAGAAGAAGGTTTAATTACATATTCAAGAAAATCTGAAGAAATAGTTCCGTTGTACTTTGTATGCACAACAGGATTTGGGATTGATTCTACCACTCTAACGAACTGGTCAGGAGGGTCCAAAGAAGTATTAACAGGATCTGGAGCAGCTCACTCGAAGGTGTATTTAAATACTTCAGCACCAGTCAGAAGAAATATTAATCGCTGGACATCACTTCTAGAATTTCATATCTTTATTAAAGGTAATGTTTATTGTATTGTTAAAGTAGTTATAACTATATGCCTAACAACAAATTAAAACAAATTTTAAACAAAAATAAACTTTAGATTCAGAAGAAATTAATTTAAATACAGTAGATTCAGAAGAAATTGATTTAGATACAATATTTTATTTAATACAATGAATATTAAACAAATGACAAAAGAATGTTATGACCATTTGCCTAGCTATGATGGTGACCCATCACAACTTGTATTCTTTATTAAAGCCTTAGAATTGTTAGGATTGGCTACACTGAGATATAGCCTAACCTTAACCTTCCCATGGTTAAAAGAATGTTATGACCATTTGCCTAGCTATGATGGTGACCCATGTTAGGATTGGCTACACTGAGATATAGCCTAACCTTAACCTTCCCTCAGTGTATTAATTAGAATTAAATCATATGTGTTGTGTGTTAATTATTGTAAAAATAAAATATCTGATGTGGACAACATATGACTTCCTTGTACGCCTATTAAACTATAAATTGGTGGTTCAAAAAGTGATCCTGAATTTGGTTACTAGTTTCCGAAGATTGCAGTATCTCAAAAAGGACACGGCGTCGCGACACCCATTTATTGACACATACACACAAATGGGGAGGAAAACCAGTATTTTACACTCAATTTTAACACTTAAAAGAAATAATAAAATTTTTTAATTAGATTGGAAACCAAATTGCGTTTGTAACCTTTATTACCGAAACATATGATTTATATATTTAATTTAAATATATTGGATGTAATCTTATTATGACCTTCAAGTAAAGTACCCTTTTCGGCTCACTAATTTTAACCAAAATATATTGAATACATTCATATCGATATAAAAGTTCTATTTACCAAATTTGAGATGTTTTACATTATATTTTAATATAATTTTTGATGAAAGTCTAATATGACCTTCAAGTAAAGTACCGCTTCCAGTTTTTCAATCTAAACCAAAATCCAGTATGTTATTTAAACCAATATTTAAGTTATAAATACTAAATTTGAGAAGTTTTGCCTAGTATTTTAATATAATTTTTGATAAAAATCAATTATGGCCTTCAAGTAAAGTACCATTTCCGGTGATCAAGCAGTGACCAAAAGGGAGGTTCACAACTAGATTTTACAACAATCCTAAATACAAAATTTCAACTTTCTACGGCTATGAACGAACGTACGTACAGACGCCACGACGAAACTAGTCAAAATAGATTCAGGGATGGTCAAAATGGATATTTCCGTTGAAATCTGAAAACCGAAAATTTTCGCGAATACAATACTTCCTTTACTTCGTACAAGGAAGTAAAAACATTTATAATTAGCTTATTTTGATTACAAACATGGCGCAGTCGTAAACTCAATCATGGAATTTAATAAGCCTTTAACACTGAATGTTATGGTGACAATCTCGCCGAAAGTTATCGAAAGTTCCGCCGAGAGGTCGAGGTGTACTTTGTGACTATAGAAACAAAGAGAATTCCAGGTTACTAGACTGAAAAATTTATTGCGATCTGAAGGCTTACAATTGTATGAAACGATTACAACTCTCAATTCAAGAGATGAGACAATATTACGGTTCATCACGACATACATATTATACGGTGGATTGAATTGAAACAGCTAAAAGATAAATCGTCCAAAACAATAATTCAGTGCCTCAAGTCTATTTTTTCCTCATTTGGAATTCCAAAGCTTGTCATTGCTGATAATAATCCTTTTAGCTCTCTTGAATTTAAAACCTTTTCAGATAATTGGAATTTCAAAATATGCACATCTAGCCCCAACTCCCAAAAGCAATGGCCTCGCTAAAATGTTAAATGGCCTCGAAATCAATGTTAAAAAAGTGTAGTTATGAGAAAGATGATTTAGAATTGTATTTGCTTAATTACCGGAATTCTCCTGTTGCAGGACTTAGTTACTCTCCTTCTCAACTCCTCCAAAGTAGGATCCTTAGATCAAAGCTTCCATTAAATGATCATCATTTAAAGCCGGTAGTAATTAACGATCCTAAAATTTGTGACAAGGATAGTCAGAAAGCTTACTATAACCAACATAGTAAAAAACCTGATGAATTTGTGATGGGTGAGTAAGTACGAGTTGAGGGTAAGTTTAGTAAATTATGGTCAATATAATAATAATAATAAAAGGCTTAGCGAACCCGAAGGTTCGATGCCGATATCACTAATCGCTGTCCACTAACTACCGTCCAAACCCAAATTCATTAGATCACCCTTAATACAATCCTCCCACCTACGTTTCGGTCTACCCCTCCGACGTTTACCAGTCGGTTCAGCGTTTATTAACTTTTTAGGAATTCGTTCGTTACTGAGTCCAACAACTTTGCAAGCCCATTTCAACCGTCGCGGTATCACTTCGATTATATTAACAGGGTGCATGCTCCGCAATTCCGCGTTGTGTAACCTCCTAAATTCTCCAGTTGACTCATCCTTTTTCGGACCAAATATTTTACGCAATACCTTATTCTCGAACACCTTAAGGCGTTGTTCGTCCTTCAAGGTTAGCGGCCACGTTTCACACAACAGAACTGTAGGAAAGATAATAGTTTTGTATATTCTAAGTTTTAAGTTTCTGGACAAAATGCGCGAACTAAGTAATGTTGATACCGAAAAACAACAAGCATTTCCCACCTTTAACCGCGCTTTTATTTCCTCTTGAATTTCGTTTTTTCTAGTTATCACAGGCTCCAAATACTTAAATTTCTCAACGTGTTCAAATCTATTTTCTCCTATATCTATATCCTCAAAATCGCCTCTGTTTCTATTGCTAACCATATATTTCGTCTTATCCGTATTTATTTTGAGGCCAACCTCTTTCCCAGCTGTCATCAACGTTGTATTCAGTTTTATAGTTTCCGCGTCCTCACTTAATAATACTAAATGGCCCGCAAACCCAAGTACGGCTATTTTACCACCCAGATCTAAATCCTTTTCGGTAAGCATCACCTTTCTAATGACATACTCCAGTGCTAAATTAAATAGAACAGGTGAAAGGGAATCGCCTTGTTTGAACTTCGAGCGAATTTCAAATTTCTCCGAAAAAGAATTACCGATTCTAACGTTATTGAATGTTTTGGTCATGCACATCCCTATTAGATTTACTAACTTCTTCGGTATTCCCTGCTCAATCAAATTTTATACAATCTCTGGCGATCAATGGAATCATAAGCCTTTCTGAAATCCACAAAAAGCTGATGAACTACACCGTTGAATTCTAATTTTTTTCCTAATATTTGCCTTAAGGAAAATATTTGATCGATAGTTGATCGGTTCCGTCTAAAACCAAATTGGTAATCTCCGATAATTTCCTCGGCATATTCCGTGATTCTACTAGTTAAGATCAACGAGAATATTTTTTAGCATACCGGGAGGAGTGATATTCCGCGATAGTTATTACGATCCGTCCTCGGTCCCTTTTTGTGAATCGGAATAAGTATAGATTCTTTCCATTCTTCGGGCATTTTTTCATTTTCCCAGATCTTTTTAACCAAAAAATGTATTTTAGAAACTCCAGCTTCACCGCACGCTTTTATTAGTTCACTGGGAATGTTGTCGATTCCCGCTGCTTTATGAGATTTTAATTTTCCGATGGCTATTTCGACTTCCTCCTTACTCGGTTCTTCAATTAACGGTTCAGCACTCTGATATTCAGAAACAGGAGATTGATTATTATTTCCCGAATTCAAAATACTTTCAAAGTGTTTTTTAAATTTATTCACAATGTCCCCCGGATCGGCCAAGATATTGTTATTTTCATCTCTAATTCCATTCATTGCGGGTTCAAACTGTTTACGCGATCTGTTTATACCCTTGTACATGTCTCTTACGTTGTTTTCAATTCGATTAGTTTCTATCTCTATTATTTTGTTTTTAAGATATTCTCGTTTTTTATTTCTGAGGAATTTGGATGTTTCATTCATCAAGGCTCGGAAGTTAGCAACATTGTTATCGGTAGGATTATTTAAAGCTTTTAATTTAGCGGCTCTTCTTTTTTCACAAAAGTTTAGACAATCATTATCGAACCACGGTTTGTTCTTTTTACTGTCCCTTTTTCCAAGACACAAATTACTTACCTCTTTTATATTATCCCTAATTCCGATCCATAGCTTGTCTATATCTTCGCGATCCTCATCTAAAGATTCCAAGGCTTCAAGCCTATTCTTGATATCTACCGCGAATTGATTTCTAATTGAAGGGTTTTTTAATTTATCTATATCCAAATTTTCGGAACAAATACGGCTTTCTTTTCTGTTTTTTATATTAAGTTTTAAGTCGAAGTTTCGCGATTACTAATTCATGATCTGACCCACATTCTGCCCCACGATAAGACCTCACGTTAATTATACTATTTTGCCATCTTTGTTGTATCAAAACATGATCAATTTGATTTCGTGTTTGTGAATCCGGCGATGTCCACGTATACTTATAAATATCCTTATGTTTAAACGTAGTACTTTTGATTGTTAGGTTTTTTGAGATAGCAAAGTTTATTAGACGGATCCCATTATCATTACTACGTTCGTGCAAACTTTCTTTACCGATCGTCGGATAGTATACTTCTATCCTTCCCACCTTTGCGTTCGCGTCTCCTAATATTATTTTCATACAGTTTCGAGGTAGTTTATCATAAACCCACTCTAGTTTATCATAAAATTCCCATTTAACTTCATCGGCAATGTCTTCGGTAGGAGAATGTATGTTTATCAGTGCGATTTTAAACCACCGCCCCTGAAATATGGCCACAGATATCCTATCACTAAACAGTTGTACGTCCCTCAATGTGGAGAGCAATCTATTCCTAATTAGAAATCCAGTACCTAAACAGTAATTACCGCTCCCATCATACCAAATAGAATAATTCCCTTCTGTTAACGAATCTTCTCCTGGCCAGCGAACCTCTTGCAGTGCCATGATATCTACATTGTATCTCTTAACCTCGTTTACCCGCTGTATTCAAACTTCTTACGTTCCACGTCCCTATACCTAAATCTCTAATTTTCAATTTGCGCCATGAATCCCCTGAAGTAGTCCCCACCCGGAGACCGAACGGGGGACTAGTTTACTTCCGGATAATGAGCGTTTTACCTCAGAGAGATCCATGACTTTTTTGTGGTATTTTGTGAACTAAAAAATATGTGAGTAGGGCGTTCAAATCTACGTCACACCCTCCAGGGCGCTCCCATTGTTGGTCAGCGAGTCCATCGGACTTAGTCGGGAGGAACTTCCAAGGAATTTCCACCGACCATCCCCACATCCGCCACCCATGGGACGCTCATACGCGGTAATGAGATCCGCGCGAGGTTGTGAGCAGTTGTGAAAAAACTAAGTATTAGATCATACGTTGTGAGGATAAGAGGAAAATCATATAGGAGAAATTCAGTTTTCATAAAAAAATATCAGGGTGACTTAAATATTAATTGTACTGGAAAACATAATAAATATAATAGTGATATCAGATATGATGAACCTGTATGTGAAACTAGAGATAATTTAAACAGCTTCAATAATTATAATTGTGATGTAGAAATAGATCCTGATTTGACTACAACGACTTAATTTGTAAAATAATATCTTGTGAATATTGTATTAAGATTGGAATTCATGTATTTATTTTTTATATATTTTTAGTTTTAGCAGTTTGTGAAGTTGTTGTAGATTAATCAATTTTAGTTAGTTTACCTTTTTATATTGTTAGCTTGAGGGGGAGAGGAGGGGAGAGATGTTAGGATTGGCTACACTGAGATATAGCCTAACCTAGGATTGGCTACACTGAGATATAGCCTAACCTTAACCTTCCCTCAGTGTATTAGAATTAAATCATGTGTTGTGTGTTAATTATTGTAAAAATAAAAAAACATTTATAATTGGTTTATTTTGATTACAAATAAGAATTAATTTATGATGCTATTTTGTTGTCATGACGAAATTTCTAATAGAGTTGAGAACTAACAATTCAAATTACAAAGTATAGCCAGTCATTTGTGTATGTATGAAAATTTCTCTTCAATTAGTGAATTAAAATTAAGATTAATCAACCAATTTAAAGACAGTAGGACGATAACTCACATTATGAAGCTTCACATATTAATTTTCAAAAAAATGAACATCCTATAGATTTTATTAACCGGGTTATTCTATATGAAATTTTAATTAAAAATCGTATCATAATAGATACATCAATTGAAAACGTCTATAGAAACTTCTACTCAAATCCGTTTTTTAATTGACCACTTCATCAGAAACTTACACCCTAGATTAAAAGATACTTTAAATCACGTTGTAATTTAAGAACTCCCGGGACTAAAAAATACTTTATATAATGAATGCCACATTATTATGGAAGATTTATATCCCCAAGGTCATGTTCGAACTTCGCCCTACCAGCCATTCCATAAGGTGCATAATAAACCTCGAGATAATTATCAACATAAAAATCAAAACCCCGCATTTAATAGATTTAATTACCCAAATTTAAATAAACTCCCGCATTTTTATCAACCACGCAATGATTACCACCCGGGATCAATTCAACAAGGATTCCGTAAAAATTATAACCCGCAAAACTATTACCGGGAACAACAACCACAAAGAGCCTTTGGTAATCGAATAAGAAATCCCTGTAGCCATATGCATTTCAATTTTAATAATCGTCCGCAGCAACAAAATGAATTTTAATTCACAAAATACAGTCTCAATGAGAACGGTGAGAAGTAACAATCTCCACCACCTACAAGAGGAAAATGATGAATTGAAGGCAAGACTAGTAGAGTTAGAGAACAAATTTGAAATTTTTTTAGAAGTAAGCCGTCCGGAACCTGGCCCGTATACCGGTTAAATCTTTTGAAGGAATCAACATTTTGTGACAACCTCGGCGACCATTGGCTTATTGATACAGGCTCAGAAATAAATTATATAGACCCACGTTCCGTACCCGTAGGAACTCAAATTATTTCGGAAGGATTCGTTGTTATCACTCCAGCCGGAAGCAAGAGAGGAAATAGTTCTTTACAAATTGATCTTGCACCGAGACTAGGTTTGAAAGACGAATTTTCAGTCAAGTTTAAAGTATTAAAATTTAGTGAAAGGTATAGATTATTATTAGGGATGGAAACTATGAGAAATTTACAAACAAAAATTAATGTAGGAGATACAAATGAATTTATTAAAATAAATCAACTAAAAATAAAAATTGTGGATGGAAAAATAATTAAGGAAGATGAAAATGAATTAAATATATTAAGAAATAGAAATAAATTATTTGAACTAATTAGACATGATCACATAAATAAAGATATTAAAGAAAAATTATTTAATATTATCATGAAATATTAGGAAATAGTAAAATCGGATGATGTATAATTAAAACCTACCAATCTTTTGAAACACTTCATTAGATTTAAAACAGATTCAAACAGAAAGCAATTCCCCATATAACAACCCAATATGGATTGACCCTAAGAAAAAAGACGCGTCAGGCCAAAAAAAGATCAGGATGGTCATTGATTATAGGAAATTAAATGCAGAAACAATACCAGACCAGACAGATGTTCTCCAAATATTGAAGATTTATTAAATAAATTACATGGATCTAAATATTTTTCGACAATAGATCTAACATCGGGATTCCATCAAATATTCCATAAGATATCTGAGGAGTCCATTGAGAAAACTTGCATTCTCAACAGATACAGATCATTATGAGTTTCTAAGAATGCCGATGGGATTGATATCACCTCCCATCTTCCAAAGGGCAGGGCAATGAATTCTATGCTATCTAATACTGACAATACTCTTGATACTTAGACGATATTATAATTTATTATGCCACACCTGCATAAGAAATTAAAAAAGCATTCCTTAACTATTCAACTTGACAATCAGAATTACCTTTCTTAGGTCATGTATTGACCAGAGACGGCATTAAAACAGACCCTAAGAAAATTGAAGCAATTGTAAAATTCCCTTTACAAGAAATATTAAAGAAATTAAGCAGTTCCTCGGAATGTCAGATTACAACAGAAAATTTATAAAAAATTACGCTCACATAGCCAAACCTTTGACAAATCAATTAAGAGATGAAATTAATTTTAATCCTAATAATTACAAAGATGCCTTTGAACAACTTAAATTACATTTAATAAATGCACCATCCAGACTTTAACTCTCCAATGATTTTAACAACAGATGCAAGTATTGGGAGCGGTGCTCAACTTAGAAAGGAGAGGGATCGCCCTATTGCATTCGCCTATCACACTCTCAGCAATAGAACAAAAATATTCCTCCAAAGAAAAGGAACTCTTAGCCATAGTTTACGCATGTAAACACTTTAAACCATACCTGTACGGAAAAAAATTCACATTATTAACAGATCATAAGCCTTTATTGCAATGAAAAACAATAATACACGCATTATAAAGTGGATTTTCTTATTCAGTGAATTTCAATTCAATATAAAACATATTAATAAATCCATCATTAATTCTTCAAAAGATCTTTCCATTGAGGGTCTAATTTGATATTTAGTTTTAATAGGCTTTCGCTCATATTTCAGTTGTCTACAAATTGAGCATTTATTTATGAATTCAGATATGTCATTCTTCATATTTGGCCAAAAATAATTTCTTTTTAATTTTTCGTATGTCTCTATTATTCCTTTGTGATACGATTTCCCTGTATATGTCTCTATAAGTTCTTGTTGTTCCTCATTTTGCAATATCAATCAATTTATTTTTGTATCTCTTAATCTTAACGGTTGGGAATTTATCAATTATAATTTCAGTTATTTTTTTATATATAGTTTCAAATTCAATTCTGACTGATTCTACTGGTTTTAGGCTTTAATAATTCAATGAGAGTTTCTTCTAAATTATTCTTCCTTGGGTAGTAAGTTTCTAGATAAATCCGATTTTTACCGAAAGATTTAGTAATAATGGGTTTACTGAACCTCTTTGAATTAAAATTTGAAATTTTTCCACGTTTATCGCTCTATCTTCTGGAACTATTAAAATTTGTTCATTGCTCGAGTCTTGGGAATGTTGAGTTGGAGACATGCTCAATGGTTGATTAGGATTTAATTCCTGTAAAATTTCATCATAATCTTCCGAAGGTATTGGCAGTAATTCTACATTACTTGCTTCTTGTAACATTCTGTCTAATTCTTCTTCTGGATCTATTTCCATTTCAGTTAATGCATATAAATCATAATTACTGTCTATATTAACTCTACTTAAAGCATCACCTACTACATTGGTTTTACCATATATATATATATATATATATATATATATATATATATATATATATATATATATATATATATATATATATATATATATATATATATATGGTAATTTTCTAGAATCTTTAGGAATAGAGGCATATTATACAACACCAAATCACCCTAATTCCTTAGGATTCCTAAACAGAGCACAATCAACTCTAGTAGAAACATTGTGAGCCTTAAAAGAAGAAAATCCCAGAAATGATTTAAAAATTAATCTAAATGTTGCTACATTAACCTTTAATAACTCAAACATTAAATAATAATCAAACATCAAAACTCACTCCAAATGAAATAACATATGGAGTAATAAAGGATTTAGACAAAAATGAGGAGATAATTAAGGAACAATTAGTTAATGAATATCACAAAAACATGAACATTGTTCATTATATACTCAAAACTGAAATAAATCAAGAAAAAAAGGAGAGAACTAATAAATTAAATAAAAACCGTGAATACCCAGAGGTTGAACAGTATAGGCCTTATGTTAAAAAAAGAATAAGAAACGGGTGAAAAGGTTTATAAACCGGTCATACCTTTTATAGATAGAAACCAGAAAATTAATGTTCATCTGACAATATAGCAAGAAAAAGGAAGTCCAAACGAAATTCTAAGAAGAAATTAATTACTGTTTCAGATGGAGAGATGGTCTCTAGTGATATTGACAGTAACTACAGCGTATAAAGTTACAAACGTTCAGCATTCATCAGAACCAGTAACATTTAAAGTTCCGGACTCAAAAGTGATATCAAACCACAAAACGATCGTTCATTTTTTAGATTTGACAAAATTAATCAATGAATTAAATTCACTAAGGTTATCACTGAAACCCAAAAGTAGTTCAGTAGTTAATACAGTAGCTCAAGAAATGGCAATTAAGTTTCCTAACAGATAAAATTATTAATATCATTCCCAAATGATGGCCTTGGGAGCGCTCTAGGATGGTTGGCTGGAACCATGGACGCTGAGCATAAAGTACCAATAAAGTGATAAAGTAGTAGAATTATAAAGTGATAAAGTAATAGAAACTCTGGAAAAAATAACTACCATATGGAACTTAATATTGCTTAATGAAATAAAAATCAGTAAACAATTAACGGAAACATTTGAAAAAGATATTAAATAAAAATAATGAAAAGATGAATCAAGTTATGGACAGAATACAAATGGCATTGTATTTCAATGAACTGTATAATGTTCTCACCTATTTAACCATTCAAGTAATTGACAGAAAATTCTTTAGAGATGTGTAGAATGGGAATTCCCCACTTTCACATAATTAAACAAACAGATATTGATGATAAAATCTTTATTTCAAACCATTTGGTTAACAAGCAAAATCTCTTGTGCGATTAGGCAAAATATCATTCATTATATAGTAAAAATTCCAAAATTATATATATATATATATATATATATATATATATATATATATATATATATATATATATATATATATATATATAAGTCCCTATTAAGAAAATAATCAAGTTATAACTACTCTTGTTAAGCATAACCTAATATTGTATAATGTACATGAAATGTTTACTGGAAATTGCACATTTGCTAAAGATAATAATTATTGTACTAACCTTAGAATAGTTAATGATACTTGTATTATCAATGCCTTAAGAAATAATCTTTCTAATTGTATTTCTACTAACATTCTTTATATTTCTCCTTTTATAAAATATGTAGATATTATAGATGACGCTTATGTAACTTTTGATATATCCTATGTTGTATTGTCTAGCAATGGAACAATCACTGTAAATTTGCCAACTACCTCTATTATTAAGTTAGAAAGTTAGAAAATAATTGTAAACCAAACTAGGAAATTTTATATCAACTCTGATACCTTATCCATTAATCATAAATTAAAAAACCTTAAGAAATTAAATATTACATTCGATAAAATAGACTTACCTGTAATCTTGCATGTAGAATTTGAAACATTAGAAACTGGTAGCCCCATATTGTACTCCACACCTTTATTAATTGTATATATTACTTTATCTTATTTTATTGCAATCTACATACTCCAAATTTACTTTAGGATAGTGAAATATTGTAAACAAAGAACCTTTCCTAGCCCACCTATAAATTTCCCTCTTATTGATCAAAATGAAAATATATTCTCCCAGAGTTCGAATCTTCAGAAGGGAGGAGTTATGGACTCATCCAGTCCTCAGCAACCCCTGAATCAGCAGTATGATTGATGGTTCTAGTATATATATCCCTCAGATCTAGAGCATCTGGTTCATTACCGTCTAGTTAGTCATAGTTGTAACGCTATTTCAGTATTGTAAGTCTTCCTTAAATAAAGTTTTTAAAAAGTGATTTAGTCTGTCCAGTTATTTAATTCTCGAATGGATATTTTTGAAGTAAATTTTTATTCGTTCATTTTTCATTCAGTCTTTGGGACTGTCAATCGTGTCTTTCGAAATTATTTCAGTGTTTCAAATCTTGAAATTTTTAGATGGAATTGTGCAGAAAATCGACGGAGCTACGTAGTAAAAACATTCAGACAAAAGTAGAAAAGCAAAGCGATATCTTCATTATAGAAAAGTTAATGGTTTGAATAGATGATTTTTTTATTAAAATAATTTTTAATAAGATTTTCTGATAGCTAATGATTAACTTAATCGTAAAATAAATCCTTGTTATAATTTTAGTTTATTTTCTTTATTTGTGAGTATTGCAATCATTGTAATTACCTATGAATCGATTTGTTTTAATAAATTGCATACATTATTATCAATGAATTAATATTTGGTGTTGTTATAAAATTTAAGTAAATGTTACCTATCTATCTCTTAAATTTGATTTATTGATTTAAGTGAACAGGGCCAGGGTGGAGTACTCTATCACAAATATTAACTTTATATTATACTTCATTGTGCCTCTATTTTTGTTTATGAAATAAAATGTATTAAATTGAAAAGGGGCCAGAGGACCCCTCATGACTTAATCCGGTCCTGAGTATTTCGGTTGATACAGGCTGCAGTAAAGCTACGAATATGTCACGGCATTAGAAAGTGCTGATATGGCAATTGCATTTTTACCATATTAAACTAACGAATATATATACGTATTCGTAAATTTGTAGTTCCTTCTACTACCAATGTGACTAGTGCCAATTAACGAACAATGCTACTTCGTTCTGTGGCGTAGCTAAGTCAACTGGCGCTTGGAACAAACATCAAGATTGCCGCCCCCCAGGACCAGAAAAAGGGGAGGACTGGGACACATGTCTCGGGCGGAAAATTTCGAGTGAATGCTTATTTTTAGGTTAAGTACTAAGTATTTCTGCTTTTTGATAGTTTTGACATTAATTCAGTTAGTAAAAAGAGTTAAAAGTTCTGAAATTCTGATATTTATTTTGAAATATATTACTTCAAGTACTGTTATAAAACAGTTCGCTTTTATTGGAGGGGAGGATGAAAGAAGAGGTGGCAAAAATTCTAGTTACGGATTTTTTTTTTTAGTTTCGGCCCTGCCACACCCACAATTCCATGTTGTCCGATAAAGTTATCGATGCCAACGTTCATTATAGCACTTGAATCAAATATTCGATACCATTAAGGTATCGAACCGATTTTTTTTTTAATCGGTATTTAACGTCCTTTCCTATCCTATTAAGGCAAACAGAACGGGTTATTCTTACAGCTTACCACCCTATTCTAACCAGAGTCGGAAGGTCGAGATTCATTCTATGGGCCCTCCACAAAATCAATTTCAAATCGCCGCACAGTGTTGCAAATTCAAAAGTGCGAAAGTCAAAAAACAAAGATTAAATTTAGCTCTCGGCACTAATATCTACTTGTACACAAATGTTTTCTTCATTCAAATTTGATGATGGTAATTTCCAGACCTCAATATTTATAAACAAACCCAGAGTTTATTTATGTTAGATGATGAGATAAAAATTCAGTCAGTTAATAATTGATTGCTCATGAGTACTGGTTTTCTATTTATTTTTATTTTGTTCGGCTAACATAGTGAAGGTAAAAGAAAGCTATAATCACATTCATAAACATTTGGAAACTATTATCGAACGAATTTCATTTAAAGAAAATTTTAAGATTTCTTTTAATTTTAAGTAGTAAGATCCGCCTAGATTCGCTTTAATTTTTGCACAGTTATTAAATTTGAGATGCTAAGTTTCCATTTTTTATGAAATTTTTGCTGCCGCGTTAACAGTGTATGTTTTTCAGAAATTGTCAGCATTCCGAGAAGAACTATGTAGAATATTTGAGGAACCAAGGAAATTCATGAAAAAAACTCAGCAGTACTCGATTAGGTGAATTTTAATATTTTCGGGCAAATTTCCGTCAACGAAATTGGGATGTCTTAAGAAAATAAAATTTCAATAAAAAATTGTTTAAGTATGCTATACGAAAAAGGAATTAAACATTGCTGAATATTAAAAATATTCCTAAAATTAGAATTAGATCTTGGTTGGACACTGAATTAAAAATAATTCTACCGAACGTAAATCGTGTTTCTGATAAGGTAAGTGTTGGGCGCCCGACTAAGTGCTTTCACGATGCTTCATTGTGATATAAGAGACGAAAAATAGCACCACTATTACAAAGTGCCATTTTATCAGAAGAGGCTCCTGAAGTACAAAATGAACATATAAACAATTTAGTATAAGGATAGCTTGTGCTACTGACTTATTTCATTCATTATTATATTCCTGCGATAATTTAGTTTCATTCTAAACATTTATTCTATAAGACGCCATAGAGAACAGATCAGTAAAAATTAAACTCCATCAGATAGTGAGGTTGTACTGCTATTACTTTCTCCTCCGGAATCGGAATCAGATTTCGAAATGGAAATGGAACTTAAGGATTAGTAGTTGTAGATAGATACCTATATTGTGTTTATTTATATTCGTTTTTATATTTATATACCTTTACACTTATATTTTTTTGTTATATTTGTTTTGTTTTTTTATGGTTCACAATTATGTTTTACAAGTTTTAATTTTTGTAAATATTACATTTTTTACTTCCTTGTACGCAGTAAAGGAAGTATTGCAATCGCGAAAATTTTCAGATTTCAACGGAAATATCCATTTTGATCATCCCTGAATCCATTTTGACAAGTTCCGTCGTGACGTCTGTATGTTCGTACGTATCTCGCATAACTCAAAAACGGTTAGCCGTAGAAAGTTAATATTTTGAATTTAGGATTGCTATAAAAAATCTAGCTGTGGACCTGCTTGAAGGTCATTATTTATTTTCATCAAAAATTATATTAAAGTATAATGTTAAAAATCTCAAATTTGGTAAACTATACTTTTATATCAATATAATTAATATAATAAATTTTGGTTGAAATTGAAGAGCCGAAAAGGGGTATTTTACTTGAAGATCATAATAAACTTAAATCAACATGTATATCGCCATTTAATCATATGGTTCGGTGATAAAGATGATAAACGCGATTTTTTTTTCACTCTAATTAATCAATTTTATTACTTATTTTATGTGTTAAAACATTTGTTTTCCTCCCCATTTGTGAGCTGAACAAGTCTGCAGCAGGAGAAGAACATATAAGTCAAGCAGGCTCTTCCGCTTAGAATGTTGAAACCGTCGATTTCCAATGCTTTGCCTTGTGACATAGACAGAAAACGACATATAATAACGGAATAAGACCTTCCCAAACAGGAGCTTATGCGTGCGTGTGTCTGTATGTGTCAATAGATGGACGATGCGATGTCGTGTCGTTTTTGAGATACTGCTTTTTTCGGAAGCTAGCAACCAAATTCAGGGCCGCTTTTTGAGCCGCCGATTTATAGTTTAATATGCTTATAAGGAAGTCATGGGGTGTTCACATCAGATATTTTTAACAAGCTTTTTGTTTCATAATACAATTTAGAAACTTTTTATATAATTATGCAATTGGTAATAGTAATTTTTTTCATGAGTGTGTCATAAAAGAGTTCTGCACTTCTTCTAAATTGATGATTTACCGCACTATGGGCAAAGTTACAGATTTAGGTGAACAAAATTTTATAGCGTATCTATATGTTTTTATAATCGCTGAGATCCGTAAAAATAGTTTTAAAAAATACTACTTTAAGATTAAATGAGTTATAAAAGCAATCTTCATAATTAAAGAGATATACAAAATTAATGAATAAATTAAATAATCACAAGAATATATGAAAATAACTTAAAATTAATCTATTTGATTAATTATGCGTTATAATTATGTTACAATATTAATATTATAATTAATATTTGTCTAATATTGCATTTTATATAGTATTGTAATGTATATAACTTTTATTATTATCATATGCTATTATTATTTGAATTATATTATTTATATGAACATATTAAGATATAATTTTATAATAATCATAAGTGATAATATAATATATAATTAATTAAATAAGTCTCTTAATTATAAAATAAGTATAATATAATTATAATAATTACGATATAATTGTGATAGTTATAAATATTTTATAATATAATTTTAACTATCTATTGTAATATAATTAATTATCTATTATAATATGATTAGATTATTGTCATACCATAATTAGAATATGTACACACACACTATATATATATGTAACACTGTCAGGTGTTAGATAAATTGTCATTATGTAAGTTCTATTTTCGTATTTATCTTTATAGAAGAATTTACCAGTTTAAATCATGCAACTGAAATTTTTATTAAACAAAAACAACATTAATAATAATAATAATAGCAAGAAGTTTAAAAAGATAATGAAATACAAATAAAACAATAATAATACCTGAAATAAACTGAATTTTAAGACTCTTCTTTCCTACTCTACGTATTACAATTTTTGAATAGCGTACCAAGCAAATCATATGTTAAAACAAAAACATTAATCTAACACACGACAATTTATCTAACACCTGACAGTGTTACATATATATATATATATATATATATATATATATATATATATATATATATATATATATATATATATATATATATATATACATATACATATATTTTATGATCAAATTTGTTAATACTTGTAGAGGTACAGCTATCTGAAGGGGTTAACTGAAATTTTTACATTTTCTAGGCTGGCGAGGATTTTTAATCCCTGAGTAATCCGTTGTTTTCTCTCGTCAAGAAAAAGGTGTTTGTGCTTCAATTTTTATATAAATATTTCCTTTTATGTCAGATTCCCAAGAAGGTAATTAAACAAGTCTATATTGTAAGCAATAAAAATTATTATTAATAATTAATATTACCTTAGTTCATTGTCACCTATGGACATTCGAATAAGCAGAGTCGATTACTTAAAATAGATAACATTCTAAAAGCCATAGAAAAAAACGCAGGCAATTTCGCGGTTTTAATTTCGTATTTTTTTATTCTAAATAACGTTATGATGTTCCCATAAGAAAACTAAATCTTTGAGTCATCAATAGCACTGTTGTTTTTTTCTTTAGAAAGAAGTAGTCATGTGGTAAAAGACATGGACCTCTTTTCACAATGCCTGAAATTCAAGGTCCTCAGGAGAGATGTAGTGGTCGAGAAATTATTCTGGCTTATGAACAATATCAGATGCTAAACTTTCTCTATAGATATTCAGTTTAGTTTAAGTTGCAAAAGCTGGGATGAAATTAAATAGTGTTTAAAAAGAAAAGTTGCCAGAAAAGTTATATGAAAGTTCTTTTTTAACCAACATTTATCTTGATAATGTAAATCCGATAAATTACGCAGAGACCGCTACGAACGTTTTTCTAAATAGTTAATTTACTCGGCATTTCGTCATCGAGAATCGTTTTTGGAGAGCCATCATAATTTCTCGAACCACTACTTCACTCCTAAGGGCCTTGAATTTCAGGCATTGTGAAAAGAGGTCGATGTTTTTCACCAATTGGCAACTTCCTGGTAAAGAAAAAAAAGTACAGTATTTTATCAAGATGGCCTAAGGTTTTAGTTTTCTTACAGCAACGTCATAACGTTATTTAGAAGAAAAAAAATCGAAATTAAAAGCTTGCAATTGTGTGCGATTTTTTCTATGGCTTTCAGAATGTTATTAATTTTAAGTAATCGACTCTGTTTATTCAAATGTCCATAGGTGACAACGACCTGAGTTAATATTAGTCATTAATATTAATTGTTATTGCTTACACTATAGATTTGATTTACTTACTTTTTTGGGGATCTGACATAATTGGAAATAGTTAAATAAAAATTGAAGCACAGACACCTTTTTATTAACGAAAGGTAAACAACTGATTTATCTAGAATTAAAGCTCCTCTCCAGCCGAGAAAATATAAAAATTTCAGTTAATCCTTTCAGAGTCAAAATACATACCTCTGCAAATATCAAAAATCTGGTGCGGTGCGCGCATTACACAACTTTCCCTTACCGTTCTATAATAATTATCTTTTTAATATAATTTTAAAAAGTTCACATAAACAATGCTTGAAATAAACTCAGCAGCATTCACTTCTTCACATCTTCTCCCACTTCAGTACAATAAAACAGTTTTTTAAACAATTTTAGTACAACAATTCTGTACACTACCTATATATTTTAACTTCGTCAAGTTGCAAATATATTTTAAAAGTTTCAGTTTAGTTTTCGTGGAAATATTTTCTTTCCATTAAATAATATGAAAGTAGAAATTATTAAGTTAATTTCCACTTTTGTATTCTTAAATTACTTTATTACAGAGTATATTGTTTATAACAGATTGGTGGGAGAAGGTTCGGTCGCATCCGTCTCCTTTCAGATGCGCTCGGTTATCCATCTAGGGTCTTGTGCTCCTCATAAAATACGCTGTATCTTTGCTAATACTGGTCCGATTTTGATGATTCTTTTTTTGTTTTTTAGATAATTTAATAACCTTTCATAAAATTATATACATAATTTAATATAAATTGCATGTTTTTTTAAGTTAAGCACAAATAAAATATTCTTTTCATCATAACTTTTTTCGCTGCATTTCCTCGGTGATATACTACATAAATGAAAGACATGAGAAGACATTAGGCAAGTTTCATCAAAATCGTTTGAGCCGTTTACGAGAACATTGTAAAATTCAAAATATAATTGCCACTTTCTGTTAATCCAATGCGCTGTATCTTTGCTGATACCGGTCCGATTTTGATGATTCTTTTTTTGTTTTTTAGATGATTTAATTACCTTTCATGCAATTCTTTACATAATTTACCGTAAAATACATACTTTTTAAGCTATGCACAAATAAAGTATTCTTTTTACCATAACTTTTTTCGCTGTATTTTCTCAGTGATGTACTACATACATGAAAAGTTAAAGGGCTGTAAGGAGAAGACATTAGGCAAGTTTCATCAAAATCGTTTGAGCAGTTTTCGAGAAAAATGTATGTAGAATGTAAATCAAATAAATGTAAGTAAAAATGAGAAAATTGTAAAAAAAAAGTGTAAAATCGATTATATAAAGTGGCATTCCGGTTAGTCGATTTTGACGAAATTGTTGCTGTAACATCACGTGCATGTGCCAACCTTAAATACGTAATTTCAGTATCGTACAACTTTTCGTTTTTGAGCTAGACTGTTCACGTACAAACACACACAAACAGACCATTTTGCGAGACTTGGTCATTTGGACTCAGGAGACCTTAAAACATGTATTTCAGTCGAAAATTTTCACGATCGCAATACTTCCCCTTACTTATGCTACGTATATAGGTAAGGGAAAGTTAAAAGAAAATTTTTGCCAACAATTTTGACTTGGTTGTTTTCTTGATTGTTCTGGTAAACATTGTCCTTATTAACTTAAGCTCTAATGTTGATAGCGGAGAAGTTATGAGGCTACAAAGTTGCCAAAAATATCTTGAAAATTTG
Source organism: Rhaphigaster nebulosa (assembly GCA_948150685.1). Taxonomy (NCBI): domain Eukaryota; kingdom Metazoa; phylum Arthropoda; class Insecta; order Hemiptera; family Pentatomidae; genus Rhaphigaster; species Rhaphigaster nebulosa. The sequence continues at coordinate 68,334,192 of OX411306.1, read as the reverse complement.
AGACGCCAGAACTTTTTTGTTTCGCTTCGTAAGCAATTATCGATAGAATTCCTCGGGGAGCTACCAGAACTCTCAAGAAAACAACCTGCTACCGTAAAAAAATTTCACTCCTTTGGACTTGATGTAATTTTTCAGTCAAAATTTTGTCGGTTTCCGGTCTTTTTTTTAAGAGTTCGGTAGCCCTCCTAAGAGTTCTATCTAATATCCTTACTAACCAAAGTGCTACAGTTGATAGAAAAAAAGTTACAGAGTTTCAAAGTTGCGAGAAGTGTGAAGTTGGCCCACCGTTTCTTTACTCGCTATTTTTCATGGTTTAAACAAAAGAACTACTAAGTTGTTACAGAAGTCCTTGGGCATTAGTATAGTTTTATTTCAGATTATATATTTTAAACATTACTGAATACTACTCTTCAATGTAAAGTCCATTGTTTTCAACTATTTTTACCCATCTTTCTGCCAATAATTGGATTTGATGCCGGTATCACTTCACCTTTGGTTTTGAGGCAAAGAATTCTTCACATCCAATTTTTACGTCCTCTTAATTATCCAACCTTTTAAAAAAGAGTCATTGATCTAAAGAAACCAGAATCTGATGATACAATATTTGGGCTATACGCAGGATGAGGCAAAACGTATACTACTTCCAGTTCCGATAATTTTTTCTTGGTCAAACGAGAACGATGTGCAGGGGCATTGTCGTGTTGCAAAATGGCTTGGTTCCTTTCGACCAAAGCGGGGTACTTTGCACTCAAAATTGCATAAACTCTGTCTATATGTTCATTGTAAAGGTTTGAGTCTCCACTACGTTAGATAAATCACGAACAATTGCATGTGGTTCCTGGTTCACCCATTCAAGAAGAACATCATCATCATCGACCAATGGGTGGACCTGATCTGGGTTTGCGCCAGTATTTCGATGGATAATTGACTCTCCTTCTATGGCACAAATTTATTCGACTGTTTTTGCGCTTAAACCTTTTTACCAGTAATGTCTCAATAGACCGCGAATCACGATTTTTTCTTCTGACATTGCAGGTGCGTTTTAAAAATGTAAATTACCACACCCCATATAGCCAATTCAAGTTACAAGGAATTAAAGGATTAGTTGAAGTAAACATTGGCATAAATAGTAGAAACAAAAACACTCTTATAGGATAATTATGAGAATTGGAATCAAGAGTTGTGTTCATGCACAAGAACTTTTGTAACAACCTAATAATTCTAAAAATTATTGAGAACTCTTAGGGAAGGTATCAGAAATCTAAATAAAATTAAAATTTCTTGTATTTGAGGGGCCAACTTCACAGAGGTGCTCTATGGCAACTTGGGTTTGTGCATAGTCAAGGCATATCCATATCCGTGGAAGCAAGTTGACTCAAACTTTTTACTAAGTGTGAAATTACTGTATGAAAAAGTTATTTTGTGGATATAATGTGAGCTCAAGGTGAAAATGAATGTGAAACTTATTGAAGTGAAACTTTATTGGCATTTATAAAAGTGCATTGTCGTTTTGATTCTGTCCTTTGAAAATGTTTGTTGTTTTTTATGCTTAGTTTTTTTTTATACTAAATGACAGAGGAAATTATATATTCTTTCTCATGTCTAACCCTATACCACTGTTAAATATTAATACTTCACTTAGAAAATGGTATTGCTATGTCTTATTGCTTATTTGTTAAACGGAAGGGATATTTCCCAGTGGGGCAAGCGGCTTTTATAATGGCAGATAATTCCAAGTCCATTTTAAAATTTTTTAAATAACGTAAACAAGCGATATGCCATTATAGTTTTTTTGTGTATTGGTTTTACAATAATTAATGAAATAGAAAAAATTAACAGGTTTCAGATAGCAAATGATTTACTAATCATTTTATGACTATTTTCAAAAATAACAACTTAGTCTGGATGAAAGAAAAATATTTCATTATCCAGACTTTTGTCCCACCAGAATCCCAATCGGGCTCACTATGGGACGTTTCGAGATCCTCATTAGGCCTGGAATGGAATATTGCAACAGTGCAAATTAGGTTAATGTTTTTACAATTATACATACCCCATATATGTATAGCGAATACATAGTTATAAGAATAATTTGTCTAACATTCCAATGGGGATATTAATAACTTTGTATTACATGTTATTTTGTTTTTCGGATAAAAGAAAATATATATATATATATATATTTAATTAATATATTTCATTGTTCTAATATTGCCAATATCATTTTTAAGCTTATAAGAAAACTTTCTCAAACGACTTTAAAAAGGTAGGTAGTTTTAAAAGGGGCGTAATTGGGAAAACCTTATCAACACCTCAAACTAACTAATGAGGCCTATATCTTGCAGTAAATAAGCATAAGGATATTGACAAAAGTGAAATAGGTGTTTTCTTCTTAGTTGGTGAATAAATTCTACTGACTGCTATCAGTTATTACATGAAATGCTACCATTGGATTCTAGATTCTAGACTAGCTTAATTTTAATTTATAATAAGTATCCTGTTTCCAATGAAGCCATCTGAATAAAATGATCTAAGCGATCAGTGACCTAGAACTTTTTGAACTCAGTCATCTCGAAGGTGAATAAAATTGAGGCCTTATACTGTTTTGATCCTAAATGGAAAACGTTAAGAATATTGATCACTTTTCTTTTTTTTTCACACTTCCACTATCTATATTTTTGTTTCAAAATAACATTGAAGGATCAGCGCTTTGAAAATTACAACAAAAAGTATAGGTAGGGATATTTTCAGTCGTACAAATTTTCAACTGACTGGCACTCAATTCTGTTCTCAGAGATCCTCACACTGGCTTCGAATTTATCAAAAATATTGAGTCACTTTGTTTTGTGTTCAAACTAATTTAATTTAATTTAAAAAATTAAAAAAGAAGTTTTTTAGTGCTGTATTGGATGAATGATTTTTCTGAAAAATTACGCATTGTATTGAGAGCTTATATCACAAAAGTTTTTACAAGTTCTCAAAAAAACTTATACTATAAAGGTTCTGACATAAAATTCTCGTAAGAACTTTATAATAATTGTTTCAAAAAAATTATTAATAAAAAGTGTAAAGCAGAACAAGTACTATTTAAAAATAAAAAGGCACGGTTATTTTGGGGTCCTCGTTATTATTGCTGTTGATAAATAAATATGGATGACGAAAAGTTTTTCGGACCCCAAGGGGCGGAAAATCATATATGGAAAGTAATATAGAAGAAATCGAGGTTAGATATTGGATTTTTACTTTGTTGTACGAAGTAATTGTAATCCCGAAAATTTTCGGTTTTCAGATTTCAACGAAAATATCCATATTGACCATCTCTGAATCCATTTTGACTAGTTTCGTCGTGGCGTCTGTACGTATGTTCGTTCGCACGTACGTTCTTTCGTGCGTACCTCGCATAACTAAATAGAAAAAGCAGAAAGTTAAAATTTTGAATTTGAGATTGTTGTAAAATCTAGTTTGAGCTAGGGAATACTTTCCCGAGGCCGATCCTGATGACAGTCGGATCGGAAATCCATTCAGCTGTCTCTAAATAGACAAGATTCGAAGCCTCTCAGTAGAAGAACAAGATCAACTTGTACACATGTCAAGCAGTGGTTTACTGAAAAATGTTTTGAATGATAAAAAAATTTCCGACTTTTGGTCAACAGCACGTAAGTACTACTAAGAGTTTAGCGATGAGGTAATGAAAAATATCCTTCCTTTCGCAACTACGTACCGGTGTAAACAAGTATTCTCGACCGACAATCGCCATGACGTGCTGTCTGATTTTAGAGCAAAATTGTCAAATATGGAACCAAACATTTCAGAAATAATGCGCAAAAAGTAGAGATTCCACTAATAGCATTAAGTTGGGAAGCATTGGTGATTTCTTCAAGAATATACGAACATAAAGTTAGTTTATTAATATAAAATTTATATTTTATATTAACAAAAATAATTGTTGTACTCATGTTTTGTTTCTGTAGGAGGACTGGTAGGAGTATAATTTTACATAAATTTTAAGCATTACTTCGTTCTGAAGATGGGGAATAAGGCTCCGAAGTGTTAACATGTGAACATGTAAATGGTTTTTTACTAATTAAAATACATAAGGATGGAAATCTAGTTCACTAAACTAAGTTACAAAAACACGGCTGTTTTGGTGTATCTTTTCTCGGCTTAAAAACTTAAAAGCCGTGTTCTTGCAACTTCAAAGTTCCCAAATCTGAATTGTTTTTCAACCGGTTTTTTGGATAACAAGGAATTAATCATGGAATGGCAAATTAAATTTTAAAACTTTCTCGATTTTGTAAATTCGTCTGTTCAAATAATTAGGTTAAAAATCAAAATTCCCATCAATCTTAGGTTTTTCAGCCGCCATATTGAAAAGACTCCATAAAATCTTAATATCTTACATACTTTTTGGAACACATAAACTACCACTTCTTGCTATATTTGATGTTTCTACTTTATTTAGTTTTTAATTTTTTTTTTTTAATAAACAATATAGACCTAATGAAATATGTTTGTTTTGAACCAAGAATAATTTGTTTATTAAATAGTTTCAGAGAGTTCAGGCAGACAGGGTGCCTTTAGAATATAAGGGGTCGTTGCCATTATAGCGATTGGAGGAGAAGGTCCTTTAAAAATTGTTGGGAACCACTGCATTAGGGTACAGAAAAAAATGCAGATCTACCATTCGAATCTGTGTGGATTTCAAATTTGCGGGCGAATAAACTCGAAATTTTAGAACTTTTTTTCGTTTTTCATCTACAATTTCTAAACGATTCATTCTTTTGAAAAAGTTATGGTATATAAAACTAAAGAATATAATATACCACAACATAATAATTTGGTTAACTGTTGTCGTCTAAAATCACGGTATAAAACTACGATTTTGTCAAAAACAGAGACAAAGTATTATATATGAGTCTGTAACTTGGAAATGAATACTCTAAGAGAAAAACTCGATAAATAAAAGTTGTAGAGCACCGAATTCTGCCTCCATTGAGAGTAAACATTTTAAATTTGGTCAAGTACACCTCTCGAAATGGACAATCTCTTGATATCCAGCAATTGGCATTTTAGCCAAGTAGAGATATCTTTTTAGTTTGCAAAAAAATAAGTAATTTTAATTTTCAGGTATGTTGTATGTATTGCCCCTCTTTTGAAAAATCTAAGTTTTCGACTTCCTCCTTTTTGTGCGTTTTTCGCCATCTTAAAAACCGCTAAGAAAAGCTTCTTTTTTTTTTTTTTTTTTTTTTTTAAGTTTTATCTCAGTAACTCGCTTGCAGTACATTTAGGTAAAAACTTGTCATTACCGATTTTAAAGGACGTTAAATATCCTGCAGGTTTAATACATAATATTTTCTATGACTACTGAGATAAGGGGTCCTGAAAAATCTGCAAAAATATTCAAAAAATTCAAAATGTTGTCAGTGATTTCGCATTAGATATCATTTGTTTTAAGCATGCATAAAACTAAAGACACCCCATATGCTAAAAAAACTTTGTCGACATTAGGAGCGAGCGGCTTTCAAAATAGTGGTAAACAAAATTCTTAATTTTAGGACTTTTTTTACCACCATTTTGTATTCCAGCGGCTGTAAGTTAGAAGACGTTCATTTTTTATGTTAGCCCTGTGGACAAGTTGGGATCCCGGACTATAAGAGTGGAAAATCGGTCGGTTTACCCTTCTTTTTTTCTATCATCTCTATTTAAAAAAAATTGTAAAAAACCTGAACCATATTGTTAGCCGCCAACATGGATTGATCTGAGAAATCAAGTTCGCTCATGACTGCCAAATCCGAGAAAGCAAGGTGTTTTAAAAACAAAAACGTTACCGATAGCCAATCGTGCAAAAACAAAAGCATGTACCACAAGCGAAATTTTCAACGAATAGGCACAGATATGGAATAAAAAAACAACGAAAATTTTCAACTGTTTATTGATATTGTATGGCCCACAACAGTATCTGCACTCTCTAGAGATAACCAATTGGTAAGATTAGTCAGACCCTACAAATCATCAAGTCCGCCTTGATGGAATCACGATTCTGTAGTTTTACCAGTAAATATAAGAATAAACAATATTTAGTAATCTATACCAAATAATAATTAGTAGATAAGATTTATATACAAATAATGTTAATTAATCCTGTGTAAAGACAAATTGATAATTATATAAATGATTATTGTACCTCAGTACATCTCATGCCTATCAAATAAATTACATGCTTTTAGATGAATGTTTTGAGAATGCACAATATAGTCGGAAGCGTTTTAAGATTATATAAAATGTTTGAAGGTTTTATTATTGAAAAACTTCTAGAAGACCATAAAGAGCAAAATATGGCTAAACATACGATAATTTTGATGTAACTATTAAGTACTTAAAAGTTTTGATAATAATAACATTAATTTTAGATTACAAGGAAGTCCTTGAAAAAGAGACAATAAGTCCGAAACGTGAAACAAGGAAGATGAAACGTAAAAATAAGGTTTAAATTATACTAGAAAATATATAATTATTATGAAACGGTAATTTTTTTTTTATATATCTCATTAAATTGATGACGAAATTAGCAGGATTTTAATGACTGGTAGGATTATAATTTTACATAAATTTTAGGCATTACTTTGTTCTAAAGATGGAGAATAAGGATCCGAAATGTTAACAATGTGAGCATTTAATGATTTTTTGCTAATAAAAATATGAAAGGATGGAAGTCTAGTTCACTATTACCTTCAATTATATAAAGCAGGAATTCCCGAAGCGTGGTGCCTATACCACTGATGGTACGCGAACATGCAAACAAGTCATACATAAAATAACCTTTTTAACACGCTCAGTGAAGGATATCAATTTTTTTTTTAAATTATTATTGAATGTATCAGTTATCAGGATGGCTGAGGTAGTTATGGCGAAAGCATTCAGTGTTCTGTAATCAAGTTGAGCTCAATCCATCAAGCCTCAATGTTGCTCTAATTGAAAATTAACATGATATAAATCTAATTGAAACAACATGCTTCCAACTGAAAAATGTTGTCTTTCTATTTTTTTATTTTTGATGGATAAACTGTTATCTGCAGACTTTCTGGTGTTGTTAATGTTATTGTTGCTGTTCTTATGTGATGCCAATTTCACTTTTTATTTTGGATTTTTGAACTTTTTTTACATTTTATTATTTTCTTTAGCACATTTACTGTAGTGGTACACCCAGTTATCTGAAAAGTGGTACTCAGTGATATAAGCTCTGGGAACCATTGGTATAAAGGAAAGTCCACCTAATAAATTACCTAATAAGATAATAGAAGAATCCTAATATTTGAAAGGGAAATGCTGAGGAGAATCTTCATAGCTATAAGAGAGGTAGGAGTCTAGAAGAAAAGAAAAAAGAAACAGAACTATAGGACCTGTATAGAGATGGCAGAGTGGAGCGAACCAGGACAAGGTTGGATAGCATAGTAGCAGAATCAAGAACTTGAACACACAAAACTAGACTGGTTATCCAGTAGGAAAGTTCAAATTATCTATATATGTGCGTATGTAAATGTAACCTTTATCTTATAACATATGATTTCTCTTTTAATTACTTCCTTGTACGAAGTAAAGGAAATATTGTAATCGAAAATTTTCGGTTTTCAACGGAAATATCCATTTTGACCATCCCTGAATCCATTTTGACTAGTTTCGTCGTGGCGTCTGTACGTATGTACGTTTGTTCGTATTTCGCATAACTCAAAAACGGTTAGCCGTAGAAAGTTGAAATTTTGTATTTAGGATTGTTCTAAAATCTAGTTGTGAACCTCCCTTTTTGGTCACTACTTAATCACCGGAAGTGGTACTTTACTTGAAGGCCATACTGGATTTCCATAAAAAATTATATTAAAATACTTTGCAAAACTTCTCAAATTTGGTATTTATAACTTATATCTTGATTTAAATAACATACTTTATTTTGGTCTAAATTGGAAAACCGGAAGCAGTACTTTACTTGAAGGTCATATTAGTCTTTCATCAAAAATTATATTTAAATTAAATACATAAATCATGTTTCGGTAATAAAGGTTACAATCGCAATTTGGTTTCCAATCCAATTTAACATTTTTATTACTTGTTTGAAGTGTTAAAATTTAGTGTAAAATACTGGTTTTCCTCCCTATTTGTGTGTGTGTGTGTGTCAATAGATGGGTGTCGCGACGCGAGATACTGCGATCTTCGGAAACTAGTAACCAAATTCAGGATCACTTTTTGAGCCACCGATTTATAGTTTAATAGGCGTACAAGGAAGTCATGTGTTGTCCACATCAGATATTTTAAATATAATTTTTGATGTAAGCTTATTATGACCTTCAAGTAAAGTACCGCTTCCGGTTTTCCAATTAAGACCAAAATCTAGTATGTTATTTAAATCAAGATATAAGTTATAAATACCAAATTTGAGACGTTTTGCAAAGTATTTTAATATAATTTTTGATGGAAATCAATTATGACCTTCAAGTAAACTACCTCTTCCGGTAATCAAGCAGAGACCAAAAAGAGAGGTTCAAATAGTTTGAATCTAGTAGATTTTACAACAATCCCAAATTCAAAATTATAACTTTCTACAGCTAACCGTTTTTGAGTTATGCGAGATACGAACGTAGGAACGTCCGTACGTACAGACGCCACGATGAAACTAGTCAAAATGGACTCAGGGATGATTAAAATGGATATTTCCGTCGAAATCTGAAAACCGAAAATTTTCGCGATTTACTTCCTTTAGTTCGTACAAGGAAGTTAAAATCATACAAATAATTCCATGTTTACTTCCTTGCAATAGGCGTACAAGGAAGTCATGTGTTGTCCAATATTTATTTTTTTATTTCTTTAATGAATGACATATGTTTTTTTAAAGTTCAGAACCGGTTTGAATCCGGCAAGGAGGGTTGAAATTTATTTTGTGGAGGATCCACAGAATAAATCTCGACCTTCTCATTCTGTCTAGGTTGGTTACCTGTAAGATAAACTGTCTTTCCTGCCATATTTGGAATATATAAGTAGCTAAACCCCAAATAAACAAAAAATAAAGTTTAGAACATGTTTACATCAGAATAAAAACTAATTACAAACAAAAAACTGTTTAGGTTTGAATCTGTTTTATTTATAAATAAAATAATTTTTACAATTGCATGAAATGGCACCTTTAGCCTTTAAAACATATAACATTGCACCTATTTTAAAAATGTTAACTAAATTTGAATAAAGTTTTATAAAAATAAATAAATAATTAAATAAAATAATGCCTTCTCTGAAAATTCTCTTATTACATACAAAATTAAATTTATTCACATTATTTATATACATTTATACAAAACCAATTACATCTAAAATGCAATATAAAACCAGCTACTTTCTTAAACCATTGTATAATATATTATAAACAATTTTTCTGAATACTTTTTCTTAAAGAACATTCTACAATATTATAAAAGTAAAAAATAAAACAATACTTGGGGTCAAAGATAATTATTTCCACAACCAATTAAAGATCGGTATTGAATTTATTCAAACTATCACTTCTCCTGACATGACTAAATATGTGGTATCATAAAATATTTAAAAGCTGAAATTAAATATAATCAATAACATAATTTTAATTAACAATTTAAATTTCATACAATAATCATAATTGTATTAAAAATACACAATAGTAATCAAAAAATACAAGGCAGAATAATTTTAAAATTGAATCTTTGAGTTATATTTTAAATTAATAAAGAACATAAAATCATAATATTATGTACTCATTAAATAGTGTTCTACAATCCATTGAAAATATTGCAACACCTATTTATTTCAGTAAATACTTCTATTTAAAATGGTCGCTTTTAATTGCTAGTTTATAAAAAATGGCAAAAGAAAACCAAACAAAGATTTTTTATGACAGTAGGATTAGTAAATGTCATACTGATATGTGTTATTTACTGCTTATTAGTCTATAATTGGTTTCAATCCATCAAGAAAACTAGTCATAGGCCCCCACTCTGACTAAATAACTCCACAAAGAACAAAGTATCGCCAGATTGAAATAATTAACAAATATTAGGATTTAATTATTGCAAAATAATAACTGGGTCATATACCCAACGAAATCAGAGCTGCATAGTCCAGATAGAACAGAAAGAGTATGAGGGAGAGATGGGAGGAACTTATGTTACTATGTGCGTTATGTTTCTTTCAGTGGGGAATCTTTAATTCAATATTTTGAAGTGTTGCAATACTTTTTATGGGATGTATATTCACAGAACGGACAATCTAATAGAACTATTCATCAAATGTATTATGTTCATCTATCTCAAAGATTGTTATAGATTGGATACCTCTATTGTTATTACTATTACACTGATGGATGCGAAACCCTTCCTCACGATAACCCATGTGAATCTTCTGTCAGACACCTCTCTGTAATTGATACATCTAAGGGTGGTATATATTCTAAAATGGTTGAGTAAAAAATTAGAATACATTAATTATTTGATCCAAATTTTATAGGCCTCCTTTCTGCAACAATCACAATAGACTTTCCTGGTGAACTTCTTTCTGGAGAAATTAGTGATGAATCTGTAGTTTGTAAAAACTTACTAATTGGAGTTTCAGCTTCAGTTTTGGAACTTGATACTAATGTATTATTTATACTTCCTTCAGAAATAGGATTTATACTGGGTTCTTTTAAAGTATTAGAAGGAATTACATCAAAATCAATTGGTCTAAGTATCCATTTCATTTCTGAAGGAGGATTGATGGTGAATTCACTATCTGACTGTACTTTTGAAGGTTTAGTAGAAACAACTCCTGTACTGGAAGACCAGGAAATTCTAGATGACCTTGAAATCAAAGGTGTTTTAGTAGGATAACATATGGACTGTCCTTCTTTTGAGTCAATGATTTTGTTATTAAAAGTAGTGTTGTTTACTTTACAATTAATTGTTTTAGTACTTTCACAGACATGTCCGAGTTTTACTGGGAAGCTCCTAGTTTTTGCTGAATGCCTCCAATCTTTTGCAATTTTCCGCTCTACACTACTCTGCCTAAAGTGACAATTAGGCCTTTTAAAGGACTCCCTCCGGTGTAATGGATGCTTGAAAACTTCTTGCTTAGAATCCCTTCGAACTTGCCTCGGGTCCCTTTTGAATTTAAAAGGGGAGTTTTCCTTTATAGAAGGTGATTTTTGCTCCCTCCTCTGAGGGACATTTTCTTTTCTTGAACGGGAGTGTTTGATTTTCTCTTTAATAGGTGAACGGTCTTTTTTAAATGATGTTTTCACAGGAATGGGTTCTCTGTTTTCTGAAACTAAACTATTTTTAATATTTTCCCTTTTATTCTTTGAAAACATATTTGCAGGGCTTTTAGAATTCCTGCCACCTTCCAACTTTGAACTAACGTTATTACCTGCATTATGATTTTTAAGATCACTTCCATCATCTTTTAAGTTCTTAATACTATCTAAAGCAGTAATTTCTGAGGTAGATCTTGACTCCACTTTCGATTGTTTTTCTATCAAAGGAGAAGAAGATTTGATAAAATTGAGTTCATCGTGGCTATTCTTACTTATATCTTTCACCATATTTTGTTTTTTTGAAAGAATATTTTGTTTGCAACTTCCGATCTGACGAGGAGTTTTTCTAGGACAAAGTATATTTACAGGTTGCTCTAGTAGGATTGTTTTTTTTTCTATCTTTTTATCAACAGGAGATAGCACTGAAAAAGGAAATGACAACTTTTTCTCCACAGAAGATATTACAGAAGCAGGAATAGATAACTTCTTTTCAACTGTTGAAATCAGTGGCTTAGTAATTGACATTTTCTTATCAGAAGTATTACTCTTCGAAGGTTTTTTAATGGTCAATGAGGCTTTTGGGATAGACACTGATTTATTTTTATCAACTGAAGAGGTTGGTTCTTTATGCATTAATTTTTTTTCGTCAATATCAGATGGAACACTCTTATCAATGGGAACTGTCAATGGTTTGACAGCACAATTCTCAGTTAATTGAGATTGTGTCTTAGTACTAGCATAGTCTGATTTAGTTTCTTTTATGGGAGTGTGAATAGGAGAGAGTTTAGAAGGATCTTTAGCTAAAGCATTTATCAGCTGAGTTGTATCATCAAACTGTCCAAGGACTGAGTCGTTGTACTTAGGTGATGTTAAGAATTTTGTTGATGGGTTAACAAGATCTAAAGTATTTGGATTACTTTTTAAGGAAGATGGGACATCACAAGCTTCTGATGTTGACTCAGTATTAACAAAAGACGAGAAAGTTGGACTAGTTACTGATCTGCTTTTAGATGGTATATCATTATTAGTTTTCTTAAATGGCCAATGTGTAATATTTGACTGTTTCAGAATGTCCTTCGATAAACTAATATCAGATTTATTTTTTATGTCGAACTTGGGTAACTCATTGTCTACTTCTGTCACAGATGGTTGAAAATAACATTTCCTTTCAGTATAACTAAATTTTTTTGTTAAAGATAATTCAGTTATTTTAGTCTCAGAAACTTCTGTGACATTGTTTCTTGTCTCCTTAAATTTTAAATTTTCAATGTGAGCACTGCAAGAATCTTCATATGCAGTAGCAGGAGGACAAAGTTTTTCAATCTGTTTACCATCATCAACAGAATTTTCAGTCCATTTAAGGGGACTACCAAACAAGGATTCCATGATATCTAAATCCTCCTTTTCAGTTTTACTATTTGGCGAGTTCATTTTACTAACATCCATTTCTACTAAATTGCCAAGAGGGACTGCTTCAGTATTTTTTGCCCATTCCTCTGATATTGGGCAAATCAAGCTTTTAATTGATTTTTTGGACTTCTTTACACAATAACTTTTGGAAAATTGGCTGTTTACATTTTCTTTGGTACTGGTAATAATTTTTTCATTGCAGTGGCTATGAATGTTATCTGATAGTACATCAGTTTTCTCTAAAATTTTTAAATTCTCCATATTAGATACTTTATCTTTATTTACTAGAGAAGTATTAGAATTATGGGTGTAATGTTTTATACAAACATCTTTTGAAAAATTTTCAGTTTTAGAAAAGTTAGCTGACCTGTTCATTCTGGAAATCACAGCATGTTTATTTTCTTGGGTGCAGTTATTATTTTTTAATGTTTCATCATGAAAATAATCAGATGAAGATTTTTCTCTTGGTAATGTCCCAATGTAATGGGTGCTTACTGCTTTGTTTAATTCAATAGATTTTGACCCAGAAACCAAAACAATTTGTTTTCTATCTATATCACTGGATGTAGGTTCAAGGCATGCTTTCTTATTATCTATGATTAAGCTTTCACTTTTAGAGGCATTAAAAAGGGGTTTACAGTTCTTATTGCCAGCAGGATTATTACTGATGTTAAGAGAATCAGCTATGGTTTCTTTTACTTGTAAATTAGTGGGTTGATCCAGTTGTTCATCATTAACTCTTTCTTTTGAACTTTTTGGTTTGAGGAGAATTGAGTTTTTATCTTCTAGTTTAGTACTCATGTTTACTTCAACCTTATTCTCCAAAAATAAATCATTATTTTTAGTTTCTACACTCTGTTGTTTTATAATAGAATCCAGATTTCCTATGTTATAGATTTTATTGTACATTCTTTTTGAGTATACTGTATGACATTTAATATCAGGAGCATATTGTTTTACAGGTAAATCTTTTTTTGATCCATCAGATTCTTCCACATTAGTTGACTTCTCAATTACTTCAGGGTTACAAAAAAAATGTGAGATAGTAGATTTAGCAGATGAAGTGTTATTCAACTTTTGTTGTTTTAATGCAGGTTCTTCATTATTCATTGGTTTCATACCATCATACTTTCTTTTCTTCAGGGTTAATATTTCAGTCTTTAATTCAAGAACCCTATTAAGCCAACATACGTATAAGTTACAGAACAAAAAACTTCATCAGATCATATTAAAGGTCTTATCAAAATTATATGAGCATAAACCTGTGATCAATTAAGTTGCAAAATTTTATTGATGATGTTATAATGCCATAATGTGTTATATAAATCCAAAATTAATTAGAATTATGATGACCAAGTTAAATTAATTAGAAAGGCTTAGAATTACAGACTACTAATAGAAATGCTATAAAATAAATCAAAATGATGGGCTTTTATAACAAAAATCGGGCAGGAGGAACAACACTAAATAATCAAGAAACCTAATTGAACCATTGAAGAGAGTGCTCAAGGTAATGAGGGCAGGTTAATTAATCTCATAATTCCAATATTAATGAATTAATCGTCTCACCAAGATGTGAAATATTTCAGATTTCTCAATCACTTCCAAATTAAAATAATTAACTCATAGTAGATAGTGGTATCGATAACAAATTATTGGGTTAGTTATAATTTATTTAATACATTGAGTCAGTTGTCATAATAGCTTTTTCTTCCTAATAGCAATTTAATTTAATGACATACAAATGTGGGTACAGTTAACATTTAGTGAATGAAAAAAAAATTTCAGAGAAAAATCAATATTATTAATGAAGCATACATAATATTATCAATGAAGCACCAAATCCGTGGATTTATAATACTTCTTCCAGTGCACAAGCTTTTTGATTTCCTAGTTTTAAAAAAAAATATGATTTGAGAAGAAAGATACAAAAATGCTAAATGAAAAATGTATGGCCTATCAATAAACATGAGAAAAACGATGAATTTTTACAACCATTGATAAAAATTGCACATTATGGTTACAAATTTTCTTATGGTGTATTTAGGCTGCTTTCATAAATAAAACTTTATCTGACCTTTTTAGACTGATGTAAATTGGTTGGTACACGATTCAGACAAGATCCATTATGATCAGGTGGGCCCTAATTTATAAATGAGGCTACTGGGTATTTCACCAGAATGTCAGTTTTTGAAGGGAAGAATAATTTATGGTTAAAAAAAAAATATAGAAGGAAAAATAAATATGAGGAACAGGAAAAATAAATTTTTTAGCATACGGTATTGATTTGATTTTCAAAAATACATGCCAAATCCTATGATTTAAATCACAAAAGAAGTATGTGTAATATCCCTATGCATACCATAGAGTACTGCCACGGACAGAATCAAGAGGAAATAGTTCATAGGAACTATTGCAGTGCACTTAAAAATATTAGACCTAAACTAACTACTTTAGAAATAGATTTAGAACTCATTTAACAATATACAGTATGCTATAACTCATGTTTTATTAACGGTTGTTACAACAGCTGTATCAAACTGAAACAACCACTTATTAAATAAGAAAACGGCATGTTGACCATAATATTTAGTTACATGTGTGGATTGAAAATTGATAATAAATAAACTTGAATTAGTAAAATTTTATGTTTGGGGAAACAGAAAAAGAATGGGAATGGCCAAAGATTACATGCCCAGAGCGCCAGCTACCGGAAATCAGGGACTGCAGATAGGCATAAAAATGTACAAGTATGTTTTATGTTTATAAGCTGATGTAAGATTCAATTTAAACAAAGATTTTACTGATATCCTAAATGTGTTCAATTTCGGGGAATATTATTATAAATAAAATTTCTTTCTTAGTCTGATTCTGCCAATTTAGACTGGTAAACATTATTTATCATCCAAATGGCCTTAATCATGATTTATTTGATAATTCACAAAGTATCTAAAAACATTTAAGATTACAAAAAGCTGATTGCACACAGTGTTTTTTTTCCTGTTTAAAATTATTTAAGCTCTAATAGTTTATTAAGCACTTAACATTTTTAAAATTAGTTTGTATGCTAGTTCTTCAGTAAGAAAAGAAAAATGGTGGGAAAGAAAACAAAAGCTATGGCCTTTGTGATGTATCTCAAGTTCAGATCAGCATGGAAGTATGATGAAATAAGTTTAAGAAACTTAAGACCCTTTTACTGTTTGTCACACAAAGAAATTAAAATTATTTCCTATAAAAAAAAATATATATATATATATATATATATATATATATATATATATATATATATATATATATATATATATATATATATATATATATATATATATATTTATACTCACACTTTATTCAATTCAGTTATTTTGTTATCTTTTCTCTTTATCTCATTTTGAGCAGTTTTTAATAGCGATGAAATATTTTTGGTCAAAGTTTCACATTGGGAACGAATTCCATTAAGCTCTTTTGTTTGTTTCTCTATTAGATCTTCCAAAAATAGGACACGAGCTTGAAGCTCTTTGTTGACTGCCTGTAGCTGTAATCAAAGAATTTCAAATGTAAAAAAAAAAATAGACATTTATTATTCCCATAAACATATATCAACTATGATAGTCAGCTGTCCGAGAAAAAAAATAACCCAAAGATCGCATTTTCCATTATTTTTGTTTATCAATATTTTTAAAATAACATAAATCTGAGCATGAAAGACAAACAAATAAAATAGTAGGAGATACTGATTTTTAGAACAAGGAAATAAACCACTACTTTCATAGATTAAAAACAAGTTAGAAAAACAAAAATTTCTTTTGTATTTAATTAATTATTTTTTAAAAATAGTCATGACTGAGATCCTAAAAGATAAATAAATAAGAAATCTAGTTATTAAAACTAAGCAAAAATATGAGATTATGAATTATATTTTCTATTATATATACTAGCTGTACCCGCAGGGCACTGCTTGTGAAAATAATTGCAAATTAAATACCATCCCAAATTTCAAGTTTTTCTGAAATTGAATTCTGAAAATTTGCTCATTTATATTTTTTACAGTACTTATTATAAATTACAACTTTTTTATCTCTAATGTTACCCAGAAATATTAAAAAAAGCTCAAAAAATTAATTTCAACATTTCGCCTCATAATTTCATATTGCACTCACTTAAAAACAAAGCAGCAAACGAAAAAATCCTTGAAATCGTAGATAATTTACTCTTCTTTAATTTAGTATAAAATAAATATTTGAATTTATTAAAATAATAAATAGTTTTCAAAGTATAAGCAAAAAATAAATATTTTTTTTTTTTTTTTTATACTTCTGGGAAAAAATCAAGGCAACAAAGTTTAAATTCTTAATCAGTACTATAAAAAACATCTGACAATCAAATACAAATGACAAACAAATAAACAAATTTTTAGAACTTCTCCAAAACTTTTCTCTGAGATCTCTTTCTGGTCTCAACAGAGGGATCCAGTTGTTTTTATATTTTCAATTTTTATTCTTCTGTCCAACCAAATTCAACGTTTGAGGTACTCATTTTACGAAGAATTTAATGTTCTTTAATATATAATAAAATTAAGTTTTCGCTACGGTGTGCCATTTAAATGTTAAGGCCTAAATGTTCATTTTAGCTCAAAAACTAAAAAAAAATCCAAATATTTGGGGGTTTCCTCCAACCCTCCACTTAGAACAAGTTACTATTATCTGACGTCTAATGAACACATTAAAACTATTTCCAGCCTTCCAACACTTACTTTCAACTGCAGTTTTGCTACAGCCAAATAACCAGTTGTCCTTAAGATAAGGGACTTTTTTTGCTGGACTAATCACTCATAAGAGTATATTTGATTCAGAGTAACTCTGAAAATAGCAGATACTCTCAAATTTGGATATACATAAATTTTCAATCGGTTTTAATAAGGTGCCTCATTATTTAAAATTATAATAAGTTATCTCAATTCAAAAAAATTCATTAGTTTAAATAATTGCTTATTAAATCTGGGAAATTACAAACTTCTCAAAAAACTTTGTTTACATTTTATTCTAAGTTAGAATCCATCAATTATTATTTACTTGTTATTGTTGTGAGGATGGATATACCTCTGTTGTAGTAGCATAAAATATAGAGATAAGTATTTAATATTTGTAGGCTTTACACAAGACAGATAGACCTTCAAAATCAAGATGATTTTTTCCTAATCTCCCAGTGATCAGTTTTACTGGGAAGTAGAGGCTGGGGTGGTTTTTATAACACTAGTTCTACTATTTGACCAATCAACTATTCTGGCAACTGAGAATGAATTTACCTCAGTATATAAATACTTACATTCAATTCAAATCCATTGAAAAATATTCAAATAATCGAATTCATTTCATTTTCATGGTTTAAAAATAACCTCAAACATTTTTACTTGATGATATTAAAACAATAAGGTATTTTTTTATTAGATAATTCAATTAATTCCAAACTATTACAATAAGAGCTTCCTTATTGCAATGTGAAAAGAATTCTAAAATAAAAGCGTGAATATATTAGTAGATATAATAACATGCCAAATATTTTTTCCTTTTTTCGTCTGAAAAAATAATACGACAAGCACAATAGGTTTCACACCCACCTTGTCAACGGTTTCATCATATTTAAAATTTGGTAAGTCAGAATATAAATCCTCTTCTTCCTCTTCTATTAAATCACCCATTTCCTCGAAACTGCTAGAAGGAACTTTTAACAGTTTTGACTAGCTATCGCCATACCCAAAAAATTTATTATTAAACATCAAATATAACCTCGCGGAGGCTTCAAATCAACGAGGTTACATATTTTCATGATTTCAGGCAAGGTGAGTTAAATACTAAGAGGGCACACTTTGTGCATGGAGCAATATGGCGGAGGTGCCAACTTCATAGCGGGATCTTGCTCTGTTTTGAAAGTGCGCTATTGACTTAAGTGTTTAGGTTGTGTTTTGTTGTTTTCTTTGAATGTTGTGTAGCATTTTCAGTTAAGTGTTAATCTGAAAATATGCCTGAGAAACAAACAATCAGAACTCTCCAAATATACCATTTCAGAGGTAAGTCCAAAGTGACTGCAAGGTATCAAGTTACAAAACGACTTGCGCAGGAGTTGGCTTGGGCAGACCGCGTATTGTGAGGGAGGCACGCCCCTTCTCCTACTACTCGGCCTGGGCCCTCCTCCTTCTTGTGATATCCCTTTTTTCCGTTGGAGTTGGTGTTGCTATTTTGTGTTCGACCCGACTACCCTTGGACTTTATTTTGGATTGTTTTCTATTGTTAGTGTGTGTTTTTGACCCGGCTTCCTTTGGGCTTTAAATTGGATTTACTATAGTTACTTGTGCTTTCGACAAGTCTTTCCTTGGACTCTATTTCGGATTTTCCAGTGTTATTTGTGTTTGACTCGGCAATGGCTAGCTCTAATAAATCTGGACGATCTCTTCGTGGACAGGCAAGGTAAATTATTTATAATATGACAAAATTTTTACGTGAAAAGAAGAAGGAGTTTAAGTTGAAGTACAACGTGAATGGGAGTTTTCGAGTAGCTACCGGTATTGGTCTCAGTACGATAAATAAAGATAATTGTAAAATAAGGTGAATAATCATTGATGATCTAAAAAAGCCTTTCTTTCTCCACGCCCAAGGGAAAGAAAAGCCCTCGTCGGCCAAAAATTGAATTGGATGATTTTATAAAAGGTGCTATGTTATAAAATAAAGACATTTTTACAATATAAGGTTTTATTCATCTTAGAACAGTGCTACATAAGTTGGTCATACAAAGTTAAAAACATTATATATCAGATGTAGATAACATAATCTAACAATTAAGTAAATGTATTTCACATTAAATATAAGTAACAGATTTAACTTAGAATGCAGATCATATAATAATATGGGAATTAGTTATTATTCACTACATGCTATAAGAAGAAAAGTTCAAGAATTTTATGTTCATAGAAAAGAATATCTCACCCTCAAAAAATTAGTTAATGCCCTAAAAGAAGATGATGTAATTGATACAAGTGTGGAAACACCGGAAAATTTTGAAATCACTGGGGTTCAAGCGGAAGAATTGCCAGAGTAAAAGAACATTATTGATTGAACGATCAGAGATCACAGCTTGGCGTGTGAGATATTTAAAGGAAATTATGAAATACCGGGAAGAAGGAAGAAATATAATTTACATTGATGAAACATATGTCCACGCATCTCATACAACTTCTTCTTGCTGGCAAAGTGAAGAAGTGATTGGGATAACAAAAGAAATTGGGGAAGGGAATAGATTGATGGTGGTCCATGTCGGTGGTGAATTTGGTTCCGTAAATAACGCACAGTTTATCTTTAAATCACACCAAAAAACGGGCGATTATCACGACGACATGAATTTCACAAACTTTTCCAAGTGGCTCCAGGAGAAGTTAATTCCCTATTTGCCTGATAATTCTGTTGTCATGATGGATAATGCAGCCTAACACTTTGTCCGAGCCGACAAAAACCCAACTCGGCTTTCTTTAAAGAAGAAATGATAGATTGGTTAGTGAAGAATGGGGCTCTATTTAGTCCCGACATGAGGAAACCAGAACTCCTACAGTTAATAAAAGACACAAGGAAGGAACCAAAATTAATTGTCGATGACATAATTCGTGAATCGGGACACAAACCTCTACATTTACCACCATTTTGATTTGAATCCGAATTAGTCTCACACTCACTCTATGGCGCTACAGCCCTAGAAGGGCCTGGGCCTCCTCCACAATCTTACTCCACTCTTCTCTATTCTGGGCGAGTCTCCTCCATCCTGTGATTCCCATTTCTCTCAATACCTTCTCCATGCTATCCGACCATCTTAATCGTGGGCGTCCCCTCATTCTTTCTCCTCCGGGCATACCATCTAGTAACTTTTTAGGTATCCCACTAGCCGGCATCCGCTCCACATGTCCCAGCCACCTCAACTGATTCTTTCTGACAAAGGAAACCAGATCTGGTTCTTGAAACATTTCTTTCAGCTCCTCATTCTTTCTTATTCTCCAGTTGCCATTTTCACAGACAGGTCCATATATTCTTCTTAGTACTTTCCTTTCCCAAACTTTTAATATTCTTTCACTTTCTTTGGAAAGTACCCAAGTCTCACAACCATATGACACAACCGGTCTAATGACTGTTTTATATAAAATGACCTTAGCTCTGTTGGTGAGATCTCTGAATTTTAAGGGCTTTTGAAGAGCATAATAGCACCTGTTTCCAGCAGCTACTCTTGCCTTAATTTCTTCTTGGTGTTCATTCTTTGATGTGACAAGAGGACCCAAATATTTAAATTGGTTTACCATCTTGAAAGTGTGGCTTCCAAATTTGACCATTTCTTCTCTATAATCTGGTGGGTTTCTTGATGACTTCATATAGACTGTCTTTTCATCATTTACATGGAGGCCCAATTGAATTTCAGCCTTTTCGAATTCCTCAAATGCCCCTAATAAAGCTGCTCTTGATCTAGCCGATATTACTACATCGTCTGCGTAGGCCAGATGCTGCGTCAATCTATTATATATCGTGCCATTAGGGCTTGTCCGAATAGCACGTACAGCATTTTCTAGGGCCAGGTTGAAAAGAGTTGGAGACAGGGGGTCTCCCTGCCTTAGGCCGTCTTCTACTGCAAACTTTTCCGATAGTATCTTTACAGTATCTTGTATCTTGTATCTTGACTTTACAGCAACTATCTGTCAATGCCATCCTAGTTAATCTGACTAACTTTTTCGGTACACCTAAAGTTACCATTACTTTCAGCAATTCCTTTCTATTGACACTGTTGTAAGCCTGTTTAAAATCGATGAAAAGATGATGAAGATCCACATTATATTCATTACATTTGTCTAGCATCTGTTTGACGGAAAATATAAGGTCGATTGTAGATCTATTTGGCCTGAAGCCACACTGATATTCACCAAGAATACGTTCGGACCATACTTGTAACTTTTTATTTAGGAGTATGGAAAATGCCGTATACACTACTCCTAAGAGAGATAGACCTATATAATTTTCGCATTTAGTTCTGTCTCCCTTTTTGAAAACTGGACAGATAACAGCTACTGTCCACTCATTCGGCATTTTTTCTTCGACCCACACCTCCAACAACAATTCGTACACTTTCTTTAATAGGTCCTCTCCACCATATTTTAGCATATCTGCGTCAATGCCATCATAGCCGGGGCTTTTATTGTTTTTAAGTGCTTCCACTACTTCCAAGAAATCTTCATAATCAGGAGGTTCTACATCATCCTCGCCATTCAGTAATTCCTCTTGCATACGTCCAGGCAACACATTTCTTTCTGCACCTTCATCTCCATTCAAAAGTTCCTGGAAATACTGTCGCCATGTATCTAATATTTCTGCATTTCCTCCCACTATATTACCCTGCCTATCTCTGCTAACACTTGTCCTCGGTTGGAAACCATTCTTAAATTCCCTGACACCTTTGTAGAACTTTCTGGGCTGATTTGCTTCCCATTCGGCTTGCAGCATTTCTACTCTGCTTCTTTCCAGCATCCTTTTCTTCTTCCTACAAATGGTCTTGGCAGCCCTTCTTTTTGTGTTATACACTTCCTTAGCTTGCCTCGATCGAATTAGTCTGGGCCGAGGTAAAAAGGTTATTAGCTGAAAAAATCACGGAGACTTCGTTAGAAGAAAAACAAATATTATTAGAGGAAATTTTTCAAAATTTTCCCTCCTAAAAATGATCAAATTGCTGTGCTCATGTGAAGAAAATTGAAAATGAATACTGGGTACGTGACGGACTAATTGATCAAGAAATTTATAAAATAATAATAGAAGTGGGTTCCAGCTCAGATTCAAACGATGATAGGGACTAGAATACAATGAAGGACTCGGACAATGAATTAAAAAAATATTGAATAATCAATGGTTGATTCAATTTTACTATTTGTGTTCCACTTATTGACCGCCTCCCGGACCATCTCATTCCTTCAATTAAAAAAATTAATAAAACTCAGTTTTATGTTATGTTTCAGATATTATCCTATTTCACCTAAACTTTCGCCCACCACGGTGGGCCATAGATTCAAAAATTAAGTTATTTTCAGCACTTGTAATTGGTTTATGTAAGACTTTTCAGGAGACCTTTGCATTGATTGTTGCTTTTTCAATGTAGGGGAACTAGCCCTATGCAAGTGTATTATACCAGTTTAAAAGAGTGTTAAATCTGTCTTGGATTGCAAGTTTTACCATTTTTCGATTTTATTTCCACCAATAATCAAAATATACTATTTTGATTACAAAAATTTAGTGAAAGTTTTTGAAATTCTCTTCGGATAGAATGTAACTCGCCCGAACGTTTCGCAAGCATTTTTTTTTACTAACTTTTTATTTTTAAGCATTAAATATGTATCTCAAAATGCTCTGCTTTGAGAGGAGATAACAGCTGACTGTGGGTTTGAAAAACAATTAAGAATGAAAAAACTTCTAGAAATCTCAGGACAGCTCAAATAAAGTGACAGTTTATTTGAGAATGACCCATCTACGGTTACGAGATGCACACTTCTGTGCCATCTATATACCATCTTTGGTATAATTTTGAAATAAACTCTAAACAAAAAAAAAAGTTTATTTTGACACTTTGACTGATATCTCTTTGAATAATATTAAACTAAAGAATCAAGTGATGGACTCATTGCTGAATGTCCTGCTGCAGTTGATGAATTTGTCAAAGCCCTTAATGGATTTAGTTTTAGGAACGTTTGGAATTTAAAAAATCAATGTTGAGATTATTTAAAAACTATTTTTTTAAATGAATGCCAAAATTGATACTTAGATTCTTTACCTTGTGATGTTTTTATACTCTATACAATATTTTTTTAAAATCAACTCTTGTCCATTAGTGTTCTTAAGAAATTCAGTTGCCAAAACTTCAAGTTTTAATGGAAGGAAGTTTTTCTCTAGTGTTTATAAATTCCCAATCATAATGCAAATTGATACTCCCGAGTTCAAAAGTATTTTTACCAGTAGTTTACAGATGCTTTTGAAAATTTTTGAAAGTCACAACTATGAAATCAGAATTGCTGGAGGAGCTGTAAGAGACATTCTTTTAGGAAAATCACCTAAAGATGTTGATTTTGCCACCACAGCTACTCCTGATCAGATGAAAAAAATGTTTCAAGAGGAAGGGATAAGAATGATAAATAACAGAGGAGAAAAACATGGCACTATTACTGCTAGAATTAACAGTGAAAATTTTGAAGTTACTACTCTTCGAATCGACATGATAACTGATGGAAGACATGCTGAAGTTGAATTCACAACTGATTGGGAATTAGATGCAAATCGAAGAGATCTTACTATTAATTCTATGTTCTTAGGTACTGATGGTCGAGTCTATGATTATTTTGGAGGCTATGAAGATTTGAAAAAGAGAAGAGTAGCTTTTGTTGGTGAGCCAAGTAAAAGAATTCAAGAAGATTATTTAAGAATACTGAGGTATTTTAGATTTTTTGGAAGAATTGCTGAAGACCCTGATAGCCACGATGAAGAGACCATTAATGCTATTAAAAATAATATTTCTGGATTAGGAAAGATTACTGGTGAAAGGATATGGCTTGAATTATCTAAGATTCTGTCTGGTAATTATGTCAGTTCAATTATCCAGGGTATTATTTCAGTGGGTGCTGGGTCATATATAGGTTTTCCACCATCTCCCAATGTTGGAGAATTGATATCGGTTTGGGAAAGAAGTAAGAATTTAAACATGCACCCGATATGTTTGGTTGCTTCTTTAATGGCTAATGAAGATGAGATGTTATCATTCCACAAAAGGTGTAAACTGTCTGGTTTTGAAAGGGATTTGGGTCTTTTTTTGATTTACTATAGGGATCAAAAATTATCTGAAAGACCTTTGAAACCATTTCAGGCTCTTATGCTTAAGTCAGATCGTAATCTAAGTGATACCAGAAATTTTATTTTAGAATTATTTAAGTATAGATGTGATTTAAAACTTCTTCATGATTTTCAAGCTTGGGAACCACCATCATTCCCTATTAATGGTGTGGTTTTAAAGGAAAATGGAGTTCCATGTGGTAAAATTTTAGGTATTGTCCTTAAGGAACTGAAAAACATTTGGATTGATAAGGATTTTACTATCAAGGAGAAGGATTTAATCGAAATGATACCAGGAATTCTTAATACTTTGAAACATGACAAAAAAATACAGAGCAATCTCTCTAAAAAGAAAAAATAATATCTGTGAGAAAAAACTAGGATTTAAAGTGTAATTACGTCAAAATAAACAATTCCTTCACTAGCAAAATGGTATATTTATTTGCACAGAACTATATGTAAATTAAAGTATCTCAAATAATTGTTCTCTTCTTTCGATGGTTAATTTTTTATGTTTTGTAATCTAATTTACTTGTATTAAAATATGATTTATCAAAGTATTGATCACTATCTATATATTTAAAAAAAATTATTACTTTATTTTTGTGAAGGTATTATTATTTCTTGTCTCTTAACACAAGTTTTGTTTACTACAACTGATGTTTGTGCTGAAGTTTATGATGCTTCAAACTATTTATTTTTTTAATCAAATTATAATTTTCATTTTATTTTTTATAATGTTTTGTGTCAATTTATTAAAATTATTTATCCTTTCCAAAAGCAGAGTAATCCATTATTTTTTATGACCTCCTCAGTATTCTTAATTACTTTAACTATCTCCATTACACCCATCTTGTTTCTTAGATATGGCCTAGATGTCATCTATTGAAAAAATAAATGCCAGATACAATGATTTCCGCAATTGTATGTAACGTTTTCTAATGAAGGATTTTAAGAAATGGAATGTTAAGCACAGCTGTTGCAGAATAAGAATATAATGGGTGAAGTTATGTATATTTATGTATTAATACTAAAGTAATTTAGACTCCTTCATAAGCTGTATAATCAGAAATTTACAAGGTACTTATAACCTATGGATACCATAGTACAAAGTAAGAATCTCATCCTCTGATATGAGGATTCCACAGAAGAGTAGAACTAATTA
Source organism: Rhaphigaster nebulosa (assembly GCA_948150685.1). Classification (NCBI taxonomy): domain Eukaryota; kingdom Metazoa; phylum Arthropoda; class Insecta; order Hemiptera; family Pentatomidae; genus Rhaphigaster; species Rhaphigaster nebulosa. Next base: position 68,308,427 of record OX411306.1, on the reverse strand, counting down.
TTTTTTGGCCTATGTTATCTCTGTTTCATTGTGCTATATCATTGATGTATTTAGTCGTAACAGGAAATAAATGAAAAAGTAATGTGTCTCTTTATAGTTATCTTTAATGTTAAGAAAGAAGTATTAACTCGTATTCTTCACTAATGTATATGTTAGTTTATTTGGTACAAGTACAGAGGAGAAAATGATTTTCTAATATTATTTAAATAAATGAAAATATTTATTGAAACAAGGGTAATTCGTATTTGGAGAAGCTTTCCACTTAACCATTATTCTTTACCTGAGCAAATATAAAACTTGAATTTTAATATCAGATTGACAGTATTTTATTTAAATACATCTTTAGAAGTCTAGTTTCTCTTCTATTTTGAAATCTTAGCAATTACCATACAAATTCCTGTATATTCAACCAGTGACAGCCCATATTTTATTCGGAAAAAAAAATAGATAGTTCTGTTTTATGCAACTCTAATATATCCCTTTCCTGCTGTCAAACACCTGATAAATCTTATTATCTCCCTTTTCACAATCATTAACTTTAGTTGGCCAGAGTAGAGTTATTAAAGAGCTACTTAGGTATAATCATTGGCATGCATTTAAGAAAGACATGAAAATACTCTTTGTTTTATATACTTTAAGAACATTCTACCAGTTATTAAAATAAAACTATATTCATTATTTACAATTTCTCAAAAATAGGAAAGCCCCAACTGTGCACATGACCTAACCAGTCTTGAACCTGTCTGCTCTCCAATGAGCTGGATTCAATGATTTGCTGCTGCTAATTATTAAGTGTTCACAGGGAGAAAGCGAACTGTAAACTAAAGTATGCACTCTTCGCTATTGCAACCTTTATAGTTCTTGAAACAGATCTAGAGGGGACTTGCCAGCATATCTTTAATATTTCTCAAGTCCTTTCATAATAGATTTTCTGATTGCTTTGTTTCTGCAGAAGAAGTTCTTTCATTTTTTAAAAGTTTATCTATTAATGTAGTTGATCCATTGAAAATTTGTACATATGAATTTTAAAAATTGAAGTAATGAAAATGAAAGAAAGAATAAAATATGAAAGGTGTTGTCAGCAAAAGTGTGAAACCACATAACTGTCAAATCCCAACTTTTCAAAGGAAGACTAATTTTTTAAATGTTTTTGTTTTTCCTCATATTGTGGTGGTGTTTTTTATTTAAATTTATATCTCTAGTAAGTGATAACTATTAATTAGAAAATATTAACAATTAACTGTTGCATAATTTATGTTGAAATAAACTAACTCTAAATCAAACCGTTTTGGACTTTGGAACTTGTTTTCACACTTTTGCTGACGATATAATATAATACAAACAAATATAGAAGCAAAAATAAAATAAAAATATAAATGTTGTATAAGCCAAATGAATATGTCTTAAAACAGCACATATGAATCAAAGAAAGCACACTTACCGGTATCTTTATTTGATTCCAACCAAATTTTCCTTGAATGACATATATTAAACAATGTGTATTGCTAAGTCTCCTCAGACCTTTGGCTTTTTTGTTTACTACTCTTTAATACTTAAATGCTTTCTTAACCTTACTGATAGCTACTCTTTAATTTGCTTTAGTTTATTTTATAATCATCATTATCTGATCAAAGTTATTGATTAAGTTCAGAATTTAAATTTGAAAATCCTGGAAATAAGAAATATTAAGGCTTAAATTACATCTTTTCATAAATTATGTAATAAATATATTAAATTTAATTATCTATCCTTTATATTCTCCCATTTTGCATGTAACCATTTTACTTTCTATTTCATTGTAGAAATTATAGGTGTTATTCTCTGTTAGAAGTAATAAAACTTGAAGCCATCTCCATTGACGAAGGCATTTTCTTATATCTCATTTTTATAATTAAAAAATTAACATTTCAATGAATTGTTTACTGTACAATTGTTATAACAGTGAGTTATGTTTTATTGAATCTCACTACTCTGCACTATTGTGTATACATTTTCATACATTAGATACTACTGGATGAATTATTATTATCCTATATTGGCAATACAAATTTTTAATATTAGATATTTTTTACTATATTATTGTACTGCATTATATTATTCTTATTTAACTCTTATGTTATAGTTTTATAGTGTGTTATTTAACTTATTTCATTTATATGTTTATGACTACTGTAAAATGTAGGTTTTTTTTTTCATATTGTCTATATATTTTCCTCATTCATCATTAATTGTTCTACCTTTGTATTTTAATTTATTTATTTTTTCAAATTTTAAGAGGTAGGTAGATAAGTAAACTAAAATTTTAACTAATTAAAATAAATTTTAACTTGTCTAAATGATTTAGGAACGTTTGTTGTCATTTTTTCCAACAGAAAGCGCTACGGACGGTATAATATCTCCGAAATGAGCGCCTGCGCTGTAACAGTCGAGGGAACTAGAAACCAATCAGTGGATAACTCGAAGTGCTCTTAGTAGATAGTTGTTCGTTATTGAAGTTTCCCTTTATTTATTTTCCTGTTTCTAAAGGATGATTTGTTTTCTAAGAGAGAGTATTACGTACTTCCTAACCGGGTGAAGTTTATTTGAACATGAATATGGAGTTGTTATTGTGTTTTGTGGAAAGTGCCAACTTGTGTTATTACCTGAGATTTGTCCTGCTACCTGTTTGACGGGATACATTTATCAAGGTGATTTGTTATTATTTTTATTATTAAAACTATTCTATTAGTGATAATGTTATTTTATTTTTTTGATGAAGTACATGCTATTTGCTGCTTGTTTAAATAATAGTTCAAAATTGGGGAGGGAACACCTTCGGCAGGTAACGGGCATTGGATTGGATTGTAATGTAAAGATGGCGTCTTCTAGATACTTCACCTATGATAAAGAATCTATAAGTTTTTTTAGTTTCGTCAATATTGATGAAGTTTTTACGAGCCAACAACTCATATTTCCTTTATATTATGTTCATTATAATAGCTATTTTGACCATCTTATTATTTAACTTAAAGGCTGATTGTAATAATGCTATCAGTCCCCCAAGATAAATATTATACTCTTTTAATAACTAAAGGTGTAGTGCCGAACATCACGATAACTATATCTTCGCTGTTAGGGCCCAGCTGATCAATGCAACAAGTGGTCGAGCTCGGACTCGATAGGTAGCTGCTTTAACATTATCCGCGTAAGAATAAAATATGAGCACCCAGTTCCTATTATGACTTGTTTTATTAAATTTAGACGGACGGGTTGTGTCAAGACTAAAATATATAATTATTAAATTTTACCTATGTGGCATTAAAGTCTCTGAAGTCCTGAGGTCTAATTTATTTTTTCTTGAGAAATTAATTTTGTTAAATGATCTTATGATCGACTTATTCTCATTTATGTTGGCGTAGTCTCAATTATTTTGCAAGTGGGTCGGTTTCCCTCTCTCCCCCAATATATTAGTCATTTTTTTTTAATATTTCAGTGAACTCAAATTGATAGCTGAAATGCAACATTTAAAAAAAAAATTACATTTATATTTTTGATATGAATGCTTATTAAAGTTATTGCCAAATCAGCATTGTGATGAAGACATTTGCTTGAATAAACTATTCATAGCTAAGACAGTTGCACTCCGTTAATAAATAGTTTTTGAAAACATTTCTGGTAATTGTAAAAACAATATTAATGCTGTTTATTAATATACAAGCTTCAGATTCTTAGTTTACATTGCTGCAATTTTTTTCTGTGTGATATATTATATGATTGTTTATGAATTTTTTTTACACTGTGGACATTTTATTGCTTTCTAAATTTTGTTTTTGTTACCTTGTTTATGTTTTTACTTAAGTTGTTGTAATTTAAAGCCATGATTAAGTTTGTCTGACTCCACATCAATTTATTATTTATGAGGAATTATTTTTAGGAGCTTCGAATATAGAAAACTTGAATCTACTATTTTTTTGGAATGTGACTAAAAAAAAAAATCCAGTCTAACTTAAATCTTGAATAAAGTTTTGATTTTTTGTTTAAATATTGTTTATATCTATATCTACTGATAAAATATCCTTATTCGCTTTAGTCAAAAACTAGAAGGTGTATTTTGCACTTTTAATGGAGCTAATTTAGCAATATATATTTATCATATTAAGTAACTGGGACCAAACAATTGACTCAAAAACCGATATATGAATTTGTTATCCTCTGACCAGGCTCGCCGTCAGTGAGGGTTAGAGGAAAATCGTGGGGTCCGGACTTGGGGAGGCCGGATGAGAGTTGACTAAAACGATCTATACAGTCAAAAAGTTTGTTGAATGAATATATTTAAATAAAAATCATTTTGATCTACATTAAATAATATCACATACCTTTAATCAAACTCTGACACTGTACCCTAATTTATAAATACTTATATTTTTTTTTATAAGTGGGAAAAGAAAGAGTTGTCTATTGGATTAGCAATTAGATTAATATAATTTATGTTAGTTCAATAATACTGAATTTTGACTTGATTATTCAAACGTTCGCAGAAAAGAAGGCAAGGTCTACTAGTGAGATACAGTGAGATATCATGAAAACTTTACTTAAGTAATTATTATATAATTATACTCTATTACGTTATTAATTAATTTTGAAAGAAAAATATTGTTGTATTATATGTTAAAAAATTAACTTTTATTATTATAGTACATTAATAAATTTCATTTTCATTATACCTTAATCCATATTTTAATATTATCGGCAAAACTAAAGAAAATACCTGATATAGTGAGTGGGTGGGGACCGGCTACATAAATTTGCTCCGGACCATGGCTCAGCTGACGGCAGCCTTACCTCTGGCTGCCAAATCTCGTTTTAAAGACATTTTTATATGATGATGTATAATTTAATTACTACTGACAGTCATATAAAATTAAGTTTTCATTAAATCGGGTTTCATCCAAAAAATTTGAAGCGACAAAAATTGTAAGTATTAGGCCCAAATTTTATTTTGTTAAGTTTAATATATGTGTGTTTGTGTGTGTGTGTGTGTGTGCGTGCGTGTGTGCGTGCGTGCAAATAAATATAATGGGAGCGGGGTAGCTTAGTGAGTAAGGCACTGTGATCCTGTCTCCCGGGTCTTGGTTCGAGTCCAGCTGTGGCAGATAATTATTTATTCTGTTATATCAGCCGTGGATCAACCTTGGGTCGGTAGATTGGGGGGAGAGAGATCTGGCGTTTGTGCATTATTTTAGCCAAATTACCTTTTAGCTTAGAAACATTACAGTCCATACTTAGTACTGGACCCAGGACCCTTCATGGATTGTGTAGTTCTTTTTTTTTGTTTATATGTATATTTATTTTATAAACTGAATATTTCTGGTATTTAACTACACAACTAAACACCTCTGTGATGTAAGCTACTTGACAGGCGCGGATTCAATTTCTGGCTGCCATCAAAATATGATATGAGGGAAGACCAGGGTTTGCGTTTTCACAAGCGTGGAAATGTTTACAAATGGGTATACTTGGTTGGTTGCAACACAAGTATATTCGTCTTCCGAATAGTGTCGGTACATCAAAGGTAATACGCAAGCGCGTTTAGTGGTAATAATCCACAGTTATCCTATGTTGTTCAATTCATTTATTTCGTAACAAAACAGTTTTTGTGGTGCGTACTAGCAAATAATTTACATGTTTAACAAACTAAAGAGCATTGAATTCTGCGTCAAATGAGTACCATAACATAATAATTCGTTCAAGTGGTATGGTCGAAAACTATGGTAAAAAAAGTTGTAGAGTATCTGGAATTATATGCCAACTATCAAAATTTTTAAATTCGGCCAAGTACCCCTCTCGAAATTGCAATCTCTCCTGCAATTGGCCAATATTAGCCCAATAGAGATTTCATTTTAGATTGCAAAAGGTGAAGTAATTTTATTTTTCAGGTATGTTGTATATAATGCCTCTGTCGTAAAAAAATCCATGTTTTCTACCTCCTCCTTGTCTGTTTTCCACCATCCTGAAAACCCGTTAAGAAAGTACTTTTTTTTTCAGTGTTTTCTCGGTAACTCGTTTCCAGCACATTTTAGATTAAAATTTATCATTACTAACTAAATTTTCTTGCCTTAACTGATGAATGTATTTGTGTTAATGATACTATGCGCTTTTAATGACTGTAATATAGAATGAGTAATTTTGATTGCTTATTTTAAAGTTATAGATTTTTACAGCAGAAAATTAAAAACTATCGTTGAATTCACAGATGCGAATGGAAAAATCAGCACTGAAAACTATTGATAACTCACTTTTAAAAGTGAAAATAATAACTACTAAATAGTTAAAAAGGCTTTTTTTAAATGTCTGACTTGGAATTTATTATAATAACAAACTAAAAAAAAATTGAGCAACATGAAGGACAAAATAGTAAAAGAAAAAAAGCAAAATGTTATTTATAAAATAAACTGTAAACAATGTAATGATAAGAGAAACTTCACAAAATCTTAGAATCAGGATGAATCAACATAAATCAAACATCAAAAACCCAAAAAATGTTCATGCCACTGCATTAGCAAGGCACAGTGTTGTCAATAGTCATGATTTTGATGAAATCAAGATTTTAAATTGTGCTGAAGATAATAAAGTCAGAAAATTTTTGTAATCAATTTACATTACGAAAAATATCAATAATGTGGTAAATTATAAAACGGACGTTAAAGGTATTGGCCAACACTATTTTGATGTAATTAACAAAATAGATATTTTAAAATAATGAACAGGGGTTTATTTTTATTTTAATTAGAAGCAGGCATAGTAGTTGATTGACAGGTTTAAGTAAATATTATATACTGGGCACAGATCAATCAGCATAGTAAAAAAAGACAATTGTATTCAACTGCAAGTATATTAATAATTGTATAATGATTTTAACTGAGATGTAGGGTCTATGTTAATAAGTGATTTTAACAATATTTGTTTTAGAACTAGGATGACATATAAGATTTTTTTATACGATTATGAAAAACAGAACAATAATCTTACATTTTGACAAATAGGAATGAAAAAGTGGAAGATAATGATAACGAATTTTATATTGGGGTGATAAAGTATTGTAAACATTTGACTAGTTATTTGGCGAATTCTTTTTCAGACATAGTTGTTTGTAGACATGAATATTTTGGGCAATAAGGTCTTAATTGTTCATATAATATTTTGTAATCATTGAATAGATATGTATATTCAATTTTTGATTAGTTGTTATAAATGTTGAATATTTGATGTGCTGTGTTGTTTTTAGATCACTTGAAAGTGAGCAAGGGTAAGCCCGAAACGTCGTGAGAAATTGTGAATAAAGTGATGAAGTACATAAGGGATATTTTCCAGAAATTTAACAATTTGAAAAGTCTTATACACCCTTATGGAAACTTGACAGATTTTGAACGGGTTTAGAAGAAAGTCCTGATAGTTATTGATTATTAACTTTTGATTTAATGGTATGAGTCATAAAAATTACTATTTTTCTGATTTAAAAATAATTTTATTTTAACCCTTATTTATATTCAAAGTATATAAACCTACTTACACCTTTGAATTGTATGGTTTGTTGCCATCTCGAGACTTGCTGATTCATTCACAATACCATTCTTTGGATTTTGAACGGAAGAATTATGCAACTCCATTTTGAGTCTCGTTTAGATTTTAAGGTTTTTCCTTGAAGATAGTGAGCCATTGAAGGTAATCCATTGGTAGTCGAAGGTGCTTAGTCCGGACTATAAAGTGGGTGAGATAGAAGCCCAATTCCATCAGGTTCTGAAATTTCTGTTTCGTGTAACGTGAATTGTGTTACACGGACGTTATCTTGTTTGAACAAAACTCGATTTTTATTTACTAATCTTAGATAATGCTGGGTCACAATATCATTGTATATTCTTTATAACTTATCACTATAAAGTTCTATATCAACTTTTTGAAAAGTATTTATAATATATTATGCCTAGGTAATTCCAAAATACTGGGAGCATTGTTTTGGTTTTTCGAATTGCCCTTGTTTAGCTACTGATACTGCAGGCTGATTGCATTCTAACCATCTCAATTAACAATACTTTTAATGGAATGATGCTCATTTGGGTTTTTAAAAGTTGTTGACAAATTTATACTCGACACTTCACTATGGAACTATGACTGAATAGTCACTTTCCTGGGCATCGCAAAAAAAAAAAATTATAATGAAACTTTTTAACCCAAGCAAGATTTTTAGTATAAATTCGTATCCCAGGCGCATCAAACTCACAAGGGACACATTGTTTTTTTTATGATGTTAGATCGAAAAATATTAGACCGAGGGTTCGAGCCAATGCGCCTAGGAGGCAAGAAAAAAAATATTTTATGTAATTTCAATAATGTTTTATATTGTTTTCTGCCTTTGCTCTGCATGGATTTCAAAGTTCTCAAATCCGAAAAAATATTGTCGATTGCATTAAATGAGTTTTAATGTATAAAAAATTACAAACCAAATGACGCTTTCAGTAAAATATGCCAAAAATTATAATTTAGAAAAACTAAGATTCGTTCTTAGCGTCCTTTAAAATCTTCAAACAAGAATTTTCATGCAAATAAAAAACAGAAATTTTCGGATTTGATTTTGTTGGAGTATTTTTTTTTCCTGCCAATGTCTACAGTTTACTTGTGCATTGGTACCTCCTCGGAATTTTATCCAAATTCAACGTTACTACAACTGTCGAAAAGTTGAATTTCTGATATCTAACCCTTACCAATAACTTTTATATTGTATGCCTTTATAAGGTAGAAAAAGTAGTCAAAATAAAAAAAAAATTCTCAAACGTTTTATTCTATATACCCGCTTCTAATTTGTTTAAGAAATTCGGGATTGTGCCATTTCGTGTAGTTTATAAAGCCCTAAACCACTCCCAAGTATTGTTTGAATATGTGGAGTCGTAATGAAGTTATCGCAATCAATAAGATTTTCGAACAAAAATCGAAGGCGAAAATTTTGAGTAAAAAATTTTTAATTTAAATCTTAGTTAAGGTTATCGCTTTTTTATTATTAATAAAAATTCGAATTTGTTTGTGATTTTCATTATGTGTCGTTAACAAGTACTGTCCTAGTTTACAATTATTCGGCATTTCCATCCTACCGCGTCTGATTGTACTATTTACATAAAAAGTTGAAAAAACGTGAACGAGATATATTTTGCGGGCTTTTTCTGCGAGATTTTATTGCTAATCCATGGAAAGGAAATTATATACCACACAATATTGCCAATATGACAATTGATGGGGAGGTGGCCAGGAATATGGATTTTAGGAAATTTCAGGAATCTCAGCAGCAGAGCTCCTTCGAAGATCGTATTTTAAATTATCTTTAATAATAATAATAATGAAAGACTTAGCGAACGCGAAGATTCCATGCCATCACCAGCATTCGCTGTTTATCCACCTCCGTCCACCTACCACCGTACGCAATCCTCCCACCTCAACTCGGTCTCCCTCCCGGACATTTACCAGTCGGCTCACTGCTTATTAACTTTTTAGAGATTTGTTCTCTGCTAAATCCAACTGCTTTGCATGCGCATTTTTACTGTCGCGATGCTATCACTTCAATTTTACTGGCAGGCCTGCAATTTCATGCTGTGTAACCTCCTGAATTCATCCTTGGACTCAGCCTTCCTCAGATCAAATATTCTACGCCTTATTTTATTCTGGAAGTTGTTCTTGCTTCAAAGTTAGCGACCACATTTCACACCCGTACGTTTCTAACTTTTACTTTTTTGGATAAAAGTCGCGAGCGAGTACTTTCGCTATTGGAAAATAACTAGCATTTCCTGCCTTTACCATGGCCTTCATTTCCTCTCGAATTTCATTTTTTATAGATATCATAGACCCGAAAAAATTTATGTTTGTGTAACCACATTACTACTTAGTAGTTTCCAATAATTTGCGCTGTGTATTCTGTGATTCGATTAGTTAAGAATAAGGAAAATATTTTATAACATACCGGATGGAGTGGGATGCTACGTTCCCTGTTTGTGAACCGAAATGAGTATAGATTCTTTCCATTCTTCGTGTATTTTTTAATTTTTCTAGATCTCTACCACCAAAAGATGTAATTTTTGAAATCCCAGCTTCGTATGCATTAATTAGTTCACTGGGAATGTTGTCGGTTCCCGCTGCTTTATAAGACTTTAATTTTTCGATGGCTATTACGACCTCCTCCTTATTAGTATTCAGGAGGATAGACAATCATTTCACTTATTCAAAATAGTGTCAAGGTGTTTTTAAACATATTTAATATTTTGGTCAGAATGTTGTTTTCATCCCTCATTCCAGTCGTTACGGGCCCTAAACGTTTACGGGATCTGTTTATACCCTTGAACATGTCTTACGTTATTTTTAATTTACTCTCTTTTTCATTTTTTTAAGAAATTTAGACGTTTCATTCTTTAATAGGTTCATAAGTAGGCTATATTGTTTTCAATGAGATTATTTAAAGCAATGCCCCGCGATCACTGGTGATTCGGCACTTTTATCGAGCATGTTTGAATGATTAAATTTTTGGAGATTCTTCTGTTTCTCGCAGTAAACTAAAAAAATATTAATAAGTTGATTGAACTGTTTAAGAACTCGCCAAAGCAAATTGCAAGAATATACGTAAATTGATAATTGTTCAACAGCCAGTTCAATAATCAGGAGGAAGTCGAAAACGGTGTTCACGAGTTCTTCGGATCAAAAGGTCTTCAAGAGTTGGCTGATAAGTGGCTCAAGACAGTCCAACACGAGGGGTTATACTTAGAGGATTGATCCTTAAGTTGTTATTTTTCAAATACAATTTTATTGATAACACCGACAAAACTTGTTTCAACCTAGTATATTCTATAACTATATATTTTTGTTCTTCTGTTGGTATACAGTTCGAATTGCTTTGTATAAAACTTAAATAAATCTATGCATATGTAGAGCTATTTTATTGTATTCTTTATCTAATAAAAACATACGTGTATTATTGTAATTTATGAATTTGTAAGCTTTTACTTGTGGTGTGCCGCTGACTTGTCGAAAAATACGTTGTTAGGGGTGATAAAGTAAAATGTTGTGGAGCACTGATTTAGATCTTTTAATTTAACGGTTTTTCTTTTATCCCGCATGTCTCGATCGAACCAAGATTTTTTCTTTTTACTTTCCCTTTTTCCAAAATCCAAATTGCCAACCTCATTAACGTCATCCCTGATCCTTACCCGTAACTTGTGTATATCTTCACGCTCCTCATCTAAAGATTTTAAGGCTTCAAACTTATTCTTGATGTCCAGAGCGAATTTATTTATAATTAAAAGGTTTTTCAACTTATCTAGATCAAAATTTTTGAAACAAATACTTTTTTCTTATCTCTTTTTTTATATTTAGTTTTATTGGAGTTTCGCAATTGCTAGTTCATGATCCACTACAGGATCCTTATTCTGCTCCACGATAAGATCTCACGTTAATTATATTATTTTGCCTTTTATGTTGAACCGACATAAATCCGATAAATGGTCGATTTGATTTCATGGTTGTGAATCTGGCGATGCCCTCGTATGCTTATGAGTATTCTTAGGTTTAAACGTCTTACTTGTCATTATTTTGTTTTTCGAGATGGCAAAGTTTATTAGTCGGATCCCATTATCATTACGTACTATATTCGTGCAAACTTTGTTTACCAATCTTCCCTTCTCGCGTCTCCTGATATTTTTTTCGTGCTGTTTCGCGGTTTTACTTCAGAGATACCCATGACTGTAAGTTGTAGTTTGTGAACTATAAGTGTATGAGTTGAGCATTTAAAGCTATGTATTAGCAAGCAGCATTCATTGTTTTTCAGCAAGCCCATCGGATTTAGCCGAGAGAAATTTCCATCGACTAGCCAAACCTCCGCCACCTGTGGAACGCTCCTCTATGCGATAATGAGATCCGTGCAAGAAAATTATCTTTAATATTAACTAAAATACAAAATTAAAAATATAAAAATGACGGGGATTGGTGAAAAAAGTTCAGACCTCCAAAAGGCACTTCAATTCATGTACAAATTTTTAACCCTGTAACTTAATTTGCTGAGGCTGTTGTAGAGATGCGCCAAGCCTAACGGTCTCAACATTTTTCTTTCATCCCCTCCATTTTGATATTTTCACTAGTTGTCTGCCACCATTTTTTCCTAATCTTCGCGGTCTGCAGCTAAGTTCTTCCAATTTCTGATCCTCAGCTTTCGCAAGTCCTCCCTCCAAGTCATCAAGCCACCTGTGCCTGGATCAGCACCATCCAGCATCATTTTAGGAAGCCTACAGGACTCCATTCTTTCCAAATGTCCATTTGCAGGTAATTAAAGAAATTATTAGTCCAGCTCGTTTGTGAACGCCGTCGTTTTTCTGGTGTCTTTTTTCGACTGATATCAAATCAATTAATTTGACGGTTCACTGTTTATTGTGAAATCGTTCATATACTGATTTGATAGTTGATTACACGTATGGAGCGTTTTTCTTTGGATAAGTTCTGATTAGTACTTTTGATAGAAGCTGCTTTAGTTCCAGTAAGTTATTTTTTTCTTTTGTGGATTCGTAGATTTGTGAGGTGTATATTAGTTTGTTTAGATGAGTATGAAATAGTGATTCAGCTTGCTCTAATTTTGATCGTTAAATTAAAAGAGTAAGTAATAATCTGGTCTGTGGTACCAGGTCAGCCGTTCATCACGCATCAGCCCAAGGTGTTTTGCTGCTTTGATCCAAGTCAAACTCCGTTGTTCCAGGAATAGATGAAGGCGGAGCGTGAATTTGATTAGTTCTGACTTGTCTAAGTAAATAACAGTTTGCTATTAAACGCTCCATTGATATAGTGTGATCTGTAGGATTAGCTAAAGCGGCTGTCATCAGCATCTGTCGCCGTGAGATTATGTTTGGTTCGATTATGTCGCAGGTCGAAAGTATAAATTATATAAAATAATAGCGAGGGTATAGAGTCCTGTGGAACATTTGTTAGACGGTTTGTGGAAAGCAAGAAGTTCTGCCGATTCCTGAAATTTTTTTTTCTAATCAAGAAGTTAGTAATAGGTTATTGGTGCTTGATATTACTTTTTCAGTTTTTAGAGAAACTCTGGATGGCAGGCTCTATTAAACGCATGCTACATATCAAGACAATTATTAATACTTAAAGTTCTTCTCAAAAGTGGTAGAGTGATGAAGTCATCTTTCAATCATGTTTCCATCATCAGATGATTTTCTAATCATTTCTACCGGTATTTCTTATTTTTATACGGTTACAATTTTGTATTAAGTTTTCTTCCCTCAATACTGTTCCCAAGCAGTGAATTACCATCTATTTTACAAGCTAGGGCCATAGGTTTAAATAATGTGCGATCCTCATTACATCATGAATCCGATACAGTGATAAAATATATGATAGTTTTCTTATTACGTGGGTGACGAATTTAATTGGACATACTTAAACCGTATGTGGGGTGGGACGTCCTTGCGTGGTGTTGCTGGCGGTCATCGACCCTTCAGCTCTTTCAGCTGTTGAGGAATTCTTTTACCTGCTTGCCCCTCCTTTGGTGCCTGCTCCATTTTTATACTTTAATGGTTAGTTCTGTATGAGATAAGCGCGACACATAGGCTTTATCCTATGGGATATTGTAGAAAATTATGTACCTGCACATTTATTTTTAATATCAAATATGAATATATCTATTTGTTGATATGTTTCTCGTTGGTTGCATGTCTCGATTAATTTTTTTATTGTTTTAGCTTATTTAATTCGTCAGTCATTGTTTCTATTACTCTATTAAAAAAAAGAAAGAATATTTTATTTATTCTATTAAGATGTTAATTGAATAATGTATATGACACTAAAGTTTATAATTGTACCCTTGAAGATCCGAAACGGTATATAAGTCTACTTGAGGAGGATATGTGAGGCAGTTATGCGTGACTAGTGAATGGTCCCTGCCAACTATATATCTAATATGTATCCTGTCTGTGAGGCCACTCCTATCTACAGCGTTACACATCTTCAGTAATAACTAGAGCCCGGATTTCATGCAGTAAAAAAGTTCTAAAACGTGCAAAAATGTACAACAGAAAATACAATCCTGCCATTCACTCGTTTTATGGGAAATAAAATTACATCACATATTTTTTTTTGCATTAATAGTTATTTAATCATCATAAAATTTGGTAGGGTGGAAAAATACATCAATAAAATAAAAAGTTCGAAGTAATTTATTTTTATAAATTATAGAAAATTAAGTTTTTGTTCACCTCAGTATTTTAATTACAAAACTAAATTTTTATCAGTTGACATCCGCATGATGGTATATAAGGATCAATCTAATTAGGGATTGATAAATTATTTGCCACTTCTATAAAAACAATAATATTTAAAATAATAAAAAAATAATATATAAAAACGAAATTATAGAAATGGCAAATAATTTATCAATCCCTAATTAAATTTTGATATTTTATTACAAGACAATATTAGACATATGGGAAATATATAATTTAATTAAAATAAAACATAATTTTATTTTATTAAAAAAAAAATGAAGTATTGGATATATTAAATTAACTATAAAAACATATAATTTATATTTTTTTTTTAATATGAGGAATATGAAAAAAATATAAAACAGTTTACAAAATAGTTTGGTTTATATTAAATGTATGGGGATGTTTTTTTTTTTTTTTAGCCATTCCTGGAATTCATTTTTTTTTTTTTATACTTTCTGAAAAAAATTGCGGTGGCTAAATTGAAATTCATAATCAGCACCTTAATAAATATGAATGAGCAAATTCTCAGAACTTCTCCAAAGTTTTCCACCGAGATCTGTTTCTGGTCACGTTCAGTCAGAACAAAGCATTTTTGAATTAGGATATCAACAAAGTTGGCAGATTTACGCAGCTGAATATTATTTCCTCACGTAACTAGAAGCCAAATATGTTAACAGAAACAAGTTAGAACACTGTGCTCAAAAAATGCACTATTAAAAATAAAGCTATTAAATAATAAAAAAAAACAGAAAAAATACTTTGAAAAAAAACCTTCAATCACCCATAAGAGTCAGCATGTTAAATAGATGTGCCAACATCTATCAACATTTCGTGTGCATAATCAGAAACAAATTAGTAGAATTGAAGTGGCCCGAAATAGTTGAATATTTGAATCGGCGTTTTGAGATGTGCAATTTGGTGATTTTTTGACCTCTATGGGTCGGTTCAAATCCGTCTCAGGAGGGGAGGGGCATGGATAGACTTTTATTTCTAGGTTGACTCGCAGAATAAGTTTCGACCTCCCTCCCCTCTCAGACTGAACCTTCTTGCCTTGTTGAAGTGCATACGGATGTTTATTTTTTTCTATTTTACTTCTTCTTGTTCATCTCTCTGGAGAAATTCAAAATTTTCTACGAATGTTGAGATTATTAAAATTTTGTGTATAGTTTTAAATTATCTGTTAAAATAATACCGCAGTTGTACCCTTGAAGCGGCTGGCTGAACTCATTAAGACAATCAAAACGTTTAAAAAAAAATGTTGTGCAATAAGGAAATATGAAAGGCTATGATAAGATGAGGCAGAAGCGGAATGGAAGACACGGTCGGTCAGTGTTCCATGTCCAAGTGTGTGGTGTACTCTGGTTGTGATGGAATACTTGTTTTATTCTGTCACCAAAAGTTTACTTATTTTTATTTGTGTTTGTCTTCGTGTTTATTCCTCGATAGTATTTCTTTGGATTCCTTTTATTGATCATTTATGAATAGTAATAAACAAAAAGATATGATTATTGTTGTTGTTTGGACGTTTTAAATGGCCTTTCAGATATTTCTTCATTACAATTAATTCATCAGTTATTTTGACAAAGCTGTGACCTTAATCCAAATCTTGATACAATACGGAAAAATCCTCGACAATCTCCAGACAGTGTAAATTTTCGAAAGTCTTACAGTCCACATCTATAAAAATTAATATTTTTATGCCCTCCTCGAGCTGCATGAACTAAAAATTTGGAACTCATCTTCTAGTGCTTCTATGCACATGAAGCTGTATATGTTATGTTCGCTTTAAACTTCGGCTGAGTTAGCACTACAGACTATGTAGATCTTTGCCCCCGCTTGTTGAATTTTTTTTATGTTGGTAGCCCATTCCTTAGGGGTGAATCCGCTACAGCCTTTTGTACCGACGTAGATTTAAACAATGAGGTTTTAAGGCAGTAGCAAATCCCTATAGATTCATGTCATATGGCTATTCATTGTCGCATTACTATGCAAGATTTATTTATGTTAGCACACTCGAAGCCCAAGTACTAGATGTTCTCTTTAATGTCCTGTGAATTGACATTACGATACTCGATGAGAGCACAGGATAGGGTCCTGACTCCTGCCCCCGTTGTTAACCGACTAACAATTTATCTCTAAATACTCTTGCCTGTTATAACAAACTTATATACCGTATACACACTTGATTTTTTCTTAGTAAATGTTTCTTCGTTCTGATATCAAGTATTTACTTTTAATTGTATTATGCAGTAATTGTTGCTCAATTTTTCGAATTAACGGTATGGATTATCACACGGAGCCCAGGAGCTGTGCATCTACAATCAGTTTTTATTTAAAAACATTTGAATTTTCTTCTGTAGAATTTAAAATATTTAAAGTACCTACATCAATAGCTTTTTTTGGACTCTAATAATAAGATATTGTATTGATTTTGATCTACCATTATTACATAAAATTCAGTTGTATTATTTGTAAATTTTAGTGTTTATTAAAAATTGTCGTTTGTTGGTGGACTCATTTGTCGAGTTACTCTTTGAACAATTCCTTAGCGATCGATCTTCGCTCCTCTGACCCCGTCTATGAATATCAGCGAGAGGCATATGTTATGTATCGTTTAGTAACTTCCAAAATATTTTAATGTATTGTATTTCTCTAAGTTGCTTTGCAAGGTTACAAACTTTCGCCAACATCTGCCTTTATCTTCTTTTCTATTTAGGACCTAAATACTATGCCTATATAACGTTCATCACTTTAATAAAATACTGATTTACATATGACATAGTATTTTATAAAAATGAGTAAATATTATTGATTTCGCTAAAGATCTAAAAAAAATGTGTTCATCTGGTCGTCTTCTTTGATCCATATCTATACTTAGATACGTTCTTTGATCGTATCTAAGTATAGTTGAATTCCCATTATCGGGGAAATGATTAGTAAATAAAAGAATATGATATTAATGACATTAATTAAATTAATGCGCATAAAAATATAAATATTTACATAAGTAAATAATACATTTGTAAGAGACTGCAAACATTTATATTTATTTTTAAAAGTAATAATATTGTAATATAATAACGTGTCAGTTTATTGGGAACAAAAACAATTTATTGTTAAGGTCTGAATGTAAAGGTATCGAAAAGATAATTCGGGTTTCTGAGATATGTCCCACTGTATAACAGAAACTGAAATATAAAATATAAGCATGAAGGTATTGATAATTAAAAATAACTTTATAATTGTTTAGGTAATATAGCTTACAAACGTTTCCATTTTTTAACAAAATCAAATAAACTGTAATAATGATTTTTCTTATAATATCAATTTTTTCTGCAATCATGTAATATTTTTATTTTTGTTCATGCATTGATTCCAATACATATTCATAACAAATCTACGATGGTTTTTATTTCTTTATATCAGCTATAAATAAAAGTATATATATATATATATATATATATATATATATATATATATATATATATATATTTGTAACTAATGCATTTAAATCGCAGTAAATAGGCATTTACATTAATTAATAATTTTAATAAAACTTAACTTTTATATATATATATATATATATATATATATATATATATATATATATATATATATATATATATATAAAATATAAAATATATATATATATATATATATATATATATATATATATATATATATATATATATATATATATATATATATATATATATAAACAAACATCATACCCTAATGACAGAGAAATGGAGTTATAATTTAGAAACAAACTGACTGAGACATTTTTGATTGAAATTCGGGGTGATTGACAATGTAATCTCTAAATACCTTATAGCGATCGAGTGCTGTGCGTGTTTGATAGGTGAACTTAATTCATTGAACTTTCTGAAGCTAAAATATTTGACATTGATAAATTAGTCAAATTTCTGATTATAAGATAGTTTTCCTTTCTTAGAATACATATTGTAGCATTGATTGACTAGGCATATAGTAATAAAATAGTAAATATTATTAATGTTGTTATTGTATGTACAAATCTTTATAATATTATGAACTTATGTTATTACTTTTCTCAACTTTATTATTCTTTCATCCTTTCCGACAAACTGGTTTCGATGCTACTATTGGTGCCTAGAAATTTTACTAATTTTCTGGACTTTCGTTCTTCTCTCGAATACGTCAACAATCTTTCGGCGGTCTTCATGGCCCACTGCCGCCATCCAGCCAAGTAAGTATAAACTCTTTGAACTGCGAGAAGTTATTTTCAGTAACCAACCGAAAAGACTCCTCATTGAAGGCGTAGAGCCCCGTCATTCTCATAATCTTGGCCCCAATTCCTGAATCGCGATGCAGATCGTGAAAGCATGTTCTGCAGTCTTCGGAACACTGCAGGTATGACGTAGAGGATCTACATCCTATGAGGCTTGAATCAAAAAGAGCTGGGCCCTGTAAGTAATATAATGGCTCATTAGTACGAGAAGACCTGGCTTAGTTGTAGCCATAACTATACTGAAGGAAAAAACTTTATTACAGAATGTACTCCCTTTCAGAACATAGAGTATTGACCGACTTTGTTGACAAGGTAATGCCTGCGTATAAGTTCCTCTTCCCTCTTAAACTACAAAACAGTTTAGAAACTTCAATGTATATATCATAGTATTATTAAGTATAGTTGAACCACTGTTAATTGGTTTAGTGGGGAAAAAAAACAAAAAAAAAAACGGGGTATCACTAACACTCACTTTTCGTCATCGGCTAAACACGGTTTTTCAACAATCTGAGACCATCGTCCCTGCCCCTGTACTAAAGGTCACAAAAAGCAGTCTAAATGAGATCAGTGAGTGGTTTGAGTCAAAGTTTGTTCCAGAGCTGAAAACGCATTTTACGAGCTTAAACTTTCCTATCTAAGCACTCATGCCTTGGGAAATGCACCTACCAATCCTGTTAAACTGATCTTAGGGATGAATTTAGACCAAGGGGTGATAGAATCTTTAAAAAGGCATTTCAGACGTAAATTTCCGAAGATATTGAAGATTGGATATTAAAGTGTGACGAGGATCTTGAAAATGAGTTTTTGACTGAAAAGAAATCATATCAACTACTAAAGAGGTAGGCAGGAAAATTTTTTATCGTTGTTAATTTGCAAATTGTACATAGTTTTGTATGTTTTCAAATGCCGTATAAAATCTATATATATTACGTACTCTGCACTATCTACATCTCGGATTAATCGCCCAAAACGGAAACCGGCCAGGATCCCAGTCGCGATGTGGTCGGTTAACAGGGGTTTTACTGTATATAAAAAGTTGAAATTGTGCTTATTATTTGAAGGTAATCGAATGAATGCGGTATTAGAATGAAGTCCGCGACTCTCAAGCCTGCTAGAATATACGACTACATGTTGAAAGCAGATCGTTAGTGGCCTCAGTTCCACCGAGGTATTTATAGAATTCTATGGTTGCCTGTATTTATTTCACTCTTGATCATATATATATATATATGTGTGTGTGTGTGTTAGCAAATATGTTTATGCATGTGCAGGTTTGAATCGTGCTTATTTCGTTTAAGTTAATTTACTACATCTATTAAACAAGAATTACGGATTACGAAAAAATTCCCTTTTCCGAGCGAATGATGTTTTAGATGGTCCATTTTTAGATGGATACTTAACTCAGACCGTCTGAATTAAGTGTTATTGAGAAAATTTGCCGATATCTTCCCTGATTTACTATGAGGTATGTTCCTGTTGCTGACCTGAGTTACTAACTCATTTTAGTTTTTCTTCTTCCGTTGGTTTTAGCTATTCTACAAGCCTCTTCTCTGTTTGCAATACCACGAGCCATACAGATGATCTCTGAAACAGTACAAATGCATTTCAAAAATACAAGCATTCTGAGATACAGGATGTAGCAAGTCTTAAGGAAGTATATTAAGTAAGCTTGAATCATCCATGTTAGCAAGATGAAGTCCGTATTACATATCTCCCCCCTGCTTCATACTCCAGCGTTTTTTTTTTAAATACTATACTATATTTTTACAGGAAGGTTTATAAAACACCCATAAGTTCTATCGTGTGTGTTAAATAAGCGTCGTTCTGATATTTTAGGAAAAAAAAAAATGTAATTTTGATTTTTTCTATTTTTCATTTAGGATAACTAGAAGTCGGATATAGAAATAGAGATAACTACAGAACTATAGTTTAAAACCCATTTTTGAACTCAAAACACTCATGTAAATAAAGTGGGGTATCGATAATAATCATAATAATCGCTTCCTCTAATTAAGGTAGTTAATGCAGTAAAATCTGGATCTGGATATTGGTGGGGAGGGGAGTTTATTTTTAATTTAGGCAAATTTACATTATTTTTTAACAATTTTTCCGCTTATTAGCATTGATGTTCCTCATACATACATTTTTTTTAAGTTGAACGTATTTATTTTAATTTAAACGCTAATAATTCAAGTTTCAGGATTTTGGCTCATGCTAAGTTTTTCTGATTAATACATTAAATAATCAAAAATAAGATAAAATAAAATAAAAGAAGTGTTTGTCATTTTAATTGTTCACCAATGAGATGTTTTAGAACTGTCTATTACCTCTTACCAGATCTGGAAGCAGGCTGTTTTTGTTTGAGACAGGGTTCCTTACGCCTTGAGACAATTTCTTTTGTTAGGAGTCGTCGACCTTTAATTATTAAGTTGTACCGTTTGCTTCCTGGTTGCTGGTTGCATGAGCCTTGGTAAGGGATTGCTGTGTGGCGGTTACTATAGTAGTCTTATCGATTGTTTTTCTTCCGTCGGTGCTAGCCGGTGTTAGTCGGAGGAGGAGGCATGCTCAAGTTCTGTCGCTGTCATTACCGGGTGAGTTTGGTTCTAATACAAAATGTTTCCTGGGCCATTGCTTGAAATGGTTATGAGCCACGGGCGTGAATTCACTTCTTCATTTATGACGCACTTATTATTATTACAAAGGCCAACGATGAAAAAACGTTTGTACTGAAAATACCTTATTCCTATAGTTTTAGGATGCTGAATCCAAATATGATATTAAAAAAGCTGTATCACCCCCAATTTCTTCACATTTTATAGTTAAATTTATTAAATTAAGCGATTTTTAAAGAATTGAATAGCTTTCAGTCCTCCTGAAAAAGGAAGACCTACACATAAAGTTAGGCCTCATGAAACAATTTGTAAAGGTTTTGCCTAGAGAAGGACCATGTTTCTAGTATCTCTGCTAAAAGTTTCCACGCCTTAAAGAAGCTAAACTAAAAGAAGGCGTCTTTGTCGGACCTGACATTAGAAAAATGATGTTTGATGTTAACTTTGAATCCACAATGACCTTAAATGAGAAAGAAGCATGGGAATCAGTTAAGCAAGTCTTTACGAAGTTCTTGGGAAATGAAAAAGATCCAGAGTATGTTTCTATTGCAGCTAACATGTTACAGAAGTTTAAAAAGTTAGGATGTTTGATGAGCCTGAAACCTACGGAAAACTATGGGTGATAAAAAAAACTAAGGCCAGATTTAGATTCAGCACATAAAGATCAACTCTTAAAGTTTTCAAAAAAAATATTTTTTTGTTGGCTTGTGTTATTATTATTATGGAACGTCCATAAGCCAATTATTTTAAAAACAGCATTATGGAAATTATTGTTATTATTAATAAGAAAAAAACGGTGTGCACATGCTACCTCAGTTTCTCCTTAATCCTATAGTGATTTATTTAATGATTGATTTTTTTAAATTCGATATTATTTTTTAATGACAATTTTTATATTACTAATGAAATTTGATTTAAATACCCATCAAAATAGTATCAATTCACAATTTTGAGTACAAATTTAACATACCTACTTTATTTTCCGCAAAATTGTTTCAGTTCAACAATTGTGAAAAAGTATATCTTTTGAAAGAATATTTGCAGCAAAACTTAGTCGCCATACACTGGTCGCATAATGTCGCGATACCAATGTAATGTGTCCATACCAACTGAGTCAGTGTGCAATACAGTAGTGCTCAATGCCACTACAACTTGCTTTATGTGCTATTTATTTGTCGGTTAATAATTTTAAAATATTAGGAATAAAAAATAAAAAAAGGAAGTAAATACAATCTATTTTGGGAAAGCACACGCCATTAGTCTTCTATATAAATTAAAATGAGGAGGTACAATTAATTCTAGATTATTCTTATTGTTACCATTTTATTATAAAATGATAAAATTAACTCTAGCATGCCAACACTCTTTGAACTACAACCGCCTCCTCCCACTCCATGTCTCGACATGTATCTAATATCCCATTTCCATCGGTGAACCTGCGACATGCTCCAATTCTCCATTTTTTCTATTTTACATTAGGTGCGTACTATTCTCTTACAGTCCTATCAACAAATGTATGGGAAACGTTTATAGCTGCATGTCGCAGAGCTTATATGGGACTGTGTGGAACACTTTCCGATGGAAATGGGATATAAGCTACTCGTACATGTCGCCGAATAGGGTGGGGAGAAGCGGCTGCAGTTCAAATAGTGCACTAGGCACAATGATAACATGTTATTCTATATTAGATTAAAATTATACTTAAGAAAAAAATTACAGCTAATATAGTTCCAGTATCTAGTTTTGGATGGTTTAGTAATCGAATTTATATTTATAGTTAATATTTATAGTTAATAGGCACCATATTGTACTTTCATTTGAGCTAACCTAAAAACCTGCAAAAAATTATAGCAATTTCGGCAATTGCAATAAAAAAATTATAAAGTTATAAAGCAAACAAAACTGCCAAAGTCGGTTGATAAGATCGAAACGGGGGTCAATAACGAAATAAATACGATTCTTCGGAACTGGGGTCATGTGCATGAAAATTTCACGTTGTGACGAGTTTAATTATTTGCTTTAATAATTTATTTTCTCTAACAATATGTAGTAAACTATATATTTTAGCTTTTACGAAACTATATCGTTTAAAATTGCAGAATCCAATGTAAAAACTTTTTTTTAATATCTAATGTTGCGGCCCACCTAGTTGTTGAATCTAAGCGTGCTTCAGGAAATTTTAATGAAATCTTTGGTTAAATATTTTCTGATAACAGCAATATCAACATTAATTTTGGTTTCTGTAGATGAAGACACGATCCCATTTAAGTGTTGTTATTTGTTGACTCAGTTGTACATTAGATTTATTAATGGGTTAGTTATATCTTAACTGCATAGTTAGGTAAATGTTCCAATAAAGATATTGCATAATTATATTATAATTGTTCTCAAACCTGATCGCATCATTCTGATCTTAATAACAGACTATATTAGTCTTATCTTTGTGAGCAGAATATGTTTATTTAGCTGTCAGTAGAAATAATCCATTATTGCCTGTGTATTTCTTGACATAATTGAATGTATAGCTTGACTAGACGATAACGAATTTATCAGTCAGTCAATCTTTTATACCTCATAAGAAAATTTATTGATTTACTCCTACAAAATTTAAAGATTTACTCAAAAATTTCCCTTTCTCTGTTTCTTTTTTTGTTTTAGTGCAGAAAAATGAGTACCTTCCTAGTTAATATTATATTTTTGTTATAATTATTTGATGTAAAACCTAGTACCGGTAAGAAGTTAAAAATAATACTGTTTTTGAATTATGTTAGTAATTCATTAACAAATCAATTGGTTTTCGTACAATATCTTTTATAAATGAAAGGAAAGAAAATAAGATTTTCCTTCAAAAAGGTCATTAAATATATAAGATGGTCATTTTATATATTTATTTATTTACAATAGCCCACCCACAGGCATTATGCCCAATGACAGATGGTCATTCACCCTCAAATGTATGATATACATATATATATATATATATATATATATATATATATATATATATATATATATATATATATATATATATGTATTACAAAATGAATAATAATTAAAATATAGTAGTAATTTAAAAAAACGAAACGAGATAAAAGGTAAACAAATTAAAAAAGAAAACAATAATAATAATTTTAAAAAATCAGTCAGCTCAGATACTTTTTCAAAATTGGTTAAATTGAATTACGTAGTGTGCATAAACTATAAAAAAAAATCTAATTTCTTTTCATTATTTATTAAATTCAAAGTCAGACATTTTATTGGCTGGTGAGCAAGAGGCCAACTGGTCTTACAGACTAGTAAATAAAAATTATCTATTACCCTGCTACAAGTCCTACTGTATCTAAAATTCATTTTATTCAATGTAGAGCTATCATCAACAATATTTTTTAGTTTTATCAAATGCAATACTGTGGCCATTTCGCAGACCTGGTTGATTTATGTTAATTATTTTATTTATTTATTATTGTCTGTTTTGTTAATTGCTAAATACAGGCTCGTAGTATAGCTAGAGAACCACGGCTTCCGGACCATACATGTTTGATTTCTTGTAATGATCTTTTGCAGCTGAAGATTGCCTTTAAAAGTAAATTTATTGCAGTCTAGATTTAATTATAATTTCTCGCTTAGCTTTAAAATGATAGTTTAATTTTTCACGGGTGTTTGACAAGGAGGTGAATACTGAAGTTAAACTTAAATTCTAAATGTTGTATATTAAGTATTAATATAAATTTATTAATTAAAATTTAATATAATATTAATATAAATTTTGTATTTTATCAAACTCACTCCAATATAAATTTTGTATAATTTGTTGGGTATATTTTACGTTTAAAACTATATTGTATATATTGTCATAATCGACCTAAGATGAAACAATGATAGCCGGTGGCCTCGCAGAGAGGTCACCAGCTTTGGCCCCATCGACCCCAGGCTCCAGGCCCCGTATCCAATCCGTCACCTAATTCCATGGGCTGGAACCAGGAAGCCCTAATTAGCTCTTGTTTAGCCTGCCCCAATTGACCTTCCATCATCCTTTAATTTATTTCAATTTAGGCCTTTGGATTTCCTGCTTCTGGCCAGGTTTTTAAACTTAGTCAACCGGAAGATAGTTTTTAAACAACAAAGTATGACTAAGCAATAAAAACTATTGAATATGTATTACAAATTATTATGTATCTATGACTAAAGTGTTACAAATAGTTAAATATTACTAACTAATTTGATATTTCAATGAGAAAATAACGCATGTTGCTAGCTTATTTGTTTTTTAATTTTATTCAAAGTTATTGTATCTTTCGATTTTGATGCGGGTTTCACTATCGTTTCGAGAATTTCTTCCAGAAGATTTATGTGCATTAATTTTTTCGAAATGCTTCCCTTAAGATGTGAAATGGGGAAGCACTATTAAAAAAAGCTGGTGCGGTGCGCGCATCACACAACTTTCCCTTACCAACCTATAATAATAATCTTTAAAATTATTTTAACGAGTTCACATAAATACTACTTGAAATAAAATCAGCAGAATGCAATTCTTCAGGTCTTTTCTCACAATAGTATAATAAATTAGTTTTTAAATAACTTTAGTACTACAATTCTGTACACTAAATATTTTTGGTTTAGTAAGCTGAAAATATATTTTAAAAGTTTCGGTTTAAGGTAGCTTCTATGAAAATTCCATTTAATTTCCATGGAATCATTTTGTTTTCATTAAATAATATAAAAGTAGAAATAATTAAGGTAATTTCTACTTTTATGTTATTATAATACATTACAGCGTTAACAGGCTTGGTGGGAGAAGATTCGGTCGCATTCGTCTCCTTCCAGAAGCGCAAATAAAATATTCTTTTCATTATAACTTTTTTCCCTACGTTTCCTTGGTGAGGTACTACATATATGAAAAGTTAAAGGCATTTATGAAGAATAATTTAGGCAAGTTTCATCAAATCGTTAGAGCCGTTTTTGAGAAAATTGTAATAAAATGTAAAATCGATGGCACTTCCGGTTAGTCTATTTTGACAAAAAAGTTGCTGTAAAATCATATGCATGTGCCTATCTTAAATACGTAATTTCAGTATCGTACAACTTTTCATTTTTGTGCTAGACTATTCACAGATACACAGACCATTTTGCGACACATGGTTATTTTCGTTTTATACAACAAAAGTTTTTCGGTTTTTATGAAAGACTTTTGTATCGGAGATCTTTTTGCAGGGCATAGAAACCTCTAAGTTCCTGCTACCATTCCGCCCTTAATTTTAACTTCTAAATTGTTGTTCTCCGTCATTACTCCTCTCAGGTACTTGAATGTAATACAGCTTTTCACCCACATCAACAATATTTATCAATATCTAGTCTTTTCAATGTTTATTCTGAGTCTCAAATCTTGTGCTGCTCTCTTATATTCTTCTACAGCACCGGCCAATGCTGTTTTGGTTCTCCCTGTGATGACTATAACATCAGCACACGCCATGTGTTGTGTGAGCCTGTTGTAAATGGTACCATGCTGGTTTGTCCTTATACTTCTAATGGCAACCCCATAGGGCGAGGTTGAATTTGAGGTTCCCCTGTCTTAGGCCATTGTTAACCTGAAAGCTATTTGAGATGCCTACTCTAGTTTTAACCTTGCAACTTGTCCTTTACAGGGTCATCTTCGTCAATCTTATTAACTTGCTAGGTATTCCTAGTGACTGCAATACCTTTAATTCCTCTGTCCACACTACCATTTGCCTGTCGCAAGTAAATAAAGAGGTGGTGTAAATAGATATTGTACTCGAATGTTTTCTCGAGTATTTGTCTAATCGAGAATAGGTGGTCTGTAGTTGACCGTTCCGGGCGGAAAGTACTCGCCCAGTAGTTCACTCCTTTCCACCATCCTCCTACATATTGCTACCTACAGGAAACTGTTGGCAGAAGCGCTATGCCGCTGTAATTTTCTCATTTTAGTTTATTCCCTTTTCTATGTATCGCATTTTTTCTTCCATCCATATGCCTTAGAAATATGTGGTTTTATTAAATTCAAAATAAATCTAACGGCTACATTGGAAAGTCGGCATATATATATATATATATATATATATATATATATATATATATATATAAAAATTCCTCATTCGACCATCAGAGAAAATGATTTTCTCGAGGACGAAATACTTTGCGCTCGATCAGTGAATGAGGAACATTAAACTCTTCGTCATCTGTTGAATCATCAATATCAAGCGATTCCATTTTTGAAACTTAGAACAGAACAGAGAACAGTGAACCAACATTATAGAGTTGTAGGTGATAGTTAGGACCTATAGGAGGAGAGAGCTAAGGACCTAACTTCCTCTGGGGCCACTTGTGCCTCATCAGAAGGTTCCTTGTATGGTTATTAATTTACCTTAGATTACTCTTCAGCTAAGTTTAAGCGGCCATCCTTGGTCGGTAAAGTTTAGCGTTAGTAAAGAAGGTAAACTTTGTTGATGCAACGGGTGATATTCGAATTAATCTGAGATTTCCGATAACGTAGTTTAAACTATGTTCAAGCAACTGGCCCTGAAGGGAAGTACTTGTTAGTCCAGAGTCTTAAAGAATATAAAAAGTTTGGGGTAGAAAATCATTCAGGGTCGATATACATACCAGGCGATCTAGCACAATAAATTGTCTAATGAAGCTTCGGTGAGTCTAAATCGATTTTAACTGTCTTTTCTAGCTTATTTTGGTATTTAGTTAAACTTGTATTTTTTTTTTTTTTTGGTAGTTTTCAATTGACTCCTCACCCAGCTATTACAGAATCACTAGGTGATTAGTCACTTTTTTCTTCTATAAGTTAAAAAAAAACTTTTACCGTACCATCAGCCCGAATCGTTTCTCACGGCCAGTATTCGACATTATAAAAAGCTGTAAATCAATATTCTATTTGATATTCATGTATGTGATATTTTCATATACTGTCAAATATGCTTAAATAATGATTTGTGATACAATATTGTATCCTAGCATCAAATCGATGTCAACATTTAAAATAATAAAAATTATACTCAAGTCTAAGAAGAGAAATATTTTTTTTAGATTTGTGTGGTTGGTTTTTTTTAACTTTGAAAAATTTAATAAATAAAGCGGTCAACTTTCTTTGAATGGCATACCAAGGGATATGAAATGGTTAGCCTCAATGTAGAGTGATCCTTGATGGTGGCAGATTGGTTTACAAAGACTGAAGCGGACACCACAAGGGCCCGCATAGAGGGAGAGAAGGAGGAGAGAGCTAAGGACCTAACTTCCTCTGGGGCCACCTGTGCCTCATCTGTATTTCATCACCTAATCTTTATATTGTACCATCATAATGGCTTCTTATATGTCTTATCGTCTCAAATAATCACTGACACTTTTTTTTCTCTTTCCGTAGTAACTAAACCCTTTTTCTCGTTCCATGGACTTTAACGTAATTCATGTGTGTCTATTGATTTCGTACTAGTGTTTCCAGAAAAATAAAGATGCAATTTATTTTGATTTAAGGTAAGGTGGAGTAGCGTTCCTGGGACAAGTGCATTCACTCAGCCTCTAAGTGTTATCATATTAGTCCAACAGTTAAAATGCTTAGTTAAAGTAACTAGAAATTTTACAATAAAGTGTGGGCCAGACAGGAAAAAAGAATTATATATATTACCATATCTGTGTATATATATATATATATATATATATATATATATATATATATATATTGTAAAAAAAAAAGGAACTCGTTATAGCATTTTTACCTCTGATGACATTCGTGAAATTTCACATAAAACGTTTGTTTCAATTTAAAAAAAACTATTTAAAAAAAATAAAAAAGAAAAGGTCTCTTTTTGTAGATGTTTAGTGCATAAACAAATTCGTTTCTTTCACGTGGCTATTTAAAATAATAACGATGGTTGTAGCCGTGCCATTAAATAAGAACTAGAAAAAGCAGTCAGAAAGGTTAACTTAATTTTATTTTGACAGTATGGACTAATATTGTACCGTTTAAAGCCGGCGTATGCACTTACCCCAGTAACACACTTGCCCAATCTCTTAACCAATAATTAGCTTGTCTAACCTTAACCAATAATAAGTAGAACTTCGTTATTAAAAAACTTAACTTTTTAACTCTTAACTTTATTAACTCTTTATTACTCGTTACTCGTTTACTCGTTATTAACTCTTAACTTTCTCTTCTCTTTCTTAAGTTAAAAAATTTCCTATTATCATCTGTAATTATTGTGTGAATGAACTCTTCAATCACTATTACTATTGACATTATTATGACAGACTGTAATATTACTCAATAAAAATAGTTTAAAAGAACAAAACAAAGAAAGCAAGACGAAATATGCCTATGCCTATGTAATGCTTTAATAATTAGTGATTCTAGAGCATCATTAATTTTATCATTTATTTCATGATTTCTTAACTTTACTAACTTCAGGTTCATTTATGTACATAGATAATGCATTTGTTATAGTCAGATACTTTAATGGGTATGCTGTTTATTTGTTTAAAACCCATAAGTCCAGTAGCTATGAGCTCTTGTGCTATTCTCCTTATATGTATATCCCATGAGAAAGGCGGTTGTGATGAGATGCGGCTTTGAGAGCGTATAACTCGCTGAATGTGACACAAAGGCTGCTGGACTCGAGGAGTCATCTTACAGCCAGGTTTCTAAGAAGTGATGTATGAACCTTGCTGGCCATATTTTGTACCGTGACCTCGGGATGGCTTGGTGTCGCTGTTGGATCTGAGGTTCATAATTTCGTCCCCAAGAAGAATTAAAATGTAATACCAAATGGTTTCCAAATAGTGAACGTTAATCACAAAATATATACATAAAATTCATGTTTATATTTTGTGATAAATGTTCACAACATGTTAACGTATTAACATAACATATTTAATATGTTTTCGACCATTCTGAATTTTATCTTCATGTCGATTCCTTCGGTTTAGTAGCTAATTAATTAGTCTTGAAAATGACCGATTTAGTTTTCTCGGAAATTGTATTCCACTGATCAGCTTTGTTCTTCAAATTCAATAAGATTGATATCACATTAATCATTAGACTATACTAAATTAATTTTTTTACAAACTGACCTCGTCTTGTCTTAGCATTAGGTTAAACAACTCGGCATTAAAATTTGAAATTTTGGTAATATTACTACATCGTTAGAAACATTTGTATTCCACCGCCGAAACAATTTGTTTGATGTGGTTTTTCGAAGAAGAGGATGAAAGGACTGTGAGTAGATGGTTCCAGATATTTGAAACAAGTGATCTCAGCCTCTAGGGTGTTTTGGACCAAAATTATCATTCGATGAGGAAGCTCTGCGGGACTCTGTTGAGGCAGACCCAGCGAAAAGTACTAAGAAATTGGCGAGAGAGCATGGGGTTTATCAATCCACCAATATTCGTGGCCTGCATCAAAGCGAATCGTTCATCATTAGTAGTTCCGTATGAGCTGATCACTGACTAGATACGATGTCGATTAGACATTTGTCAACAACTTTTGAAGAACCCAAATGACCATTGTTTTATTTTAAAAAATGTTACGACGAAAAGTGGATATATTGGAGAAATTGGAAGACCAAGATGGTGAGGCTGCAGCCACCCTGCTGTGTCAATCGCTAAGTAAGAAATTCGATAAAAAAGACGACGCTCTCTGTATTTTATAATTACGAAGGCCTAATTCATTATGAATTCATTCAAGAAGTTCTGAATCACTTTAGTGATAAGTTATAAAGAATTATGAGTTGTAACCCCTCGTTACTCTGGATTAATAAAAATCGAATTTTGTTTCAACTACATAACATCCGACCGCACAGCTTTCGTTTAACAAAACAAATAATTTCAGGACGATGTGACTGAGCTTCACCCATACGCTGCTTACATTTCGGACTTAGCACCTTACGACTACCATCTGTTCCAGTCTTATTTTCAAGGACTTACTGTTAATCTTTGGGCCTAATTCAAAATGGAGTGGAAGAAATCTTCCGTTCAAAGTCCCAAGAGTTTTATTGTAAAGGAATCCGATTGCATCGGTATAGAAAAAAGCCATTGTACGTCTATTAAACTATAAATCGGTGGCTCAAAGAGTTACCCTAAATTTGGTTACTAGTTTACTAGTATTTCAAAAACGACACTCAGCATCGCGACGTCCGTCTATTGACACACAAACACAAACAAAAGCTCTTGTTTCTGAAGGTCTCATTTTGTTATTATATGTCGTTTCCTTTCAGTTGCTAACAAGTTCCCAAGCGAACTCTTCGTGTTCCTTGACACCATCGGTACCGTCTATGTCACTAAATAAAGCATTGGAAATCGACGGTTTCAACATTTTAAGCGGAGGAAATAAAAATATTTATTGTTGTCTAGAATCATATTTTCCAGTATGAAGGATTATTTTTTTTTTGTCCCTCTGACAATAATGATAACTAACCTTTTCTTATTTTTTAAAAACATTTTTTAGCGTGGATTAGTATTAACACTTTTTATGCTTGTAACCTAGTTTGACTATTTTTTATAGTTAGCGAATTTAGAGGATTGAGTTGTTCCTGCAAATGACTAGTGATGTATTTTTAAATTAATTTATAAAAGTTTTTTGTTAGACCATCCAACCCTTTACTGTAATACTTAGGCTATAGCATTGTGGATAAGACGAAATGAACTGTAGAAGATGGAAGTTAGTAATGGAATCTCGATGAGTGTGTGAAGGGGCCAATTTCCTAGTGGGGACCGGTTTGACCTGGCCTTCCAACATGTAGGGCTTCAAATCCTCTTGCTTTTTATTCCGTTGGAGATGTGCACCTTTTAAATTCTCTCTCTCTCCCTCTTCCATTCATATATAATAATTATTTAATATTATGTATACACAGTATATCTAATGTGATTATTTTACAGCCGTTTTTTTGTTTTTGTTTTTTTTGTAAAAGCCTACTAAATTAGAGTAATTCAACAATATTGATCGAATTCAGATTAATATTTAAGGTCTGTTTAATGGTTGTAAGTTATTCACTCTTTTAGATGGCGGCATTTTTTATTGTTTGAATTATGATGGATTAGTAGTTTATGGACTATAAAGTCATTACATAGAACATTTCTCCATTCCCCAACAAAAAATAAACAACAAAACAATACTTAACAATATCCTTTTTACTGTTGGTAGCAAGCCGGATGAACAGTTCTTGTGACATTATTGGCCCATTGCTTCACATTTTGAGATTAGGAATGCGTTTTAGCTTTCTTCTCGTTATTAGAATTTAATTGAAGTTAGAAGCTTTTCTAGCAGTTACTATCCTCTTGCATTTCGACCCATTTACATTGCCATCATCTTAAACTTTTTATATCAGTGTGTATTTTTTCACGAAGACAGATCTTTCATGCTGATATAAAATCTGGTGGTTGTACGCCCATTTATTTGAAAAGTTGATGTGGTACGCAGTTTCACAAAGTCTGGGAACACCTGATTCAGAGTATATCACCGTATTTGTAATATATGTATTTGATTATAATTATCTGGCAGTTCTTCCCTAACCATTGGAATTCAATATGTTTATTTTCCAATCAAGTATTTGCAATTAATATAATACTAAGCGTCTAGGGCTCCCTAATTTGTTTAGGTTATGCTCTGACTTAATGCAATTTTTTATTTTTTTTTGAAATATTTGGCTGCTTGTATGTTAAATATAAATGTTTATGCTGAGTACAATTTATAATTAATATTTACAATTTTAGAAATAATTGAATGCAGTTCATTAATGAATTTTTTTTTTCGTTTTCAGGTAAGTTCTGGAACTTTTAATTCAAGATGTGCACAACTTCGTAGAATAAGTAAACCTGAATTAAATGGCTATGTAATTGTTCATCTACTAATTAATGTTTAAAAAAGATGCATGCGTACAGTGTTAGTTACACATTATTGTAAATCACTTATTCCTCCAATGGGTGCTTTTGAATAAATTTATAATCTATAGGTAAGTATTATTTTTTTAAATAAAATAAGGTTATATAAAGTATATTAAACGGAGGAAGTGGATTGTTCGTGAATTAATGTTAAACTCCAAGAGGTACGGTTGCCAAAAAATTATACGCTTTCTCATGTGAAATAATTTTAACAACGCACGGCCAAGAATTCAGTCGTTAATTATGAATATGGGTTCATTTGTGGTATTCAGTTAATTTTTTTATAATTTTGGTTTTATCCCATATTTTTTATGCTCAGCATTCCGCCTCGCTCCTTGCTTGCTTGTTACCAATAGTCAGTCCTCTTATTTAACCTTCTATGTCATAGGTGTATTATCATTTACTGATGTATCAAGGTCGACCTCCACTGGCTTCTTCATTCCTTATTTTGAAGTAGAAGAACCTTGTAACAAATTCTTTCAGTATTACCTCATTGCTGAGCTATGGTATGAGTATACTCTCTCCCTCTCTCTATCTATCTATATAGATACATATATATATATATATATATATATATATATATATATATATATATATATATATATATATATATATATATATATACTTATCGAGATCCAATAAGATTTCCTGTAATTTAAAAATATGACAACAGATTAACCGTTACTGTCGAATCACTTTGGATTGATGTTGTCTTGAATTATTTGAAATAATAATCTACTGATGTTATATGCAATCTGTCACAAACTAGAATTTAAAACTGAATATTCTGTTTGATCGTTATCTTAAAGCTCATTCCAATTTTTAAAATATTTATATCTATGTCGAACAATGGTTGTAGTATTGATGAGCATGATGATATATTTTTCTCCTGATGAGAAAAATTCTTCCAATACTTTAAAGTGTACCGGTGCAACATTCTCCTTTTCAAATGTTTACTTTCTTTGATTGTTGTAATGCTGTTTTAAAAAATACAAAAAGATTTAAGTAAATAGCTTTAAACTTTTTCTTTTCTTTTTCCACATTTTGGTGTGTAAGAACTGCTTGATAAAGCCTGACTGGACATATCGATTTGAATTACTAATATTTCTCTCTTGATTATAGACTTTCTCTACTGAAAGTTCACTTTTTTGGATCATATTCTCGTTTGATAATGTTTCTTCGAGATCATTATATAGTATGTTCTAAAAATTGTGTGTTTCTGTGTGAATAAAATTGCCAAAATGAAAACTTATCTCTTGTTCGTATTCTATCAGGTCGAGGAGAGATGAAATTTGTTGCTTTTATTAACCTAAAATTTCATCAGTTTCTAGCTGGTAGTTAGTGTTAAATATAAAATACTGTATAAAATATACTGTACATACTCGTAATATATTTTTCTATAGGCTTATTCCGTGTTGGCATGTATTTCTCTGTTTACTTAAGTAACGTTTCAAGGTCACATTCCCCATTATCATTCAGGGCAGTCAACAGAAACTACCGAGTTGAGAACAGATATTAAAATGAAAATAATTTTTTTAATTCTCAATTTTCGCTCCGATTTATATTTATTGTCTTTCTCAAATCTATCTTGTCAAGCTAACTTACGTTGCTTTTGAATCGTTTATTTGTTAACGTTTAGCTATCCGAAACGCATTGTGTCCGGTTTGTACCCGTATTTTATTTTCTTATTTCCGATCGATCCTTCATACAACGTATCATAGTTCTTTTCTAATATTATGTACGATTATCGATGCGAAATCCTTTGACAGTGAAAAAAAGTAATTATTAATACAGAATTCATTGTTTCTGATTGTTTTGTAAATTTTTAGGACGATTTTCACTCTTGACTAGGGCATGCTCATTTATTCGCTGCCTTGCACGGATCCTGACGTCACCAACAGAAGAAGGTTGATAATAACTGACTGGTCGCATCTAGTTTTTTCTTTTACCGCGTCACCGACAGGAAATGCCTTCTCATGTCTCATAAAATTTCCGGTTTTCATTTAGCAAAGTGTGTCATCAGAGGGAATGTGATGCGCATGATTTCTTATGTCTTTATTATTATGTTTAATTTTGACTACACGTCTACATACTTGAAGTTTACTGATTTTCGGGAACCGAAATTATTTCAGTGTGTTATTTGCAACAACAGAGTGATTTGAAACCTCTTGCTTGTTATCTGGAATAGAACTGCCGAAATGGAGTTCGAGATTTAAGAAAATAAGACACTAATAATGAATTGACTAGGAGCATTGTAAAAAAAAAAAAAACGTGATAGCTTACATTTACATGACTTCAAGATGAAATCGATGATTCTATATTAATAGATAAAATATCGATATTATTGTCTGCAGATTAAAAAGAACAAAATTATTGCCAAGACTGGACTGATAAACAGTTTTTAAAATATTTTTCAGCCCACGTAGTGAAATACATCTCATGAACCAGAGGTCTTATTATCATTTATCATAGCTAAGTGTATAAAATTATACTAATAAATAAATGAACAAAAATTGAAAAATATCCCGCTACATACATCCATACTCGGCATCTCAAAAACACCTCCATAAACGTAATGCAGTTAAGAGATAATAATATCTGACAATATGCAGAGAATATTTAATATTCTAAAATTTATGACGCTCTTCCTGCGATCTACAGTACATCTGAAGTACATCTCACGCTAACAAATTCTTTCTTTTTTATTTTTTCTGGCAAAGAACTTCGTTTCACCAATCTAATTTTCTTCAATAGAATTAACTCACGAAATAATTGTTTTTTATTTTTCCTGCTGATTGTCAATTTTTGTTAATTTTTTTTCGTTCTAAGGAGTCCTGTTTTATTGATTTTTTCAGTTTTTTTAACATTATAAAATGTGTTTATATTTACTGTTGGCCATGGCCATCCGTGCCAGTGAAAGTAAAAAAATCAAAACATTTATCAGCATTGTTGGGTTAATTTTATACATTTAGTAGTATAGTAGGTAAATAATTTCGGATCTGTCGTAATAATCTCGGGAAACAGCACAGCCGCATTACCTGGACAATCTTTGTCCTATGCATAATTCATTGTGGATTGGAGATGGATCGATATTGTGAAGGGCGTTTATTTGAATTTGATTTTCCTTGTCCGTCATCATAATAATTAACGCATTATATTCTATTGTACAATATATGTCAGTTGGTATCTAATCTACTTATTTAGTTGTATTTTTAGTTAATGTGACCTTTTTTGGTCTTGTATTTTTTAAGTCTCTAGAGTTGAGCCAGAAATAGACTAGTAGTATAAATAGTTATATTATATATATATATATATATATATATATATATATATATATATATATATATATAATAGTTATATATATATTAAATAGTAGTATAACAAATTGTTGGTGTTGAATGAAAATAGGTTTTCAAATTCTTTAATTTAATGGCACTAGCTTGTAGTCATAAAAAAAAAAAAAAATATGATTGGCTTCCAAAGTTTTAAATTAATAATAATAATAATAATTAATTATTAATATTAATAATTATTTTATTTTTATTTTAATATAAATAAATGAGAATGTAGGACCTCTATACTGTTCATGTACTGAATTGTGGAACTCTCTAGGTCAGGGGTGTCCAACATTTTGCATATTATACTCCATACGAGTTCAGATACGCCATATAATTCTAGCACTATTTATGCATTCTTATCTTTGTGGTTAGGGGTTGAAAAATATAAATAAGGATCTGAGTTTTTTCTCTTAAGAAAGGAAAATATATAACTTGATCACGCAATTAAGTTAATTAATTTACACCAGTTTCTTAAAGCACCAATCTACAATAGTCAGAAATTATCTCTTGCACGAGTGGGTGATTCCTTCGTGATGGTGCTGGAGCTGCTATGGAGTCTCGTTTGGTGAGGATAACTCTGGACCACAGTAATTGGTATGAGAGCGAGATCAGCATGGAATAGAGATAACCTTTTTAATAATAGCATACCGATAGACATATCATCCAAATTCAGAGACTCTATAGTTCGAGATTCGACTCTGTGGTCAAAACCCATGGGATAAAAATACATATAGGCGCAATGATGCAATAAGTTTGGCGCATGCGCGACGTTAGGCCACTCTCGCTCTAGGTGGTATACTGGATCCTAATCTGAGTTTTTCTTTGAATCATATTGGACGTGTTTTAGGAAAGCATTTGTCAGCCATAAATAATATTTAGATATAGTCTCCAATTTTAGAAGTACTCATCATATAATTACTTATCAAATAACCAAGTAGCGTTTCTGGGAATTGTGATTTGTATGTTTAAAGATCAATATATAATATATATAACAATATATATAAATTTAAGATTATTAAAATATTGTTTCTTATTTATTGTGTATATTTAAATGACTCAGAGCTAGGGCTAGTTTTTCTTTTTTTTTTTTTTTCTCTTTTTCTTATTTTATTTTTCATTCCGCTATTCACTGTTTTGTTTAGTTGTTTTACGAGTCATTGTTTTCTTTTAGTTTTTTTTTTTATATAACTTAAGTTGGTTACAGTTTCTGCATTATATTTTTTTAAACTCATTTAATATGTTTGTAATTAGTATTATGTATTTATAGTTATTTTGATATATTAAGCACTATTTTGCAAGTTTGCATTTACAATACATTTAAGAATGTTTCGCGTTTTTAAATACGGCGTTATCTGGCGAGATTCTAAATCGTATCTTGTGGTTTGGCGTCATGCAGGAAAACCGATGTAGTTAGTGTTTTCCTTTAGTTTTGTGTAACCCTCGCATTTAGTCACGAGGAATCAGGGGACATATTTTCTCATTATTGTTTATAATGTTGCCATTGTAAACCGATTTATTATGCAATTGAAATATATTTGGTGCACGTAGTGGGCTAAAGGTCTAATTAATTAAAATCTGAATTAAAATTTTTACAATCGATACTTGTTTGTTAATTTAGTAACACTCAGATTCCATTATGTGATTTTTTTTTGTTTTTACTTGTCACCCATCTCAACTTATCTCCATTAAAATATAAAAATATTAATATTTATATTAATTATAAATTATTAATATTTTAACATTAATATTATAATATAAAATATATAATTTGTATAATATATTATATAAAATATTTTATATAATATATAAAATATATTATAAATATTATTAATATTTATTAAAATTATTAATATTTATATTAATTAATTAATATTAAAATATTAAAACGAGGGAAGTCGTCAGACATTTCTAGAACTTCAGCTGAAATAATTTCGTATCTATATCAAATATGCTACTACAATACGTGTTTTAAAAATTAGAGCTTTTTTCTAAAATTGGCAAAGCTTTGTCGTAATAATCACCTTACACCCTAAACTACTATACTCCAATTTATAAAATTCTTAGACTCGTTTTATATTATTGAAATATAATACCTTATTAATAAGATGTAGAAAAAATAATACTTAATGAAACATTTTTAGCTGAATATATATATATTTTTTTAATTTGAAATAAATTTGTTTCCGTAGAAAATAATTTTTTTTTTTTTTTTTCCGGTCGAATAAATCCTTGAACCGCCTGTTAAACCACGGTTCCCATCTAACTATCCAGATTAATTTACTGTCAACCTGTCAACAGAATTCAGTGCTAATTATTTTCAATTTACATTAATTTACTTTTAAAAAGGAAATCATATAAAATAGCGACCATGGGACTGCTGTCAGACATTTATATTATTTCACGCAACACTCTTTTCGCGGCGTCACAAAACCTACATGCGTGACCCCTCTCCTCCTACCTCTGTAATTACCGACCAATTAATGAATGTAGTTTCAAAGTGGTTCTGAATAGCAATCTGTCATTTGATCTAGTAATATTACCTCTCAAACTGTGCTACTTAGTTAACTGAATTTTGCTCAACTTCCCTAGAAAAAATCTGATTTATACTGCCTGTTACTGGTATAATAATCAATTCGAAAGTTTTTTGCGTCGTATCCGAATACTTTTTTAAGAGATTGTTATGATCACAGAAATGTAAATAAAAATTGATTTTTTTGAAGCCTTGATTTTATGCTCAATCTTCTTTCTAATTTGAATAACTTTACTGGTAACAGCCATGAAGAGTTACTGCCTTATTTTGTTCAAATAGGTTCTATTTCATTGAAGTCTTTTATTCCGTTTCTTCTTTTCAGTGTTTTAACTTTTACTTTTTGGCTTATTATTTTCAATAATGAAACTTTGTAATATCAAGAAAAAAAAATTCTCCCTATCTCTTGATTGAGAAATTTGAGGTTTTGCGCTTCAAGATACGAAGAATCTAAAAATTGGAGAGATACATTACCGGCTTTTCTCAGAGATTACTGGGCTGATTTTTTAAACAATTTGGCATCAAGTCATTGGTCACCTCACAATGATCCTCGGAACTCGGAATCGCTATCAGCCGTTTTGTCACCAAATGGCGGCCGACAAGAGGTTTCATACGCCCTGATCTCAGCCATTAATGAAAGCTAGGATCGCCCGGTGGTCGTAATTCGATCAGAAATACAATGTTATATCAGTTTTGTGATTTATTTATACAATTAAAATGACCAGAAAACGTTTTGTTCTGCAATTGTTTGAAATTAAAAAATCGAATTGATTAAAGTTCAAAATAGAAACAGTAAAAACGTTCAAAAGAGAATCATGGCACAGACAGACGAATGTCCAAAAATACGTTCTTTTGGATTCATGGACTCAAAAACGCGTAGAACTGTTGAAAACTGCATATCGAAAATTAGGCCCAATTCAAATAGAGCCTTAGATTAACTGTTGCTCCTTTATCCGTCAGTTAAATATTTGAATATTTTTTATATTGTATATACGTATATTTTTATATACGACAATTCCTATCCAATGATATGTCTATTTATCACCTACTATGCATACAAACGAAGTAATCGGTACGACAAAAAAAAAAAAAAAAAAAAAAAAAAAAAAAAACTGCTTGCCTATTAATCAAATAGAAATAGAAAAACATACAGGGTTTTGGAATCAATCATACCAAAGGCCTAAAAAATTAAAATTAAAAATAATTTTGTTATATTATAACAAACATATGTGTGTATAATTATTTGGAAATAATAAACCATAATTTAACAATTTGCAGCATTTTTAAATATCATTTATTATTCATACTGTTCGGTGGTAAATCATCGCAGTGGAATAAGATGTTTAATTAGGGATTGATAAATTATTTGCCACTTCTATAATTTTGTTTTATTGAAAACTAGTTTTGAATGTTATACATTCATCTTCAGTTCTAAAAACACATAAAAATCCAAAAATAAGCATTTCAAAATATAGTTTGGTATTATTATACATATTAAATTAGATGTAATATGAATCAGTGTTTTAAAACATTTATGAATTATGAATTTAATTAAGACCAGAAATCAAATACATTTGATGAATTA
Organism: Rhaphigaster nebulosa; assembly: GCA_948150685.1. Lineage (NCBI taxonomy): Eukaryota > Metazoa > Arthropoda > Insecta > Hemiptera > Pentatomidae > Rhaphigaster > Rhaphigaster nebulosa. Next base: position 68,267,933 of record OX411306.1, on the reverse strand, counting down.
ATTAAATTCATAATTCATAAATGTTTTATAATACTGATTTATATTACATCTAAATTAATATGCATAATAACACCAAACTATATTTTGAATTGCTTATTTTTGAATGTTTGTGTTTTAGAACTGAAGATGAATTTATAACATAAGAAAATAGTTTTCAATAAAACAAAATTATAGAAGTGGCAAATAATTTATAATTATTTCCCTCATTATTCCTAATTAGATTGATCCTTCTATACCATTATACGGATGCCAAATGAATAAGATATTAATTATATACTCTCTGTAACTTCCTCTGTCTGATCCACATTGGATTTGCTAGCCAGATGTATAAATCCAGTATAACAATATTTACTTAACTGTGCTTCATTAAAATTCGAGAACAAATTACTGGGGAATCGGTTCCGATGAGTGATTTTCATTCAAATTTTGTGTTATAGAGTGTTAGTAATAATATCAATTAATTAATTTCTCTTCGTTGTACATCAAAACTAAACACTTCAGTTTGAATGTATAAAGATATTATATTTCTTTAATAAACAAACAATACCTTATCTCATAATGGACTTTACTCAATTTTACCAAAACGTAAGATCTATTCTACATGTGGTTTCCACAAAGACTTTGTTCATTTCTTAAGTGATTTATATTTGTCGCCAGAAGTAAATGTTTCAACATTTATTTATGCCGACTTGTAATCATAGTTTAGGCATGTTAAAATATTACTTCTACTAATTTTGACCGTCCAATATTATTTATAATATGACAGAACATATAATGGTTTTTCCTGTTTCTGATACTGCTCTAATATATTTATATTAGAATTTATTTATTTATATTTATATTATATTATAATATATTTATAATTTTTTAAAATAGTTATTGAATGTTGTGTGATATACGTAATTAAGTCACATCTATGAAAAAATTATTCTATTTAAATTGTTGGTATTGGCACTGCACCAGTGATTAAACGTCCGAGTGGTGTACACCAGGGGGTAGGTATGAGGATTTTGTTCGTACTGATAGGTTAGTCAGTAGGGATTTGTATTTTGCAAAAGGGGTAGAAATCTTAATTTTTTAACTTGTTTATATGAGTGCAAACATGGTTTAATGATGATATTAATTTCAGGAATATTAATTTGAATAGCGCGTGATATTTTCAGTTTCAGTTTTCCGTTCACTTTATCTAAAATTGTTATTTCAATATATCTTGGGATCTGTTGAGGGTAATATTTTAAATGAATCTTGTAAGAAAATTAGTCCTCTACAATATTGGGTATTATGCATTTTTCATTAAACTGCACTAAAAAGTAGTTAGATACTAACGCGATACGAAATCTAACTTTCTTCTTTTTTTGGTCATTCTTGTATATTAGATGGCCCCGTATCTCAGTAACTATTCCGAATTTTTAAAAAATATTACTAAACTTGTTGAAAATTTAATGTTTTTTTAAAATTAGTAATGACACATTTTTACCTTAAATGCACTGGAAGCAAGATATTGAGAAATAACTGAAAATAGTAGTTCTTGTTAACGGGTTTTCACGACGGCGAAAAATCAACTGGAAGGAGGTGAAAAACTTATATTTTTCACCAGAGGGTAATATATATATTGTATACAACATACCTGAAAATCAAAATTACTCCACATTTTGCAGTCCAAAATGATATCTCTACTTGGCTAATATGCCATTGCCGGAGATTGCCAATTTCTAGCTGTTTACCTGACCTAATTTAAAAATTTGATTCTCGTAGTCGCAGAATTTGATGTTCTACAACTTTTAAGCGTTTTTCTTTTAGGTTAATCATTTCCAAGCTACAGCCTCATATATAGGTACTCTGTCTCAGCTTTTGACAAAGTTGGACTTAACTGAATTATTATGTTGTGGTACTTATTCGACCCACAATTTAATATTCTTTGATTCGGTGTAATCCGATTGGATGCACCGTGTAAGAATTAAAATCCAAAAAACTCTAGAATTTAGATTTTTTTTGGGGGGGAGGGAGATTTTTTGTTATTCACATGTTTGCACCCATAAAAATAAACTAAAAATGTAAGATCTTTTGCATCATGGGCCCTCTAGTGATGCCTCTGATCTCGTTAAGTGGTGAGGTTTTCACGGGATTCAGTCGGAGCGAGTATGTTGACAATTGTTGGTATTTTCGGGATTAAACTAATTGTTAATGTTCATGAGTTATTATTATTCATTTAATGGTTAATAAAGAGCTGAGACATTCTTAGTCAATTATTTAATATTTAAATAATTATCAACATATGTACGGCATATCAATATACATGTTTACTGTTAGGAAATGAATGAACTATTCTTACAAAATTTCATCACATTAAGCACTTTGGAATAACTTGGCCGATTTTTATGAACTTTGATAAACGTCTATCTGTTATTGGTTGACTGAAATACATTGGTGGTAATTCGTTCAATTATTGGGTGTTTGGGCTGCAGCATAGCATTCTTGAGTCAGAAGTGGAACCTGAAGATTATGTTGTATTTAGTGGCGGACCTACGAAATGAATCTTGATCATCACATTATGACTAGAATAGGTTGATAACCTGTAGGATAACCTGTCTTTCCTGTCCTGGAATGAATAACCGAACACATTTCTATTTTTATGTTTCTTATAATAAAATATTTTCAATTCTGCCTATTGACTTAACCTATTAACGTCAACGTATTCACTTTAAACATACGGTCTTGTTCAATCGCTTTTTTTCCTTTTTTTTAAAAAAATGAAAAAAATGACTAAGATTTGATCTTGACATAGATCTTATATATTTTTATATTAATTTAATGAATTGATCTCAATGTCGCGGCTACTGAAAATAAATTATCTTGTCGTCTTTAGATGTCCCCAGTAACGGATAGAAGTAATGGATTTAAAAGGTGCTATTTTGATATCAGCCTTATGCAGATATATATAAATTTAAGGGATCCGTTGGATGATATTTAAAAGTTACCTCATGTCGAAGGTATTGACCCCAATTGTTTGACGAAGCTCGCATCGTCTCATGACACCCTAAATCGTGTGAAACCGACGACTGTCGTTTTAAGGTTGAGTAGAGGGGGAGGAGGCCACATTCCGACGGAAGTGGCTACAACTTCGTCAGCGGAATACCCGATCATCGCTCGGCCTGTAGTAGACCTAGTGCATAGTAATGTCCCGCGCAGTCCCTGAGCAGCATCATTATTCTACCTTCCTCGGCTATCTATTGTTCAGGTTAACGTGTCTTTGTTTTATCTCTATGATTGGGTGTCACCCGTTTCTATTGAGTATATACAATGATGTCGCAACAGTCGTGTCCATTGTCTCCTGCTACAATAGAAGAATGCCAATTTACAAAATGGTTATGCAATTTGAGGCGGTCAATATTTATTTTAGTTTTGTGCTAGTATAGAAACTTCAACATGCCTCTACTATCATTCGTCTATACATATTAACTATTTCCTTACGAAACATGGTTTTGTCTACTTGTAGCCTTCATTTTCTAAAGAGAATTTCCATTGAGTCGACTATTAAGTATGTTAAAGAGCGGATTATGTCTAAATTAAGTAGTAAACTATGAACTTAAATCATACAGGTGCTAGTCAAATTCATGAGATTAGAGATGTCAGGTTCTTCGTAAATCTGTTCCATAACCTGAAATTTTACAATAATTTATATATAGAACACTGTTTTCTTTTTTGACTCGGTTTGTGTTTATAATTTATTGCGCGGGTTTGCAATTTAACCTCGTCGCGCAAGGGGTCAGGGGCTATCACATCTGGATTGCTGAACAGCTTTATCTATGAATATTCAACATGGTGCATTAGAAACTCTTTGTACGTTATTCGTATGATTTTATCGTTGATAAAATAGGTTTTAGTGATTGTTGAATGACGTTAACTTAGAAGCTATTATTGCACCTACGATCAAAGTTAATACTACTTATGTGATAATTCTGTACGGTTTGTGTGTGTGTTTAAGTACACTCTGCTGGATTAACTGTATTAATAATTTTTTTATTCTATTTATTTGTTTCAGTTTTTTTTTTTTTTTGTGAACTATTCTAATTATCTTCAAAATTTACTTCAAAACAGAAAGGCCAAACTGTTACATATTAAGACTGTGTCGTCTTTATGACTGTAGTTGTTATAACGGGACTACGGTTATCGTCTCTGCGAAATGATAGGTTCCGGTGTCTTATGAAGTGTGGTTTATTTGCGAAACGCGTTTCTGGAAACCAATGAGTACAGACCGATATCCATTATCCATTACGCTTTCAATTAGTTGTTTTACTGTATGCCTATGTTTATTTCAACATCTGTGTTTTGGAGATGTTTTAGTTGAAATTCTTGCCATACTTGCTAATGTGGCAAACAAATGACCCCGAGTTGTTTGAATTCATCGCGAATCTCTCACATTGTTAATGTATGTTTCTCCTTCTCTCGTTCCAGAATTTTAAAGGGGCATTTTTGTCAACAAATGATGATAATCCGCATGTACTAGTAACATGGCTGAGTAACACAGACGAGCTGCAGCTACTGGGTCGGGTTTTTCTAAACTATCTCATTAAATGTGCCTCCGAGGCTTAATCTTTTCAGATCAGGATTAATCTTGGCGGTTTCACTGAGTGTGATGTTGGCAAAGCGCTGTTTAAACGATATCGAGTTTTAACAGAGTTAGATCGGCGTGCTAAGCACATCAGGATCACACATTGTTTTATGCCTTTCTTCTTTTACTTATTCATCATTTAGTTCTCTAGACAATATTGCAATGTGATTTCAGAATATGAGTGATCATGCATAAATAATCTATGTAAGATATGCCACCTGGTTCGGCCTCTGTAAGTTAGTGGAGTTTGTACGAATTCTGATGCTCTCGCTGCAGCTGCGAAAGATCTGCGGTTATGCCATTAACGGTTATACGGGTCCACATCTTGACTGCAATGAAACAGAGATAGGGCGGGAGTATTCTAATGAGCTGATGTCATCAGTATGATGAAGTGAAGTACGAAGAGCCATAAAACGTTACTATTAGATTTGACGTATTGGCTTATTTTTAAACGGTGTATCTGCGACTAAATTGCCTAGTTTCATGTTTGATTTTCGAATAAGAGGCACTTTATAATTTTGTATGTTTATCATTTATGATTCTTGGATTTATTTGCTTAATTAGGAACCAGTAAAGCATCAAAACAGTTTGTGTTAAATGGATTAGATAGACGAACATCTATTTTCATTAATTCTAAAATTGTGGTCTTGTTTATTGATAATCTAACAACATTTATGGCATTTTGTAAAACATAATATTGCGGATGCATTAAAATTATTATAAATATACCTTCTTTTATTTATATCTTTTCTTCTTTTTTTTTTGTACTTATATTTTATCACTAACAAATGGGTATAGGTCAAAAATGTTATTTACAGCTCGGTATTTCTAGAAATTTCATTCTCTCTTTTGCTGATAAGTTTTTATTTACGGTGATGGTTGATTACGTAAAATATATAGGACTGTGTCATTCGTTCGTTTCGGATTTTCACGCTCTACTTCAGTTGTTTCTATAGATTCAGTAATAACAACAGCGATATATCTATTAAAGTAATATATCATTTCTGCGGGAAAATGGGGAAAATACACATTTATAAGCTTTTGTATAGATAATGAATGGGCGTGGAAGTATCGAGACATTCTCTTTAAACCTTAGCATATAATTTGAATCACTTACAGCATATCAACATTTTTACTTTTTGTTGATATTCCTATAATAGGCTGAAAGGAATACTATATTAGCTTAAAACCAAATAAAAACACAGAAAAACTGAAAAATTTAATTGATTTTTTTTTAAATTGTTTATGAATTTATTCATTCTTGATTGCTATAAGTAACATGATTTTGAGTATCCTGAGGTTGAATATTTGCATGTGCAATGTTGTAAGACGGTAACCAAGTCTGCAGGATGATATGAGCAACTTTTTATGCAATATCTTTAGATAATCTTGAGATATACATATTAGAAAAATGAAAAAAAAAATCAGCTCAGCTGGCTGGAGTGCGAATTAAGAGCCTTTTAGAAAAGTGAAAGTTCCAAGTTGCCTTAGGGTGTATCTATGTTCTTGATGCGACACCTTATACCCGATAGGCGATAGTTGATCATACATGTCTGAGGCCCCTACAACAGCTTAAATAAATTAATTGAACTTTAATTTTTGATTGAGAACAACTATTGTGAGCAGTTAATGGGGGTTTACGATACGTTCCCCTTGGTATTCCCTCCACAGCAAACCCTATACCACAATAGCACACCACTACTGACATTAAGAATGTAAGCAGTGTGCATACGCCTGGGTCATCTCTGCTGGGAATTATAAAAAATATCAACATTAATGGATCGTTATAAAGAGTTGTCTCTAAATAAATAAGGCTAAAACAAAATAGGGATTGATCCTTCTATACCATCAAGGATACCGTCAACTAAAATAAAATATATGGATATTAAAAGGAAGGTTTGGTTTTATTATTGAAAATACTTGTTATTATTCTGTTGTAAAATGACTCAGTAGGCACCATATTGTCAAGACATCTAGATGTGAAAATTTAATAAGACTTTCTTATTATTATTTCTATTATTTAGAATGAAATACTATTATAAAGGTGCTCTTTAGGGGTACTGAAGAGACTGCTTACGTTAAGTAAAGAATAATACCTTGGTTTGAAAATAAAGAATAGCGTAAAATATTTGACTCCTAAATATGAAGAAGCGACTAGAATTCAGGTGGTCACACAAAGCGGATTGCGTTACCTTCACGTTGTAAGAATAATTAAAACATCTGCATCGCTTCTTAGTATTTTCTAAAGCAGCGACCGAAACTAAATACAACCTCTGGAGATGGTACAAACTGCGAAGTTTTGTTCTCTCAGATGTTATCAGAGAAGACTTCAGGTGCATTGGAGATAAATCCTTTAGAATACCACCTTATACGGTCTTTGCAATGACAGTAAAAATGCTGTCTCAGAATCTCTTAAATTCATCTTCTTCTATTGCAAGAAACATTGCAGAGCTGTTCCCAGTCCCTAAGAACGCCTTGTGTGGGTCAGTCTTGTGAAAATGTCGTCGATTCACTTCTGGATTCTAACGCTTCGGAGGATGAAGCACCGTCGAATTTGGAAGAAATAAAAGTACAGGTTGATGTTTAAGAAATACTATGTTGAAGATAAACAATAGGAGATATTAAAGTTGGCCAATCTGGGTCACGAAATAGAAATTTTGAAATTTTTCAACCCTACTGCACATTTTTCTATCTCGTTTTTGTACTATAATACAAAAGTAATATTCCCTTGACATCAAGAATGTTTTGTAAATACAGCCAACTTCTGATTCTTCGCCGCGACTAACATGATATTTTTTTATAGGAAAAATTGATTTTTTTAGATGTCCGCTAGTTCATCGGCAATGGAAACGAGAAAGCCAATGAAGGATTCAACTTACGAGAAACTTGAGCTTCATTACTTGAATGGGTATGTTAAATGAAAATCGAAAATATACCTATTTCAGACCCTATAGATGTCCCTTAAGCAAAACATCTTCTTTAAGTCCTCGGTTTATAAGGAGAGTTCGATACTTACCCGGTTTAAGTCGTGCCACAGTATTTCTGAGATTGGATTGACTACACACTTTGGTGTTCCAGAACGCTAAACTAGCCGACTTAAATTTCTACTGTCCATATTCCTTTACTATACATTTTCTTACACTTCTGTTTACGCAGAATACGATGTTTTTATCATATTTAAAATAGGATTAAACATAACGCAGATTTTATGAGAGAAAGAGGTAGTGATCCGATGGACACGTATGTGATTTGACGTTTTGATGAATGTTCTTCTGTTATTTATTTTAAAATCTGGTTGTAAAAAATGGATAAAAACAAATGGATATTGTAAATAGTTATCTCAATTTTTGAAATAGAAAATTTATAACAAAGGTTCAAAGTTTCATGTCAGCTAAACGCATCTCATCATCGCAGTCCATGATCTGGTCAGAGAGCTGTACCACCACATTTTGGTCCATTTCTCCTTAGGAGGGAGCAGGTCTGTCAATCTGATGATGTTCGGGTCTGGTGAGATGAGTAGTTTGTAAATATGTCCATATTTAGTAGCTTTTGATTTGATTGCGATGTGCAGAAAACTAATGGCTGTATTTTAATGCTCAAGTATACAATCCTTAGGATAAAGAGTAATTTATGATGTCCTCGATGCTCCGTGTTACGTTACTAATAAAGTTATATACGTAGATATTAATATCGTATTCGTTTTAAACTGATCGAATTAGATACGATTCCATTAATTATTAATTTTATATCCACACAAATCTTCTACGGTTGGTTAAATCTAGTACACACCTGGCGACAAATGGCACACGTGTATGGCTCAAATGTCCCAGAGCTTGTATGGGACTGTATAGAACATGTCACAGGTTCTTCGATGTAAATGGGATATAAAATGCATGTCGCGGAATAGGATGGGGAGAACCGGCTGTAATTCAAAGAGTGTTGGTATGCTCAAGTTAATTTTATATGATTTTTTTTTAAAGATATGAAGGATAAAAATTCGAAAATATAAACATAAATAACTTAGAATTGTAATAAGAAACCGATATTAATTTTATTTTATTTAATACTTAACCTTAATTATTTAAAAAAATTATGTCACCCTAAGGTGCCGCGGCACTCCCTTAGAGAACCATTGATTTAAACAAACATATTTATATAATAATTCAAATTAATGAATTATGATGAAACGTTTCATAGTTGTAAAGTTTTGAATAGAAAATATAATCAGTTAAGTATTAGATATTGGGTCCTGCAATTTAAAATGTAACAGAAAGCAATTAAAAAACAAATTTACAAAAACAGAAACAAATTTACTCAACAGAAATTAAATACAAATATTTACTTAAACCCATATGGACATTCTCCTCTCACTTACAAAAACTGCAAATTTGCAAATTAAAAATATTAAAACTGATAAAAAAAGCACCAATGTACGTGTCTGACAAAACTCTACATACTTAAACCTTCCAATAATCAGGATACACATAAGAACTCTTCAGCAACCGTTTCTCCCTCTAAGGAAGCAATAAGATACCTTGGAGTTCATCTAGATCGTCACCTTACATGGAATCATCACATTAATATTAAATTAACACAGACGTATGCAAGACTGGCAATTCTCTATCCTATTATCAACAGAAAATTCAGAACAAAGCCAGAAACAATGAAGAGTTTTAAGCGCCCTTCAAATGTTATTTGCCAAAAACTGGTATTATTCCGAAAATTCCGAGGTTTTCCCCACTCTCTCCCTCCTTGGCTTACCGCTTAGAATTGGAAAAAACTTAGGTTACTATTATCTGGTGTCTAATGAACAGATTAAAAACATTTCCAGCTTTCCAACACTTACTTCCAATCAGAAAGGTCTAGGTTAACTGACCCAAGTATAGTATATTATTATTCTTAAGTTACCTAAAGTTAAGAATAATCAGATGAGGAAGGTATATCTTTTGAGAATGACGGACAGGCTACCTGACTTAGCCCGAGGGTTTGGCTACCTGCCTGGTTCCCATGGGGTGGCCGCCCTAGCGTGTCGCCTCCCCACCATAGGGTGTACCAGGGTACGTCCGTACCCCATCAGTAGTACACTGTGAGTGCATCATGAAGGAGAGGCTTCTGTCTGCGCAGGTCAGTGTTTGTGCCGTGCGCTCTTTCTGTTTTGTTATGATTGTGTGTTCGCTGATAAGTTACCAGTGTTTAATTTATTCTTTCATTTTTATGTGATCTTTTGAGCGTAGCTTACCATTAAGATTAGCTTAATTCGCATAAAATAAAAGTGTCGTAACATAATTTAATTTAATTTGCCAAGAATAATTACTTATTTGGTTAGCTTTTAATTTCCTTTTCGGAATTATTTTTTTGTATTAAAAAAAAAGACCTCTTACTCTGATCTACTTTTCTTTCGTCCTAGCCTTCAAGCCGAAATAAAATAATTTATATTGTTATTGAAAATTTCCTACTTATTTTTATACATTTTACTATCAAGCCACGCATTCAATTTTATAAAAAAGTAAACCATATTTTTGGTTTCTACAAAAATATTATTGTAATTAGGCTAATAGAAAAAGGCTTATAATCTATGTTTTATCATAGATTTTAGCAGTAGAAAAATTAGCGTAGTTCCTTGTCATGTTCACTAAATTCATTTGTTGTTCATCAATGAAGCCCATTTTTTTTCTCGTTTATTTTCAATAACTACTAATAATTTCTCTAAAAGCCATTTAAGATTTCAATTAAAATGAAATGACAATACCGTTTTTTTGTTTATTTGCTCCGGAAAAGTTTTGTTTAAAAAAAAATTGGCTTGTTCTTTAGAGATACGAAATAAAAATGACAATTCAGGGTTTCTGTTGGTCAAGGATGCGAAAGGTACTTTCTCTACCTTATCTGTCCGGGTCATTCATTTCATACGGTCATGAGACTGGCGCGAAATACTATTCCAATTTTAATATATTTTTATGAGTTGCTAGCTTCTTAGATTTCACAAGATCAACTGTGAGCAAGTAATGTGAGATCGCGTTTATGTATGTTTTTTTTCTACAATTGGAGGCTTCTCACCTGATTAAAAAAAGCTACTACTAGATTTCAAATATGTTTAATTGCATGGGAATCTATTATCCATTATAACAGATGGGTGGTCATAGAATTATTTTTTCTCAAGTAAAACATATTATTTATACTTACGTAAAAATATTTTTTACGTTATTCTGATAATATTCTATTTGATTTTAAATTTTTTGTTTAAATTTTTAATATTTTATTCCTGCTACTGCCGTAATTATATTAATTTTTCCTTACCGTGCGTTTTTCCAATAACCTAACTTATTTACAAGCAACATTAATTAATTTACTTTTCTATAGCAATAGTTTTGAAGAGTTATTTGATTTTCTATGGTAGTACTTGCTCTAGATAACAACAAACCCCAGCCTACGAGGCCTAGGGTATGCTCTTAAAAGATACAGTTATAATTCAGCCAAACTAGACGCCTACCTGAGTGTCTTTTATACAACTGCTAGTCGGTGGCAGGAAATACAACGGTCCTCTCTATACCTGCTTCTGGTCCATCGTCATATGGCTTTGTACCTTTATTTATTGAATAACCCTATAAAAATGTTAACTTTATAAAAATAAAAAAAATTGACTTCTTTCGCATAATTAGCCAGTTATGCATTACAAATTTAGTTTTCAATCATTAAAGAGTTTTTCAATGTTGTTTTAGGAGTGACAGTATACTGTCGTACAGTGAGTGCTTCGAGTATAGGGAGTGTGTTGGACAAAAATTTATTGATTGTGGATTCTTATAGGTAATGATTATAAACATACCCCATAACATGGGTCGGAAATTACTGTTTGGCAAATATAAGCCAAAAAAAAACAACAGAAAAACAGTACTTAGAAGGATATATTGAAATTTTTGTGCGCAAATGATATGAATAATGTAAACTATAAAATTTCATTTTTTTTTTTTTTTTTTACCAAACAGCCAAGGTCGATTATAACAATGATTAGTTATTTTACTAAAACAATTTAACATTTAAAAAATCACAATTTAAAGTATTTATCAACTTTTCAATTCAAATATTTATAAATACTAAATTTTGGGCATAATATTGGCATTATACAATTTACATTAATATTATTTAAACTGAATCAAAATAATTTTAGTCACTGGTCTTTTCAGTGTCTTTATCTATTACGTGATGATAAAAGCTCCTCTTTTATCATAGTACTTTTTTCAACTTTTCAATCAAGTTTGACTTTTTTGCTAGTCACACTTCTATTCGCTGTGTAAATGATACTATTCGCGCGGTTCATGTGTTAAAAACAACATTTTAAGTGGATCAGTATTGGAACCGACTCTTGAGAATTTACGGTTGTGATGTAATCGGTATTTGATGAATTACTTGTATCTAGTCTCTAGGAAATAATCTAATCGGTAAGAAAAACGAAGCTATTATTTAATGAATATAGTCTGAGAAAGCAATCCTTTTACCTCATACCTTAACAATTAGTCTGTAGTTCCTTACTGATAAAGTATAAGGATAAAGCTAGTGCTCATTTTCAGGGTTGAAAAAAAAAAAAAAAAAATATATATATATATATATATATATATATATATATATATATATATATATATATATATGTATATATATGCCCAAACTAAACGCGCAAACTTCCACTGATGATAATTACAGATTTTGGATTTTGTATAGTACCCACAATGATTAGATAATAAATAGTATTATTGAGAAATTTGTTTTTAAATTAGATTATAACTCGTACGAGCAAAAATTTGTACTTTTTATACCAGATTCTCCAAGCAGATATATTCTATTGCTTAGAAATGGCTATCACAGAAATCTCCGAACTGAATGAAGAATCAGTTAATAGAAAACGACAGATCGGATTGTTTACATATATTTACCTCTGTAGTAAATTTTTTTTACTTTTTGTAACAAAGCCATTAGCAAATATTTGTTAAAACTATAATTCATATTAGCTTACATTTCTATATAATTTTTAAATGTAATTTAAATTAATAAAATATATATGATATTTTGTTTTTTCTCTACTACCAAAAGCACGTAGTGTCGGGCTAATCAGAATTTTTGGTATAATCTTAATTTGATTACGATAATAGGATGATTATCTTATAATGTATACTGTATAATGTATCTACTTGATGGTAAAATTTAATTAAATTTAAAATTTTCTCATTATTATGTAGATCTTTTAAATGATAAATTAAAAAATTATGTTACAGATTAAATTAAAAATCGCCCAGAATTGCAAACAATCGGATAAATTATGTTATCAGCAGAATGGAATAAATTATGATAAAGTTAACAAACTTTGTGGTGATAAGGAGAAGTATAATAAAAGGGGAACAAAATTAAATAACGAAGTTTAAAAACTATGAACTAAATCGATGTTGATAAAAATTTATGATTTAGCGTTTGGTTGCCCGTTATATCCATCTTTAGCATTTTTATTATCTATACTGTTGTTTAATTGTTTAAAATCTTTTATAAACTTAAAATGATTTTATTTTAGATAATCGCCTCACCATTTAATTATATAAATATCATTTTATACATGCCATGCATGGTCTCTCTGACAATTCGTTTTTTCAGTCTTATTTTATGTTATTTTTTTAATTGATGTTATCTAGAATACTTACTTATTAATTTTATTAATAAAAAAATCTGATCAGATAATAAAATTCTTCATGGCTAATTAACATATATTACTACCGACCTGTATGTTACCTAGTTTTTCTCATAAAATATCTTATTTTTTCCGGGTACATGGAATAGTACAACAAAATTACATCCAACTAACTAACGAATTAAATTGGAAAACGTCCATTGTACATTTTTTTGAGATCTACTTTTTTGTTTTCTTTGCATCCATCTATACGACTCCTTGTGATTTAATATAGAAGTTTTTTTTTGTATAAAACATCTTAAAACCTATCGCTAATTTTAATTTGATCACCATAAAAATAAGTTTAGTAGGTGTTGCAGCAAAACTTGGTTTCCTTTTACTATTTATAATTAACTTGATTTTACGTTTCGGTGTTGGATCCCCATTATCAGATATTTCTTATTTTAATGGCGATGCTCCGATCGTAATTTTTTGCATTATCGACAATAAATTATTTTTTCATTCATTATTACAATACAATTTCTAGAACCTATAAAAATTGGATTTTGATTTTCCCCAAAACGATTAATACACAACATCTATAACAAAAGATATGGAAAATAAAATCTATTAAAATTGGGGGATACTAACTTCCTCGGGAAACGCATAATATAGATATAAAATCCTGATTATCCAAAGATTTTTTATAATGGACTTGTGCGTTTTGAAATTCAACTGCTCAGTTGTTTGTATCATTTCGTCTGATTTATAGCGCGGAGTTGATGAGGACATTTTATCTTGTATTATCGTCTTTAAATATTTAGCTTTTTACAAAGTAGTCCAATGTACTGATTTATTCCTTGTACCAATTTTTAAATGTTAAATGAATAAAATCCCTGGCTGATCTCTTACCTCATTTCATATTTTTTTAAGGTCCGGTGAGCAACGACCTGATTTAAATTTTTAAAAATAAAAAAGAGAGAGAAAAAAAATAAAGATGTTTAGATGCGTTTATCAGGGTTTTGAAAGACTGATATCGAGATTATATAATCAATGGTTACTATAGGCACAGCTCTTTAGAAATTTAATCAGTAGAAGTACTTTTTGATCTTATTTTTGACAGATTTGCAACCGTAATGGCCATTTTTTGATTCCGATAAAATTTAATTGTTTTGTTTATTAAATTGCTTATCGATAAGTATTAAAAAAAAAAATAACTCCGACTATCGTTTATCATGCTAAGACAGATAAGAATGGTATTTTTAGCGATTACGCCAATGCATTGAAGAAATAATGCAGCATATTGGCTGGTATTTTATAATGTAAAATCATGATGTTTTATACGGAACATTTTTTTATTTTAATTATTTAGTTATATGTTGATATTAAATAGATAAAAGCAATAAATAGGAAAACATATTTTTAACTTTTTTATGACCCTAACTTCGCCTATAGTTCTAGTTTTTACTTCGTTGTAGGTAGTAAAGGAGGTATTATAATCTCAAAAATTTTCGATTTTCAGATTTCAAGATATCCATTTTGACCATCCCTCAATCCATTTTGATTAGTTTCGTCAGGACAACCGTTATTAGTTTGCGTCAAACAACCGTTTTATAAAATAAAATTCTGAGTCTAGAATTACGACATAAGTAACAAGTAACTTTCCCTATAGACGTCGCGACGCCTAGTGTTCTGCTGTCTTCGGAATCTAGTTACCAAATAGTGATTCGGGATCACTTTTTGAGCCACCGATTTATAGGCGTGCAAAGTGTCCACATCAGATTCTTTTACTTTTAGGACATTGCTAAATAGGTGTACCAAATTGAATTTTTGTTGATCCTTTCGTTGGGAAGGAGCTACACATTTTTTTAAATTGTATTTATTTTTGCATATACCACTTCTGGATTTGTGAGAGATTTAAGCTCAAGACGTGTTGATCTGCAAACTCTTGATATAAAAAAATCACAAGAAAACCTTATTTGAAACTAATCATAACTATAATAATAATTTTAAATTGCTAGCTTACCCCTCTTTCCTGAAAGCCAAGTAATAAATACCAAGATCTTTCCAAAAGTCAATAAAGATCAGTTTCTTAAATATGTTTATGATTCAGGATGTCACGCCTATTTATTGATGTTAAATTTTATTTAAACTGCAAGAAAAGTATTAGTTTTGAAAGTACAATCCTTTGATTAGTGCAAACGTAAAAATAAATGGAATGAAATCAGAACAAAAATTTGCAGAAACGAAAGTTAGTCGATGTCACGTTTATACGGCTGTATGACTGACTTCCAACCCTGATGTCTCATATGATTTCTTGTCATTAGAATTTTAAATCATCCTAGTAGTTTCACTTTCTTATTATATGAAACTGGTTGGTATGGAACATTCACGAATATTAGGAAATTTGGGATAAATATCTGGAAAATAAAAAAGAGAAACAATTAAAATTTACCATAATGATTGACTTTATTTCTGCAGCTGCTCTGATTTATAAAACTTTTATATATGATTTACTTTGTGCCATTTATTTGTATAATCATTTACTGAGAATTTCGAAATAATCAGTAAATTAAATATCTCATAAAAAAAGTTGTAATAAAACTCATTTCATTTAAAAGTAATCATATAATACACATGCATTCTTGGCTCTACAGTCCTGTTCGGACCTTGGCCTCCCGTAGAAAATTCATCCATTCTCTCTGTTCATCGCCAGATAGTCGGTCCACCAGCTAGTTGCACCTAATCGTCGCGCCTCTCTACCTATTTGGTCCATCCAGCGGACTTTCGGTCTTCCAATCTTCCTTTTTTCCATAGGTGTGTGGTTAGCGATCCTAATCGGTTACGACCTTGCATCATGACTTTTTGGTGCCCTACTCAGCGAAGTTTGTTAATGACATAATCCACAACGGGTATATCGCAGAATTCGGAGTATAAGGCGTCTGTTGTGACGCCTTCTCTAGCCACCATTCTCTTGTACTGTTCCATAGATTTTTCTTAATAATTTTCTTTCCGCTCGCCAGTCTTTGCTCATCAATCCTGTTAATCATCCAGGTTTCCGATCTGCAGGTGAGGACGGGCCTGACCAGTGTTTTGTAAAGGATGGCTTTTGTTGTTATCAAGACCATAGTAGCTCCTGTTTGCCGCCTGAATTCTTCTTTCGATCACCTTAGAGGAACAGCTATTGACGTCTATACGGACACCCAAATACACGAATGATTATTTTTATGTTACGTTTTATAGTAATTAATTAGTAAATATTTAGAGTTATATATGGAAAATACTACTAGTTTATTTATTTTTAGTAACGTATATCTTTATGTTGAAACAGTCGGGGAAGATGAACCCGGAGATGGCGATGGTGGTCCGGCGGAACGAGGAACGGGAGGCGCTCCGCTCAGTGATCGCCCAATGGAACGCTAACAGGCTCGATCTCTTCGAGTTGTCTGAGCCTAATCAGGTATGTCTATTTGTAGTAATTATCAACCAATTCTTGATAGTCAAAATTGTTTAGAGAAACTTCGAAAAATTATCTTATTCTTCCTGTTCATAGATCGGAATTAAAATGTTATCAATAGCAGTTTTCTAGTTTATTTGGATTCTTTTAAATATAAGTTGTTTTTTTATTCTTGAAATCTATTTAAAAAAAATAATATTGCTTTCGGGTTGTGAGATAACAGTTTAGCTGAGCTTGAAGAGACCGACTAATTATATCTGACGGAGGAGACCGAAATGAGGAACTCTTCCACCCGAGATAAGAAAATTAATTTCCCCTTGTTAGTGCCCTCTTGGAATCGTTTGAGATAGCGTTTCTTATTTGCCCTGCTATCTTCTGTTAGCGACAGAAATGTCCATGAAGAAAATTGACACTGTCTCAAGATACGCTCACTATCTTCATGTTGATTGCGTTTGTTTACCATCATGTTTTTTAAGCAAACAGATTATCTTTTTTTGATTTTAATGTATTTATAATTAAAATGAAGATATGTGTAGTTTAAAAGTTAAAGAAATTATTTGGCAACTATTTAAAACTGTTTGCTTAGTTATTTGTTTTATTCAAATCCCAAAACTATCAAATATCCTGAACATTGTGAACAGATGTCCGTTTATCCAAATCTTTTATCGACTAATCAAATAACCGATTTCGAGATTTAATTAATATTTTATTTAATTTCAATAATTTTCATTTAGTTTTAAGAAAGAAATCCCTTTTAAAATTTTTTGACTTCTTACAGTTTTGGTAAAAAAAAACAACTGCTCTCCAGCGGTGACACGATGAAATTTTTTGTGGCTCTTTTTATAAAAAAGAAAATAATCATTTCGTTGCTAATGATTACAGAAAAATTGAAAAATATTTATTTTTGACATTGAATCATAAATGAAAAACATAGTTTAATAATTATTTGTATTTAGTATTTTCAATATTTGACCTTCCATATTATTAGGTTGTCTTCTCTAGTTTGTATACAAACTGTAGAAGACAATCTTATTATTTATTTTTCGATAATTACTATATCTGTGGTTATATTTAATGTTTATTTGCTAATATTGGTCAAGATCGAACTCAATATTTGTTATTGATATTAAAAATTCATCTTCTTCGTAATATTTATTATAGAATTGCAGTTTCAGCTGTAGGAATCGTTTGCTCCGTAGAATTAGCATCAAACTGAAATCGATATCCTTAAAAGATTTTTTACTCGTTTCGCTGTCTTCCCAGTATAACCAATCGTTATTTTATGGCGAAAACAATGAACACATCAGCTGATCTGGCGACAACCTATTGTGGAACAAGTAATACCTAGACGGACTTTATGTTTTTCTTATCGTGAATCTAATAATATTATTATTAAAAAACTATTTTAGTTTTGCCCCTTTCATAATGAGTATTGACCATTATCATGAGACTTATTAAATTCGCGTCTTTTACTTTGAGGTTGTTTTACAAACCTCTAGTCATTATAGAGTTGGCTCCATTTTCGTATATATTATTGGTGAGCAAACTTATCATTAGTAAATAAAGAATGGCTTAAATATTTTCATTTAAAGCAAATTTTAAATTCTCAAGAACGTTACCGTCCACATTGCCATACATTAATGAAAAAAAAATCATAGCTCAAATTGAAAGTATCACATTCAAAATTTGCTACTTTTAAAAAAAATGAATGGTATTCAAATTTTTGAACATTTCCAATGGTTAGGAGAACTTATGACTCTAGGGTATGGAGAAAAGGAATGCTCAATTATGTTACCACTATGATTTCAGTAGTAGCTTCAGTTTGACACAAATTCTTTGGATCTCAGGATAAAACTGCTGCATTCTGAGATGTTGCATCGTCCAAGGCCAGATATACAGGAATATATAAAATACGAGAGTACAGGCTTATAAAACAAATATTACCCGAAATAACAGTGGTAACATGCTTGATGTCTCGTTTTCACCATTCCCTGGAGACATAAGATCTTGATGACCTCCTAACCACGATTTACTTTAAATTGAAATATTTTGGTCATTCATTATTTACTAACTGTGTACTCATCAATAATAAACACAAAAATCAGAGTAAACTACATAATAATTAGGGGTATATAAAAACAATCTTAAAGTCAAAAGATGCGAATTTTACAAGTATCATAAGAACGACCCATATACGATTTTTAATTTTAAAATATAAAATTCTGGTCCGATTTAGTTTTGTTTTTATCTGCATTTAATACATCCGAAAAAATCGTTTTTATAATTATTTATTATCTCATAATGTCAAATAACTCAATGTTCGTTGTCTTCCTCCCTTATTGGTGATTGGTACAAGCCATGTCAACACATCCATTGCATGTTTACCCAGCTGACCATATAAAGAAGGCACTTGAACTAAAACTGTCTAGAACCAGATGCCTCTTCTCGTATTGGTTTTCTTGTTATCTTAGAATTTTAAATATGGTGAGGTTTTTATGTTATCTCTGTAAGTATAAACTAGCAAAGCGTCCCATATTTTTTTTTTTTTTTTTTGTTCATAGAAAATGAAATAAAAAGGTTAAATTGATTGAAGTGAAAACGCCGAGGGGCTGATCGGTATTGTTAAATTCGGTTGAAATGTAGCAGTATCTGACATTAAATTACCTGTTGCGGATTCATAAAAACAATTTTATAAACAAACACACAGGAGTCATGGACTTAACAACGTAAATCGCAATTGTTCTCTAAATGATGAAAAAAGATAAAGATCTTCGCTAAAGAGCAACCTTTTCCTCATGTTATGCCAAATCTTGGGTTATTTTCTTTCAGCTCTCATTAGGCTATCTGTTAATTATTTATACTATTTTGTTTTGTCTGTAATTATTGATAACCGTAGCATTTCTCCCTGTTTCTCTGTATTTAATTAAATATCAGATCAATTAAATCATCCTATAAAAAATATTCCTAATATGTTGGGTTTGTACATTTGCATTTGTTATTAACATACAGTTGGTTCCACCTTGTTTATACGTATATCTACAAATATTGTATTTTAGTTTCTTTTGTATTCTGAGTATCTAATATTCTTATGCACTATGCTTGTATTCCTAACTTATATTATCCTGTTAAATAGTTGAATTGTCCAACTAGTCCGTAGTACCTACACTCTTTGAAATATACTGTAAAGTTTTCCTATAAACAGTTGGCATTTTAAGTACTATTTTAGCATCTTTTTCAGGGTTTAGCATCGAAACCGGATAGACATTCACCAAAGGTTAATAACCCTTTACCCTTTCCCATTCAAAAATAGACTTAGTTTTCCTAATCCCTCAAGTGATATCAGTAATACTTTACGGCTGACATTCATTTTGTTTAGCGTGTGCGTATTACTTTACTTTATGGGTGACCTCATTGTTAAACAAATTCCCCATTTCATAAATATTTTAATTTAAACATTTATTTCTATTTGATATATGTTTTATTTAATTATTTTCTTAAAAGATAAGTTATAACTTAAATAATAATAATTTAATTTTGTTGGCTGGTCCATTATTAATTGAGCCAGAAGCTTTGTCAACATCTTTTTTCAGTTGCTATAGTTCAGGACTTGTCACGCGGTGTCAGAAACTCCTTTATCGACAGGCATATGGCAGATAGCTTCTCTGGAACTGGTTATGTTCCGGTCACTGTTAAATAAAATCATTAGTAACTGTAAAATGTTTAGTAAATTAATAGTTTGATTCCTTAAACCGTTTCTATGCCTACTTAAGCAGACTATCTGCCATCTGAGAAGATTTATTTTACTCTATCAGTTTGTTTTGTAGAGATTATGCGATAACTAAAATATTGTAGATAATCAACTTTACAGATGTAGGCAGAATTTGATCATAACTGCACTAAGAGTTGTAAAGTGTTTAATCTACTTTACATATGTGTTTGAAACTAGTGTTATAATAACATCAAAGAATCCTGATGTACAAAAACCATAGCAAATTAATAAATAAGAAATTTTCTAGATGCTAAAAAAAAAACTTTTTTTATTCGGAACTATAAATTTTGCACTTGTACCATATGTGAAGTTGACCACCGATATATCTGCAGAGGACTCGATTCAATTATAATTTTTAAAAATAATTTGTTTAACGAAACACAACTAACTGCTAAGTTAGTTTTTAATTAGTATTCTATTTTGCATCTAGTAATATATTGTATATATACATAACATATTGTATATGATTGTATTTAACATATTGCAGACTAAAAAATGAAGTTATTCCTCAATAGTAGTTCAAGCTTTTTGAAAATATATTATTTCTGAAAGCATTTTCCCGAATCGATGCAGATAAACAGATAGTCCAGTCAAATAAGGATCCGACCTCGAAATGTTACTGTCGGAAGGTATTGAGCTGAAAATCGCATGAACCATTGTTATGACTTTCTAAATCTTGGTTAAATAGTTTAATCTCGTGTCGGCGTCTCAGATTATTAAAGGTAAAAGGTCAAAAAAGTGGCAAAAATTGTTTTTTGTAGATATCTCGTTTTCTAAGAGTCCTGTGAGATTATATGGTATTATAAAATTAAATTCTCTACAAGTTTGGTTTTATTCATTTTTTTTTACATGATCTAACGTAATCTAGATAATTAGAGTTACTCATTAAAATAGGGTATCCATTCTTCTTAATTCCCGAAAATGAAAATTATTTTTTTCTTCTATCATGCTGTTGAGAAATTATTTTCCACTCCTGATAAATCTGTTTCTATGAAGTCCAAACGTCCACCTTGTCTTTTTTGTTTGTCTTCACGAAACTAAGCAAAGCTTATCGCTATCAACTCATTATATCTGGTACCATAATATTCATTATTTTCATAGGAATATTATTTTTTCATTGTATCGTTTGTTAGGATCGATTTTTTGTTTTCGCAAGTTTACTTGCAGAACTTAAATATTGAATATTTAAGTATTCAATACTTTTTTTTTATATTTCTATAAAATATACAATTAACATACTCTTTTAATTATATCATATTATTGTTTTTGGACAGAAGATTCTCCGGGCATAAGCTGTAATTCTTGATGGTTCATGGAGATTCGTAGAGGAAGGGGGAGTTGGTGTGACGTCAGGCCACCTGTTACACTTTCCCACACCCCACCCTTTGTACTAATTCCATGAATGGTTGGAGCGTATCTCCTGTTTGTGTATAGCTGCCATATCTGCGCTGATTGTCCTGACTACTCACATTTTTATGCTACTCCTGATAATAAATGCGAAAAAATATAATTAAATTACTGCCAGATTACCCTGTAAGATTGTGACGAGAAATTTGGAAAATATTCATGTACCTTATGGTATAAGATTATATTCTAACTTTGCTAATGGTGCTAATTGTTATTTAACTATTTTACGCTTTCACAATACGATATTTGATCAATTGACTCTTTTATAAATTTGGCCTCTGCGGTCTCTTCTGTTTTTTCTTTCTATTTTTGCAAAGTATCTCTTTTCCGAAGGTTGTGTTTTACTCTCCCCTCCTCTCCTCCCCTCTCTGCTTTGTCCGTGTCGTCCACGTTTCCGATGAGTTTGTCAATTTTGGAAGGAATCTAGATTTGTATAGTTATAGTTTTATACTGAAATTACAAGAAATAGATTAGAGACAACTGTTTTATACTGTATAACATTAAATTTTTTACTTTACTTATTATTTATGTTTGCAAAATTTCTACAAATATGCATGCATTGTTTTTGCGATCTTCTTTGGGAAACCATTTCTAAGTAGGGATTGACGTGAAAACTTTAATGGAGAAAACCTCATAGCGTTTTTGCATGCCAATTTTTGTTTGCCATTTATAAAGCCAATTTCGTTGTAAATTCAAATGACACTTTACGTCGTTGGGAGCTGTGGTCGGGTTAGTATTCCTAAAAAGTATTACGGTGTCGTCGGCGTAAGTTGCGAGTCGTGTCTGGTGTCAGTGGAATGTCGAAAATGTATATTGAGTACGGAACTGGGCCTAAAATGTTCGCCTGCAGCTTCCCGCTTTGATTTCGCAATTGTCATAATGTTTATTAACATGGTAATGTCTACCTAACAAGATAGACCTATCTTTAAGATGCGTCTTTATGGTTGAATGAAAGGTATGCGATAGCATCAATTTAAGTTTATAAATGATATCATCTTATGGAATGCCTGTGCAACGTCTAGTTGATAAATGCTTGTGTTGGTCCCTCTAATGCCTGTGTGTGTGCTGATTGCCAGGTGGCAGTTTGTACATGGTTAGTAAGCGTTTCTGTACCGTTGTCAATATCTTGAGTATTTAAGATCGTATTTTGGTTAATACAATTTTAGTAGATCTTATTTCCTGTGCTAATGATAAACCTAAAGAAAATTTTATATATATATATATATATTTTTTTTTTTTTTTTCTTTACTGTTGTGTTTGTCTTAATACCCCAATATGATATGCATTGAGCAAGTAGAGAAATATATATATATATATATATATATATATATATATATATATATATATATATATATATATAAATAATATATTATGTCTATGATATCCTATGAACTTCGAAATTGAAGGTATTCTTAATTTATGTAATTATTGCTATTATTCATAACAGTGCAAAATGAAATTTAAGTTAAGCCATTATTTCATTAGTAAATTCTTTTTAAATTTGCCTTCGAGTTCATAGAAAAAAATTAGTTTGAATTGTGAGTAATCATTAAATTTAAACAGCCGTCATCCTCACTCCATCAAGGACCTGCCGTTTCGGTTGATTTTTTGCTGTTTGTTTAGTCATCCTAGACCTCAGTTCACCGCTGAGTCAACTTCATCAGAGCACCGTTGATTTTCTTTCATTATTTCTTCTCCTTCTTCTCAGAAATCAAGATTTGAATTAGAATTTATGCTTAGAACGTTGTAACTTTTGATACCAGTTCAAATATTAATATTTAATTATTATGACATTGACGACTCGTTCGATTATTGCTTTATACTGAATCGTCTATTAAATTTTATTTGATGGAGTTTGCTTGTCATTCACGAGTGATGTAAGCAAATTGATCTGTCAAAGTATAACAATATCATTGTGATAGGAATAACACAGGCCAACAACAAATTTTTTTTTGAAAACTTTTTTAACTTTAATAGTTGATCTTTATAGATTTTTATGTGATGAATCTAAATCTGGCCTTAGTTTTTTGTATCACCCATATTTTTCCAGCAATATGCTTTGTATTATATAGTATAGACCCCTATAAGGTATACGGGGGAATTAATGAAACACTAAGATATGTCATAAGCATGGTTTGTATTTATAGGCTACTTAAAACAGTGATATGATGTGCTAATA
Source organism: Rhaphigaster nebulosa (assembly GCA_948150685.1). NCBI lineage: Eukaryota > Metazoa > Arthropoda > Insecta > Hemiptera > Pentatomidae > Rhaphigaster > Rhaphigaster nebulosa. The sequence continues at coordinate 68,243,865 of OX411306.1, read as the reverse complement.
CAGGTTTCACTTGGCAACTGGAATTGGTCTATACTTTCTTTCTCTTTTTTCTTTGAATCTTCTTGTGTAGCTTTTTCTACGATGAAATTCGCATGGAAATTTGGTAAAACCACCTTACTGACCAAGGAGCATGCATGTTATTTTTAAATCACCACATATCATCCAATCATGAGCAGAATAGCCTATTCGATTTAGCACTGTTTCTAGGTTTTCATAGTTTTCTTTCATATGCACAGAATGACCAACAGCAATAGATGTGAACATGTTACCATTGTGTAATAAAACAGCCTTTAAACTAGTTTTCGATGAATCAATAAACAACTTCCAATCTTCCTTTTTGTATTCAATACCAAACTCATTCATCACACTGGGAATGTCTGAGTAGTACACTAAATCATCTTCTTGTTCAAAAAACTTGGAAAATTGTTGCTCTCTCTTCCTGTACACATAAATGCTGGTTCCAACCGCCAATAAGTTCTTTTCTTTTAGTCTAGAGGCAAGCAATTCAGCTTTTTCTTTCGTTAAGCTAAGATCCCTAACCAAGTCGTTAAGCTCGATTTGAGTAAACAGTTTAGGCTCTACATTTTTTGTAAAACATTGGAATTCTTCATCATCTTGTTCATCTAACTCCGATTGTACATCAGAAAATACTTCCGTTGGAATAGAATTTAAATCATCTGGTGGTTCAGGGACCGGTAAATCAACAGCGTGCCCTATTGGTCTGATGGCGGACGGAAGGTTAGGGTAGCTTATTGCCTTCTTGTTTTTTGAGTTATGACCAGTAATATCGACACTGCAAAAGTAGATCGGAAAGTGAAGCCAAGAGCATCGGAATGTTTTCTTGGCTCCCTCCATATCATAGGAACAGCATATTTAAAGGTTTTTTTTTCTCATTTTTGACCAGTTTCTTAGATCTTCGACACATACATAACATACCTTAGGCGTGGCCCAAGATTTATCCTGGTCACCATTAAAAACTAGGAATATACAAAAGTTTTTCATCGTTGGTCTGTGTAATTTATTTGTTCCGATTATTTTTTTATGGCTTTCTAGTAGTATTCAAACCTGTTGCTATCAGCTTATATTCAGGAAAAGTACATTGCTCTAGTCTCGCTCTCAACATCAACTCTCTAACGTTCATATTTTTGAATAGTTTTTTTTTGGGGGCATTTTTGTTGGTAAGGACCGTATTGTTTCTAAGCCAACGGTTGTGCAAGGAGGTGATTTGGCCGATTTTCCTCCAATTAAGGGTACCCACTTTATAGAGGCTATGTGAGCCTCTGGAGGGTCTCCCGATCCCACAGGACCGATCCACGGCTGAAAACAGTATCAATAATTACCTGCCACAGCCTTTCTCGAATCCGAGATCCTGAAATTACTAGCATAGTGCCTCCTCCCATTGCACAGTTACCCCGCTCCTATTTTTTAATTTGCGTATTTCGATTCACGCTTCTTTTGGTTCTACCAGTCTTCAATATTTGGTTATAATTTTTCATCTATATTGATACTTTGATATTGGTCTTGTGAATGATATGCGTTTTTAAAAATTAAGGCCTTTCTGGAAGTTCGCATACAATTGTAAGGTGAGCCTGGCGTTTATTATCTATTTTTATATGCGTTTGATAGTTTATTACTTTATATTTCCTTTTTCTTTAGTGAAATTTAGAACTTTAGTGGTAGGTTTCTTCTCCGGTAATAATGTGTTCGTTTCTAGTATAAAGACAGTTCGTAGACTCTCCATGAATCTATTAGACAGAAAAAGGCGGGCATGTCCGACAATGAATACCTGGATAATATTATAACTTACCAGGACCTTCCAAAGCCTTCTTGATTTATGTTTCTGGGTCCACTTCCTCTTCTTGTTTCGAGTAGCTATTGTGCCAAGGTCGGCCGGTTTCATTATCGTGTATTACATTATGTTGAGAAACAAAACATCGGCTTCTTCCAACTGGATCATAGATAAGATGTTTTTTTTTTTTTTTGGACATGTTACGTGCTGATGACGATTTAAATAGTTATTAATGACTGAACAAGCTCAATACTTCAATGGTATCTTACTTTAATCTCATGATAAAAATAGATTAATAATAATCCCAAATTTATATTGACACCATTAAAATGGATTAGGTTTTCCATTTTAGTTATATTTTAATCACCCAATATGATGCCATGATAACAACGTTCCGAGACAGCACGGCCACGCTCGTGCACCAGCTAATTAAGTAATAGCATAAATATTTTAACTAATAATGAATAAATAATGATTCAATGCAAAACTATAAATATATACTTTGTTATAAACGATACACATAAACTCTATTCAATGATACATACTGTACCGATGGAGTCATTCTTTGTTCAATGTAACCGACAACAGACTAGGGAATCGAAGCATTGGTGTTGAATGTGGAACAGCTGAGATATGGAAACAGGTTTAGCCGAGATCAGTCACTAATGAGGAGTTCACTGGTACACAAAATTAGCTGCTCGCAGGACCCTTCTATTTCTAACGATCATGGGAACTGGGACTAATTCACCCTCGGATGCGAGATTAGTCCCAGAGGGTGTGCCCAAATTTACACAAAATCCGAAGTTCGTTGAGAAGGGGAGTGCTCCCTTATTTTCTGGTCCAGCCTTGCCTTCTTGAGTGTTCCTAAAAGTATATCATATGTTACATATGCCACGATGCTCAAGTCTTCTTATTGTTACTTGAATTTAATTCATTATTTTGATTTCCTTTTTCTTTTTAAATTTATTTAGGATAATAACAAAACATGTAGATAACAATAATATTGATAACGTAGGTAACGATAATGGAATAAAAAAAAAAAAGATAATATAAAATTCGGCTTGAAAGAGAATGATTGATCACTGTTTTAGTAGTCTTAATTATGTAGTTAAATTATTTTTTAAAGTTTTATGTCGTAGGATAATTGATAAGAGTGGGAGAGATGGTTATCGATAGGTCTGCAGCACAATCGCCATTCGCCAAATTACAATAGGGTACAATAAAATTTTTTGAAATTTGAGATACGTCAAAAACAAAGTGGGATTCCTTTTACCACCTCTTACTCCTAATAATTAGCAACGTTTTTAGAATAAATTTCGGAAAAGGACATTGTTATTAAAATGGTTGTTTTGAAGATGTTATAATTAATACCTATTTTATTTGTTGATCTCTGCTCGCGAAATACTGATAATTTTCTCCAAGTATGGTTGTGTTGTCAGTATGCCATCGATAATGTGAAGGATTGTACGGCAGTTCACGTTTATCCCTACTTCATGCCAACACGCTACCTTCACCAAAAGCTGTCTCCGGAGCACAATATGTTGTGGTCTAGTAAGTTGGTCTCGCTCTCTGTAAACTCATTGACGTTTGGAATCCTTTTTAAGGAAAAATCTAAGTCCTTCTGTAAACATTAGAGGTAAACAAGTTGTCCCTTCCGAAAGAATAATCTTTGTTGACGTCGGTGTAATGTCACTGGTGGACGCTTTAGAGGAGCTTAAGATGTTATACTAACTTCCCAACGACGATCCCGGATCGTTTGATCGGATATTGGCGCTCACTAGCACGTTGAAGCTATTTACCAAGCTGCCTAGTTGCCTTAGACGGATTTCTTTATGCTAATATGATCTAATTTCTACCCTACCTAGGAGTAATAAATCTTTACGAGCAACTTTCTGGTCCTTTAACAACACTCCCTGTTTCTCTTTGACGATTTAAAATTCTCGAAAAAATATTTCGTTAATCGACCATTATTTGATATGTATTTGTTTGAGAAAAACCACATGTTGCCATTAAAAAACTTTTTATTGATTTAAGAAGTAATATAAAAAAGGTGTGGTGCGTGCATCGCACATCTTTCACTTTTCATCATTAGAAATTAATTTCTGCTGAAGTAGGGCCAGTGAAATCGTAAAAGTTTCCCTTTAATTCTCCTGGAAATTCAATTTAGTTTTCATGGAAACAATTAGTTCCCATTAAATAACAAAAGGAGAATTTTTTTCGTATATAAACATTTTCATTTTTTAGTATTTTATATTGCTATTTCCGGCAACTAATATTAAGAATTCCTTCACCAGTTGAATGGTATAGCTTTCTGATTTGTAGGAATCCTAAAGTAGCAAACAGTGTGGCGATTGCCTTTGTAGCGACAGAGGGCTACTGGATTATCAAAGACCCTGCACGAGCAAACACATCCTGATTGCGTCCCTTTGACTGTCCGCCTCTTGAACCTCGTTTATTAACAAAGTATGACAACAGTGTTTGGTTCTGTGATATTTACTCTGCCCTAACGAGAAATCATTCTGTAAGGAAAAAAAGAAACTGTAGAGGTATCCTTCTGAACTAAAGTTCAAGTTTTATTTTTTTCCTGTTTTGTTTAATAAATTATATGTATATGTATTAATCGAATCAGAGGTAGTAACTTCGGTATTTATTGCTAAGAATGCTTGGTTGGTGACGAAATAAAATGTTCATTATCCGATCAGATAATTGGAATTTGCAATAGGATTTTTTTTTTTATCGAATGAAATAAAATAGCTTTCTTGAGGAAATATATTTGCTTTTCTTGAGGAAATATATTGGTTATTTATTCAGTAAAAATTAAAAGCATATATCCAATGATAGTATACTTATATTTTTTGATATTATTAGAATTTAGATATTCTGCTTTGAATACTTAATATAGGATCGAAGGCAATATAGGAACATCACTATCGTCAGAGGTCCTCATGACTAAATTTGTTTCTAAAATTTAATACTGCTATCGAATTATATTGTATCAATACTCTTGGATATTACATGGATATATCCAGCTTTCGATAAATTATGGAAACCAAGTATAATGTGGAAAGTTACTTCACTAGTCTAAAAAAAAATGGTTATAGAAAATCATCTTGCTAATGATCATCTTCGGAAGCGTCAGATACCGATGAAACCAACTGAATTCAAGCGAAGTGGAAGCCTGGTTCAGCTTCGCTACGCAGATTAGCTAAGACTTTTCCCAAACCTTCACTAAAAACAGAAATTCTTGAAATGCCCGTCCCTAAAATAAACGCACCTCCTTCGAATTTGGTCTCCGTTTAATTTTTTAAATATACTACAGCCTTCTCTAGCTACAGGTACATGTCATTCAGGCCATATGTTCTCCTACATTCTGTAATCCGCTAGTAGCTTGGCATTTTATTTAATCGCATTGTAAGAACAGCAATACAGTTAAATTTAAATTATGCTTCTGATTAGCGTATATTTCACGTAAAGATATATCTCTTGTAAAAAAATTAATATAAAATAAAAATTGCTGTTTCCCGGGCATTATGACTTAGAAGATTGAAACCGAATTGTCACAACTTAGCAAAATTGGGCACACTTGGCAGGAAACACTATTTACTGATTGGCTTTACATGAGATAGAGGATGGAAGATGCTAGTACTCCTGGAGGTGTGACATGGTCAGGGACGGCCCCAGTCTGCCGAAGTAGGGCAATGGCGTTAGGTATCTCATTGTCTGAGGAACCGTTAGCGATCTGAGAACTTCAGTGGAAATCCTCTCAAGGAAAACCGCTTCCTTTGTCTTCTTCTTCCGTTAAGCCTCATCGGGGTGGTATCTGTTTACTCACGGTCCTTACTAGAATAATGAACTCTACTCGTCGGATAAACTTTTAAGAACATCATATGCTTAGGATTATTTTCAGAAATTGTTTACATCTATAAATCTGATCATTCCATTTCTGCCGATGATTTGGGCTCGGGTATTTGTTACGTTTAGATATTCATCTACTCCAGTCAAATTCATCATTTTGCTAAAAGATATTACTTTCTTTACTTCACAGCCCGTTCTTTGTCAACTACGATTTCCGTAAGTTTTTTATTCTAACAAAAATATCTTTATAATTACTGCTATTCATTTATTTTATTTCCAGTTTACGAGTATTCTTAAGCTATGCCTTCAGAGACAAAACGCTTAGTTACGTTAGTTTTTAAAAATAATTTTCCTTAAAATAGTTATTTGCTATCGAATTACTAAACAATTTTCAACCGCCTCGTTTGAAATTCCGTTCTCCTTTTTTATAATTTTATTTTCTTAACACAAAATTTGTCTGTGTCCTCTCTAAGAGACTCAGGTGCCCTTTGTAGTTATGGTTCATTTAATGATCTCGAGGAATATTCAGGGTTCGTTTCCTATTCCATCCAACATTAAGATGATCAGGTTTCCTGTTTTTACTTCTTAACCGATCCTTGATATTGTTTTACTTACAACAGCTTAGCTGGTGTACTTCAAGGTCGGAACTCACTTGACCGCACCGTGCCAGCTGTATGTAGACGGTACTCGTCTCGTTCTCATGAAACCCATACTTGACTTAGCACGTCCGTATGTAGGCTAGCAGCGTAAACTCCACTCTATCCTAGTCAAAACTTGTTCTAGGATAAATTTTGTATAGTATAGAGTAATGTTTCGTAATAGGGACTTCGGAATCGTGGTAGCACTCGAGTTCGTGGATAAATACGATAATTGGAGAAGAAAAAAAAACACAACGCAAAAAAAATCTCGGTGTTTGGAAGAGGAGGGCTTTTGAGGGAGTCTTTTTCACGCTGTCGTCTGTTGGATGAAGCCAAATTTAATATATCGTTTAGAAAGTCACATTTTTTTAATATAATCCTTAATAATAAACAATTTTATGAATACAATCTTCCAACTTTGTTCTTTATGATCAAATATGCCAATATTTTTTATTTGTCTGGTCATATAACTGTTGTATTTTCTTTAACAAGATTTTTATTTTATTTTTTATTTTCACCTTGCAATCCAAAACTGCAGCGACACCGTGAAAAAGTAAACTGAACTTTTGGCTTGTAAGCTGGACTTGGCTTGCCTTCGGTGCATCTATGCTAGAACTGTTCCATAAGTTTATATGACGTAATTCCACACCTTCTTTTGGCCAAAACGGCCGTCGTACTGCTTGGGCACGTTGTTTAGTTTACATTATTTCAATTCTATTCTTCTTATTACTAGGTAATGCCTAGGATGCAGATTTATTTCTGCGAATGCTCATCTGGCATTTTATTTTATTTTTCTCAGCTAAGTGGGTTATGTTACATTTTATGATATGCACAGTTAAAAATAACCTTACAGTAAGGCGGTATCAGTAACGAAAGAACTTAGAACGAATCAGTAACGAAAGAACTTAGTGTTGCATGGAGGATGTAACCATCCGACGAAAACAAGGTGTAACTCATTTTTGTGATAATAATGGATCTAGCCGTGCTTTTAACTGAGCTACTCATTTTATCTTATAACTACAATTTAATAGCCTTTTGAAAATCTCCATCCAAGTCAAGATCTACGTGGAAGGTCCTGAGGATCGGTAAAATCTAATCTAATAATAAAAACATATTAATCGACTGCTTGTTGGCTAAAAATAAAAAATAAAATCACGTGGCTCCGCTGGTTTTTCCTTAACAATGGACATAAAAGTATGCTGAAGGATCTGCCACAAATATAACCAAAAACGGGTGTCAAAGAATTCATGTTGAAAATTATATGCAAGGTCACTTGATAAGACGAAATAGAAATTAAGCTAATACAGTCAATCACAAATTCGTTCGCACCATCTTATAAGTTTTGTGTATTGACAATTTATATCATGAAGATCATTAGATCTAAAAGAAAAATAATATCTGTTTTTTTTTTCAAAATGTTTATTAATTAATCTCTGTATTATTAAAATATCAAAAAATATGAATTTAGATTTATAATTTATTCTATAAATAATTTATAAATCTAAAATCATATTTTTGACATTTTAATAATATTTACATTTATAAGCATTTAGAAAAAAATATGGCATTATTTTTCTCTTAGATCTGATGATCTTCATGATATAAATTGTGTTATATCACAATAGAGGTTACACCTCTATGCAACTAAAGCTCATTCGTTACTAATTCCGCCAGAAAAGTGTTAAAAATACATCCATAGACGTGACTTCTGTATGATATTTGGTAATGTAATATGTGATCAGTTTTTGCGTGCTCCTGGAAAAATTTACTAAGTGGTGCTGGTCGTGTTTGTAACTGAGCTACTCAAACGGTGATACGAATTGTGAACGTAGCCGATTATTTAATTTATTCATCTGAACAATTTATATATGTTGTGTATAAATTGATGTTTTGAGTAGACTCCTGTGGCTTTTAAAACAGCACTAATCATTTCTGCTTCTTACCAATTTCAAAAATTAGCAATAGAATCTTCATTTATAACACTGTCCACACAAGTAATTTACTGAGACTTTAGTTTAAAATAGTTTAAAAAGATAATGACATAAAGCTGACTGTTATTAATTTTTTTTTTTTACTAAGAGGTTGATAAACTTGTGCAGGTTGTTGTTTGGATGGGTTTGTCAAATAATACCTTATTAACAGTTTTCACTGATAATAATTTGATTGGTGGGAACGAGTTTATGAATGATTCTATGTGTAAAGGTATGTTTATATATAAATTAAGAAATAAACTGGATTATTACTTCAGTCTTATTGATTAGTTTATTATTAATGATTTTTTTCCTATGCTCTTCCAACTATTGAAATGTGAATTTTAGCTCCTCGGGATAAATAGCCGAACGTAGGAAATTACCTGACTATCCTTGACCGATATCCATGCTGCTTTTAGGAGCAACCATTGATAATGGCCTTTGTTTTTGTTGACAGCGGATGGCTCCTCCCAGATGTCAGGGCGGAGTCAGGATGCGACCGAGTGGTTAAATGACAATAGGATGGACACTCCTGATATGGACTCAACTGGCGCCGTTCATTCATGGGAAAAGTGTATCTTCTTCAAGGAAAACCCACCTAGCCCAATTTTTATTATTATTTCTTTTAAGGGGATTGCTGAATTACATCATACATTAATGTTTTAATAATTTTATTAGTATTAGTATCTAATAAGATTCATGCTGGAAAAAAAAAGTAATCAATAACTGTTTTTTTTTAAATGATATTTCGGTTAGGATTCATACATAAACCGTCGTGCTTTTTATCTGTGAAAGATACCCAATAAACATTTTTATTTGCTTGAGTTACTGTTATTATTGATTGGGTTTTGGCTATTATAGCTCTGCGCTTGACGCTCGTTTCTCGAAATACTTTGTGAAGCCACTACTCACCCATACGATTTCGTCAGAAGCTATTTTAATTCTTAATAGAGAGGTTTAGAAAACAGAGGACGACGGCGACAATGACAATCATTTTTTTTTAAAATCTTTTGACTCTTGTTAGTTGATTTTAAAATGCACAAGACTAAGATTTTAACTTTTTTATTTGAACAATTTCCATTTTTTTTCTCACATGTTTTTACGGATGCATTAAGAGAACTTTAAAAAGAGTTTTTAAAGCAATGTTGTTGTTTTGGGTAGCTGATTTTACCTCAAATTTTATTTGCACATCGGAATAAGTACATTTAATTTTCCTTATAAGCTTGCAAAATACATCTTTGCAAACTTAAGACGTTCTTATTTTGTGGAAAGTGTAGGGATTAGTAATGAGTTAGTTTTTAGAATTCGATTTTATTTAAATAAAGATAATGAGAGGCCCCATTAATGGATTATGATAATGAAGATTAAAATTGTTATAGTAATTGGGTTTTTCATTCTGTATGAAGATCAATCCACCTTTAGGTCAGAAGATTATTTTTTTTAAGTTTGCAATTAATTCGAACTTTTTTAAATTTTTTAATTAATAGGCCTTTTAAATCTCTTATTCTAAACTGTTGCTTAACCTCCTGTTAAATCAATTGTTGACTATAATCGGAAACAAAGGGTGGATAATTATTATCTATTGAAAAAATAATTCAGTTTTAGTACTGTTAAACAATCATGTTTTATTAATGTTATATTGCATTTGTTAATGGTTTTAAGTGCAGTTTGTAATTGGAGAACGCTATTTTTTCAGTAATTATATTCATTCCTAACGTCGTGCTCCAGTAGTTCAAGTAGTCACTGCCTTGTCAGTTACTATGTATGACCACTGAAGGCAGCGGCCCGGTAGAAACTATCCAGGCTGGCCTACTATCTCTAGTAGACTTTCCCTTTATGCCTGGAAAACAGGGGAATTTACCGAAAAACAGTCCGGGCTTTCTCCTTCGGCGATACAGATCTATATTCCCATCCATTAATCGACTCCTTTGTCTATTGCAATATGTTGCTTTTCTCTTTTACATTCGATTGTTAATGGAGAAAATATCTTCGACTCTTTAATTTTTTTTTTTTTTTATCTCGGTCATTAGCATCCTGGTAGCAAATGTAATTCGATTTATAAATATATTTTTTGTGATTAAGTTGATGAATTTTAAGGATAGATGGCCGAATAACATTCATAGTTTATAGCAAACGAAGCAGTAGTATTATTGGAGTATTCACTTGATATGTTGTGGGAGGATTCCGTTTAGAAGTTGATCTTGCAGAGTTGGGTTTGGACGATGCACCACAGTAGGGCAGGAGGAAAAAGAAGAGCAGCTATGTTTATTTGCGAAATTTTGCGAAGGCAGTGCCAACACCGAAGAAATTAAAAACGCGTTAAAAAAAAAAAAAATCGAGCCAAGAGTGTAAACTGCACTTTCTTCAGAATATTGTCTCCTCAGAAGAAAATCAGATTCCGTAATGGAACTTTAGGTTTATATTTTTAACAACCAAAATTAGTATTACTTATTGAAAATAAATATTTATATTCTACACAATAATATCTGATATTTATTTTTCTTCCTATTATTCATGATAATTGTACATAGTTTGAATGTGTTCAAGATGATTTATTTTAAGTACAAATAAAATAATTGTACTTAACTTAATTTTTCTTTATCTTGAGTGTTTACTTATTTGTCTATTATTTGATTTGTTTATCTATTTATTTCATTTGTGATGCACACATTTTTATGTATTTTATATTTTATTTATTTTTTCTTTCGCTTTCTAAATATGGTATGAATGGATTCTCACAACCCGAATACTTATTGCTCTTGACTGTGGCAGCATGTATTATATGTCAACAAAACATTTTTGTCTCAATAAAAAAAAAAGTAATATAAATTATCCATGATTATAATGAGCTTAAATCGCTCTGAATATTACATTTTTTTAAACAAGTTACAGTTTTAGTCATTTATTCTTATTTATTTATCCATCCTTTGGGCTTTTGTTTTTGTTTCTGATATTACCGACTATGCAATCGTTGATATTAATTTTGCCATGATAGTGATATTCAAGAGTTTTACACGTCTAAATGTACGATTTTCCAAAATGTGCAGTGGCGCTGGAGGGAGGGGGTGCTTACTTCATTGGCGGTATCGGCTTCTACTACACTTTACGCTGAGCCTTTTATTGTCATTAATAATATATTACAGTACGTTTCTACTAAGGCTGCTGTATTTAATATCAGCAATCATCTATCACTTACAATACCGTCTATCGCAGATCCAGCCTAGAACCTAGAACACCGTAACTTAATCTTCAGGCCATATTTATTGATTCTATATTCAATGTAGCAAGAATATACGTATACACTTAAATTTTATTATTTTTTAATTAAAATGTTTAATAATTATTTTTTTATTTATAATTGTGAAGTGAATTCTTCAACTAAATGTTGAATTCATATTTAACCGAAAATTAAAAGATTGAAAAAAAAAATATATATATTAACCGTTGAAAATCGAAATATGAGATAAGCGATACTTTTTTAATTTATTTTTTAGCATGTAATTTTCTATAGCCAATATATTATGTCACATTTGTTTCGAAGAATATAAAAAAGCTTTGTCATTCTGTTCTTTGCTATTGTTGTCTAATATATAATAACTATCTTAAAAGAAACTAATAAACCGTAGCCTTCCCTATGGATCACGAGTTAGTATCTTTATTTTTTGCTCGCTTAGAAAGTCTGAAGGAAACAGTGTGCTTTCGTAGGCTTCATCGCCACCCTTCCTATCGTTTCGATACCTTTATTAGGAGAAAGACTATTCGATTATTAGCCGTATAGTTACGCTTGTGCTGACTTGTTTATGATGGTTCTTGTTTGAGATATGAGTCAACATCTTGTTTTTCGGGAGGGATTGAGGGTGTTCTGTGTAGTTGTGTCGTTTCTGTCTTATGCTACGAGTCAGGCCCTTTATCAGTGGGCACTGCATATAGTAAAAAACTGGTCAGGTATCATCTAAAGTCGAAGTTTTATCGGAGGACTCCAGTCCAATAAAAAATAATAATCTTAGGCTATTATCCAATTCATTTAATCTTAAAGAAAAGAAACTAACAAGTTAGTGAGGAATTCGGAAGATAGTGTTTTTCGGTTTTGAATAGTGAACAGCTTATTCTGGTTTCATGCAGCTACTCGTTTATTTAGACCTTAACGTTTATGGCGTCCCTAATCCTTGTCCTTTAGGATTGCAAGCAGAAAAGCTACGTTCTTCAGCATAGAAAATGTTGGTTAACCTTCAGCACACCTTTTTAATCAGTTTTGAAAATGAAATATCTATTGATCATGTTTACGGGTATTTTCATATAAATTGCTGTATTGATGTCCCGGCAGATTTTCTATAAAAATATAAATAATTTAACAAATTTGAAAAATCTTGTATGCACGTATGGATTATGTCAGCACTAGTCAATAGGCAAACCAAGTTTATATTACCTAAATATATATTTTTTTAAAAACAATTAACCCAAAAACGTCTAAACGCTTGTCCCTCTAGTGACTTCATCTGAAAGACGGGTTTCCTATAAATTATCTGTACATATTTCTATTAATTTAATATTACTTTGTATTGAGAATTGTAGTTACTACAAAATTGATTGTAGTTTCTAAAAAATATACACATTTACATATTTAATTCAAGTGTTATTTTAATTTTTTTTTTAACCATAAAAGATTGCAGGCTCCTTTATTTCGTCAGTACCCGTTGTAATCATCAGAGGGTACTGAACTTTTGATTTGCTCATTTATGTTTTTTGGAGGTGCTGATTACGGATTACACTTAGCATGAAAACCATGCTTTCTTTTAGCAACACCAACCTATAATAAATTAAACAAGATTTTGTATTCAACAATATTTTTCGTCCGGGCTTCATTTAGGAGAATTCATTCTTCCAACCAAATGGAGACCCGAAAAGATTCTCGGTAGAAAATTTTGAAGAAATTCTCAAAATTTGCTGATTTGTGTTTTTTGTGGTGCTCATTCCGAATTCCAACTTTGCGACTCAACTTTTTCGTAAAATCACAAATTATCTTTTTACAAAATGCTTTAATATTTATCGAAATAGGCTTGTTACGGATATCGATTTCTATTATTATTTTTTACATCAATAATGCCCCTTTTTAAATAAAAATAGATTTTGTTGCGTGAAAGAAAGAAGGAAAACTTTTTGGTGGGATAAGTGATTTTTGCTAGTAATTTGAAAAATGCCCTTATAACATTTGTTAGTTCATTTCCTTTTACTACTTGTGACGTTTTTTCCCTATATTTTAACAAAAATTTTATCGGGCTTTGTCGTTTTACATGTAGAATTGTTATAAATGCAGGAATATAATGAAATGTATTTATATATTATGCTTTGATCGGATTAATCTGATGGCATCGTCAGAAGTAAACACGCAGAATATTAAATACTTCTGGGTTCTCACCAAAGTAGGTCCAGTTAACTTTTGGAAAGTTGTTAGATAAAGCATATATTAAAATAAAAATAAATATGGTATAATTAATCATATGGTGGATGTTTTATAAAAGTTATTTTATTTTTTCAAATTTTATGCGGAGAAATGATATCAAAAACATTCTTAATTACATTATTTGTTTTAGGAATAAGCCTACCTTACATGTTTTTTCATAGCGAAACATTTTTTGTTGGTATACTGGAATAAATTTTGAAAGATAATGTACATGCACATTTTGTTTATGCACTTAAGTAAATATTATACTTCATTACATGAAATATAACCAGCTGTTGACTCATCGATGTATAGAACAATTTCGTTTAATCAACATAGTTTTTTCAAACTATTAATTCATATTTTTCAAATTTTTAAAAATATAAAGACTTTGCTTGAATGATTATTTACCAACTCCATCATTCCACTGTCCGTTATAATGCATTTTCACGATGTTCTCTACTGTCCTCCGCTAGTACTCCAGATGTCACACGTGCTCTCTCAACGTTACCCTCTGTCGCACTATTACGTTACTCTTTTGATCGGGCACCAGTTTGGACATGGGTGGCTTAACCTGTCAACTGCCCTTTGATATTGCAAGGATCCAAACAGAATTCTTTGTCATGTTAAACGACCCTCCTGACAGCTCGATGCTCCGTATGATGGATCGCCCATATTGAGGGGTGTCCCTCGACATTTTGGAGTATCCATTGTGTGCCATTTCCTGGCTAATGACTCCTTAATAACTCCATCATTTGCGGCTTAGAAGTCCTTATAAGCGGCTGTAGGAGAAGAATGTAAAAGATAGTATTCATTCGATTGGTGGTATTTGGCTCATTTTCACAAAAAATAGGTATTTCATTTTGGTGTTGTTGGCTGTAACCTGTGTCTTCAATTAACATTTGCTCTTTTTAAGTTTAATTGTGTGATCATGTTTAATACATGATCTGAAGAACTGAATTTTCTATATTATTGTCGATATTAACCTACAAAAAATATTTTACTCCTTAATTTGCTCCAATTTAAGTTAAACCTCAACACCAGACCATAGCTTCAGTATATTATATTGAATGATTTTTTATTATTAACATTAAGAAAAATAGGATATGCTAAATTAAAAATGCCGAACTTAATTAAAAAATAATTCAAGGTATTAAATATGCAAAATAGTTGGAAAAAAAGATAATTTCTCTATCGGTATTGACATGGTGAGTCAAGTCTAGGCCACGATCTATTAGATTTGTATAAATGAGAATTCATAGTATAAATTTAACGCAAAAACACGCTGAAAATTTATTCAATTTTATTCAAAATTAACAATCGAAATTCATAATTTAAGTGGTACTAGGCCTTTATTTTTTTGTATTGAGATCATAGACAATACATTTGTATGCGGTAAATAAAGTTTTAATTTGGTTAATTCATTTAAATGATTGCACCCAGGTTTCGTCATTGTGTAATGTTTTACTTAAAATTGCTTGTTTTTATGAATTCAACATGTGTCTATCGGATTACACCAGTTTGTAATTTCCTATGTAACCATTGCTGACGAGAGCCTAATTGGTTGATACTAAATCAGTTCGGTCTGAATCCACTTAATTCTAATACTACTAACAGGCCTAGATCTGAAGCAACGATTCGTACACGACTGTGAACTGTTTCTGTTATTTATATTCTTGTTTCTGATTGTCAGGTGAATTGAAGTTAAGTATTTATTTCTTACTTTAATGCATCTGATTTTTTTATTTTTCAATGTTACATATTATTTTAAAACATTTAATACATAATTAAGCCGTGGCATATCAAATAAATACTGTTAAATCCATGGATTCAGTGCTTATACAGTGGAAAATCTGGCTAAATGATTGGGAAATTCCTTGAAGGTGTGGTTAAGGTCACTATAAAAGGAAAGGCAGTTGAATTGCCTCTGTAGCAGACAGTGACGTCACTGAAGAATGCCTGAATCACCGGTGACTCAAGAACTAGTGACTGTAAGAGGCCTGCTAATATCAAAACTGTTCAATTGCTCTCAGCTTTTGTCATTTGTTTTAAATACAACTGTATAAAGCATTCCGCTACAATACCCACGGAACTCCCCGATTCGGCGGTGTCTCATGCCAATTCTAGAAATTGTGCAGCTATGACTAAAACATGATTGAATGATAGGCTTATTGATATGGTAGCTTTTTCCAACTCTTCAATAACCGATATTCTTATGACGTAATGATCAATGTAGGAATTTTTTAAAGAATTAACACTTAGGATAATGATTTAGACTGATTGGACGCTGCCCTCTTCTAGGTTTGGAATTGTTTTGCATCCTAGTCATCATGAAGTAGTTACTTTATTTGTTGCTATAAAAACTTCATCACCTGATTTTAAATTTGAAATAATTCAACGCCGTCGAACGGTGATCTTATCTTTTTATGATTTTTTTTCTTTTCAAAGCTCGAAATTATTTTATCTGATTATATTTTAAATAAAAAGTAATACTTTTCCCGAACATCACTATTGTCGATACCGTGATAATTGTTCTAAATCTAGCCATCTGCCAGTGATTGATATTTAGTTTTAAAACATATACTCTGTCATAATAATTTATTGTTATTAAAAACAACAACTCCCAATTATAATATATTATATATTTCTACTTTGATCTTCAGAGATCTCTGTCTTCTTATGTAATTCTCGTTATTATTTATTCTGAAGAACCCAAATATTGATTTTTATTTAGTATACAGTAGCAAAAAGGTTTATTTGTAGATTCCGGCTGCAAATCGTATTAGGAAGCCTTGCTTCTGTAACATAGGTTTTCCAACGGGGCTGTCTAGACCCGTTTAGATTCAGAATATTTTTTTTTTTTTAATACTACCAATAGCGAATCAATTTTTCATGGTTGAATTTTAGATATTCATATTATCAAAGTTTTCCTTTTTAAGTTACCAAAAATTATACTGTTATTAATATAATTAATAAAATGTTTAATAATCTTAGCGTGCATGATAAATAAAATCCGATGGCGATATCACAGACTAGCGTCGCTTACTCTAGCGACCTCGATCCAATCTCAAATCCACAAAATCGTTACTTACACAATCCTTATATAGTATATTCATCTCGGCATACTCCTTGGTCTGGGTTTGCCTTATGTTTTCTTTTTTTTTTTTATTCTATTATAGAAATAAATTTTTCGTCATGATTATTTTTTTCAAACGTGATACAGTTGTTTTTGAAATAGGTGAATAATGTTCATTCAAGGCAACTTTAATTTCCTTCTCTAATTGATCGTGTTTAACTTATGTGAGTGCTAGTTTACATTTACTATTATGCACCTGTTTTTGATCGCCCTACCTTAGTGTTCGTACCATTCCGTCACCTTTCAAACTTCAGTTGCCCTCGCGATGACAAACATTATTTCCATAATCCCCTCCAGCGCTGTTATTGTAGTGTGTCCAACTGACCATTTCACTGTTCCAACCTAATTGTAGCCAGGTGTGACACTGTCGTATGTGTAAGGAGTTCGTTGATCCCTAGAACCGCTCCCACCCAATAGTCTTTAGTGCCATCAACGGTAAAATGAAATTTAGTTACATTGGTCGGCATTATTTATTATGCTCTGTTAAGAAATGTTTCTATTATGTTAATTAATTTGTATGTGTATCTGAAACTGTGTATTATTTTCAATATTTATTCAGAGCATTATTCAATATTTAGGAATTTTTAGAATATCTTGTGTATATTTATTTATTTACAACCTTTCTTGCCTCTCGACATTATGGGTTATGGAAGCAATGCCTGCACATCTACATATTAGTTCTCTTCATCCTTCCTTTAATTTTCTTTCTTCGATTACTCCAAGATTACTCTTACTTTCTTTCTTCTGCACTCTTATCCGACGGTATGCTTCATTTATTGTTATCGATTAAAATAATTACGCCCCACTATTTCTACTCTTCCGTACACGAAGGATTCGTGTGATTTTCCTTACTGACTAACTGAGGAATTATTTTATTTAACTATCTTGATGTAATTTAAGAATCATAGTAAATTATCAAAATATCTAATCAAAATGAAAAGCTATGCATTAGCATAAGCTTGGTTTGTTGTTCAAATTAATTGCAGTTTTTGTTTCCTCAAGGATTCCTTATGTAAAAGCGAATGTTCCTTGTTCTATTGGCGAATAAACATATGATTATTTTTTCGAATTTTGGTTATTGTTCGTTACATTGTGCGGCGTTTCGATTCGGACTTGTGACAATTAACATTTATCTGTGATATATATTTATCGGACTACTGAATTAATCTTGACCTTTCTAATTTGGCTAGAATAGGTTGGACACATGAAGTTAAGCTATCTTGTCTACATATGAGGCGCTCCATATAATAAAGGCGAATCTGCCATGTCACAATTTTTTTTTCTTTCTTTGAAGGCTCATATAATATAATATAATTATATATATATATATATATATATATATATATATATATATATATATATATATATATATATATATATATATATATATGTATGTATATATACCATATATAATATTATATTATGGTTACATAGCGGATTCGTTCTTCTTCCATGGAGAGCCTCATACATACGTTAAATTCAGTAAATTGTTATTTTGATTGGTACTTAGTATTTTTCGGTCGACCAACATTTGTTCTGATACCGTGTTACTTTCGTTTCACTTCTGCTTTGGTTACTAACATTATTTCTAAATTATTTGCTTGTTAAAATTATTTGTTTGCTAAATTTGCTTGTTAATAACTGTGGTTTCTTTTGGAATTTTTGTTTCCAAAAGTTTTGGATTATTTCACCGAAGAAGATCCGTGAGATTGATCATTATATTCCCATTAAATAAATTCTAAGTTACGGTGGGAACCCGACCTCAACGGAAAAGGATTTGTTAGGGGCATGCAAACATCTTGAGCGAGCCGAAATTGCCATCTATGATCTAATTGAAGCAGTAATAATTTCAAAAATCCCAATGAATACGATTTTTTAACGCCGGTACATAAATTTAAATTTTCGGGATTATTCCATTTTTTTTAAAAAAGGAATTTTCATAATGAAATGTAATTGAAATTTAATTTTTTAACGCCGTAACATTAATTTCCTTCAATAAGAAGAAGATAATTGACGCCATCAGAATCCTAAAATATTCAGCGCCCATGGGCTATTAAAAATATTGTTCCCTCTTCATAAGATATGCATACATACGATATTTTCTATTTCATTTAGAATAGATTATTTGCTTATTTTGTCATGAAAAGATTTGGAGTAAAAATAACTAAATCATTAATAATAATATAAAAAAAAAAATATAAAACCAATAAAAATTGGCGCCCCCCAAAACGCTTGCTTCCTAGGGTTGGGCTATTGTCCATTTAGTCCTTTGGGCAGGGTGGTCCTGATTATGGGAAACAACAGACGACCTGGTCGACCGCGAAATATGTAGATTCCTTTTAATTATAAAACGAGCTTATTAAAGCTCTTAATTTTATTTTACGGTATTAATTAACAAGGAAATGAATCCGGGTGGCGGCAGGCAATAACTGTGGACTAAAACTTTGGTATTAAATAAATAGTTTTTACAATATGTAATCTCGAACCACACCCGGATGGTCTACTCCTTTCTTATAGTTTTATACTGTAAAATGAACTTATAGCTATCTGTTTGGAAAACTAACTTAGTTACTGTATTTTTTAGTCGGTTTTGGGTATTTTTGGTATCACCAAGTACATGTAATGAAACTACTGACAAATTATTTTTTAAGGATCAGTTATTAAGAACATACATTATTACTACGTAAACACATATTTAGACCTGAAGATTCTTGAATGTAGATAAAAATGTTTTGTCTTTAATGGCTAGTATAGGTTGGTAATCTGCAGGATTACCCATGCTGCCTGCCTTAATTGGAGTTCAGAAACACCAAATAAAAGGGTGTTTACATTAATTAGTGCGATTTGTTACATCTTGTCCATTTTATGATTTTCGTTAAACAGCCAAGTTTATAGGATATGCTGAGATGTGCTAATTTAATTTCGTACGCGTATGAAATATCTAAAAATCAACTCGACATATAGTATGTTTTTTTTTTTAAGTATCTATGTTTTATCTATCCCTTGCAGCTAATAATGGTCCACTGTATGCTGATGGTGATAGAGGCGTGTCATGTTGGCTAATCGTGTATGTCCAACAATGGGACTTGACAATGTAGGTAGGTATGCGGTTATGCTACACAAAGGAGAGGTTATTGTGCGGGTCGTTGTCCTCGAATGTTATTTCCTATCTTATACTTGTTTATCAATATTTTAAATGTCAGGAGCATTTCTCTAACATTTATAATTTCGAAATAACCTACGATTTTTTTTTTTTCATTAGTCATTATAATGTATTATTTTAAGGCTAAATGACAAGTATCATATAAAACATGAAATATTAATGAATTAAGAATTAACTCGAATAAATTAATGAATTAACTCGAGAGGAGGAGGATTAGGTTGTAACTTTTAAAATCTTTAATAAAAAAATATGGCATGTTATTGAAAAAAACAATAGTTATCTTCTTTCTTTTTTTTATTTAAGCTAGTTGCAATATTTATAGTATTCTGTATTCTGAACTAAACAATTGCACCTTACACATTTTTTACTCACGAAATAAATTAAATAATGAAATAAAAAGAATTAATTTTGGCTAAGTAAAGCATGGTATAAATTTAACAAAATATTTGATAATAAATATTTAACAAAACAATTGAAAGCATTTAAATAATCCGCCTTGCTTTTCCTTTTTAGTTTGAAAGGAGATCTGTGCTCGAAACGACGTCGATTTAATGTGAATAGATTGTAATAAAGTTCATTTCAAAATCGTTAACGAATGTTTGTAAAGTTATATACAATTTATACAATTTGTATAATACAAGCTGTATACAATTTATTGGACTTATCATGTTTTTATTTATTTATTTTAAACAATTCATTGCGAATGTTGTAATATTTGCATCTATACATATGAGTGGTATAACGCATGTTGCCTCGTTTCGCATCTCTGAAGGACAGTAGGAAGTATATTAGTCTAGTAAATTCTTACTTTTAGTTTTCTGAGGAATTTGGTCATAAAGGAATTACAAGTATTTTAGATTTTTGACCCAACTTTTATTTCCTCTAGAGTTTTATTTATTTTAGGTATTGTAGACTCCAGATAAACAATAAAACATGCTATAAAAATGTATTTCCTCTTATGTCAGTAAAATCGAAATTACTCTACGGTAGAAACGGCGTCCATTAATGTTGTTGTAAGCAATTTAATATCCTTTCTATCTTCACCCATTAAATGCAAGCTTACAAAAGATTTGCTGCTGTATTTCCTTCTAGGTGTTGCAGTGTTGTGACGAGCTTATTCTGAACGGAGATCGATGTAGTCAGCAACACTTGCTATCATTCACTGCATATTCCGGGGAAAGTAACTCCTTTCTGAAATTGCTTTCTCCATGAAATTGAAGAAATATGTCAGGAGAATCATTTTTTTTTTTTTATTCTCTTGCAATTTCCCTTCGTGTGGCTGCCTGCCTAAGCTTGGCCAACCAACCTCATTTACCTGAATTAAATTAGATTATTTTACCAACCTATACATGCCAGAATGGGGATTGGTATTAGTATTGAATTGTTATGTACGTGAAGATTATTATGAAAACAGATATAAAGTGTGTTTATTCGATAGTTGGTTTTATTTTATAATCAATCATTAATCACGAAAAAATGAAACATTTTCAGCTGTAGAGTTTCCATGAGGGGTGGAAATAACCGCTCAGTGTAACGAGAAACAATTTTTTCATTTATTTTTTGCCGTAGTTATAAGTAGGTTATTCTTTAATAATCCAATAATTCAAAAAAAATGAATTTGGAAAAGATAAAAATAAAAAAAAAAAGTCATTGTTTTCATATTTTATATCATCGATTATTATTTTTTCAGAACCTATATTCAGTGGCTTACGCAGGGAAGGGGAATCATAGGGACGTATCTCCATTCCCCTCTCCCGACATATATGAAAAAATATAATTTTCACACCCACCAACATAAGATTTGTATTTTGAGTAATATTTTTGGTCATTTTAACAGTAGTTTTTGATCCAATTTTCATGCTTATCCTTAAAACATCCGCCCATTTGGGCGATTATAGACATTTAGGTGATTATTGCTCTTTTTCTTATTAAATCCTCCCTCCACCCACGAAAAAAAATTAAATTCCCTTCCGAAAAAAAATTGCGTACGCCTCTGACCATGTTATATTGATATGATTTAAGAATTAGGTGTTGCTATAGTCGAAATTATTGACATAAAAATATAACACCACATCACAACTACTTAATTTTACTAACTACTATTTAATTGTAATTCTCTTTACAGTAAAATTCGTGATGTTTTCATACCAAATAATAATAATTTCTAACCTAACCAAGTGTTGTACAAATATGAGAGGATACCTCCAAATAGATGCATCTTGACTACTTCTTTTACAGTCATCATTCACATTTTTAATTGAACACTGTTAAATACAATATAGTTAGTACTCGTTACCAATTTTTTTTGTGACGTAGCAATTTTTTAATTAAAAATCTCTAGGTCTCCTTCCTACTCCTTACAATCCCAAGGATGCACGTGGATCGATAACTGGTATCACAAACAAATATTATCAAGCTATTTCCAGTGATTTGCATGAATAGTGTTCCCAGAAAAGCCGGTAACACTCGTTACGAATGTTTTTCACCAAACCTTAGAGACAATTTTTCCTATTGTTATTGTACAAGTATTAGAGGTAACTAAAAAAAACATCCATTTTTCAAAATATTTTTTTTTTATTTTGATTTCTTAAAATTATTTATTTATTCTTTATTACGCTTATAAGTTCTCTTTTTTAGTTTTTTAAATTTTGTTCATACAAATCAACAATTTATTTATTGTTGTATTTTTATAAAATATAAATAAATTTGTATATTGTATATTTATATTATATTAAATATTAATATTATATAAGTATATAATATTCTTATATTATATAAATATATAATATACTTATATTATATAAATATTATTATATATTTATACAATATAAATATATTTTATATTGTATAAATATATAATATACTTATATTATATAAATATATTCAAATGTCTAAAATTAAAGGGTTTTTTTCTCGCTTGTGTAATACAGATAGACATTAGTATACATTTTTTTTTTGTTGCTTTAGTTTTAATATATTTCATAATATATATTTTTTGTTTAATTATCAATAATACCATAGACAGGTTGAATTCACAAAGGAAAACTGGAATATGTAAAAAATTTGAAGTTTCTATGGGTGTTTCGTTTGGAAGTTAAAGATTAATGATAGGTTTTGTCATTTTCGTCTCTCTGTGCACCGGTAGCCGTGTGGAAATTACTAATACAAGGCCACACCTTCTATACTAACAATAATAAAAACTACTCAATAAAAGTTTTTCATTACACAAATGAATACATTTTTATTCATATTGAGAAAAATAATCCCTGTCCCGATTCAAGAACATTTAATTTTCATAGTGTTACGTCATTTAGTATTTCGAGCTAGTGTGATCAAAATTAATACAAATTTGAATTTGACCTAAAACATTAAAATAAAACTAATATAGAAAATCATTTTATTTTTAATTTCAAAAATCATTTGATAAAAATAAAAATTATGAAACTTATTTTCTTTTAATATTATTAATATCTATTAAGGAAAAATAAAATTAAAATACGTGTTGTAAAGTAAAAAATGTTTTAAAAGTCCGCGTTTGATTTCAAAATCCCTCCCAAACATAGCAAGGAGAGTGCAGATAATAGGAAGAACACTACTCGCTCGTCTTTCCAGTCCCTCTTGTGTTGCTTTTCCTTAACTGTTTGTCGCTGTAGCTCATCCTTTACATCTCCTTCCGATATTCTCCTTTTTATTTTACTTTTCGTATTTATTTTTTTATATAGCTCCTTTTATTTAAATGATAGTATACTATTTAATATTATACGGCTATATTTTTTTCCTTCACTAAACTGAACTTTGGTCACTTATTTGCATTTTGTGGAAAGTGCAAAAATCTTCTCCAGCACTTTCTGTTCTCACGCGCATTAGTATCCTTGTTTACTTTGTTATGATATATTTGTATTATAATAAATTATAATATCAGATTGTTCATTAGAATGTATAAACTACCAAAAACATTGTGTACTTTAGATTAACACCGAACTCCGACTAATGAGGACCTCATTCAATATTTAAATTAAAATCAGTTCGAGAATCACTCGCTAATTACGCCTACTTTTATACAGAGTCTGAAATTGATGATCTAAAAAAGCTTCCTCAGTCCTGCTCGTTTCAGCATTCTTTTCACATTTCATTAAATTTCATTAAACACAGTTGAACATAAAACTGTTACATCAATTCCAAAATTAAATTATTTTCAAGCCTGTGCGCTATAACCCTGTACCGAAAACTTAAATTAGTAGACTATTGATCCATTTTTACACGATGACGCCTAATAAGAAAGTACGGTGCCCTCTTTCGAATGCAGAAGAGAGTTGCGATGAGCTGACGAGTGGAATATGAAATGCCAGTAAAGCGGGTCGAACAAAAAGCAGTAGATCCTGGGCGGGGTGATGGCAAGATGTTTCCCAATCTGCGGTCAACTTTGTGATTGCTGTTAGCGGTATCTGTGATAGCTCCAGTCGGTGGGAAATATCCCGCCCATTGGAGAATATAGTTTTGTGGCCTCGTGGAAATTATGTCATCACTTTCTATAGATCCGTGGAAAATCATTCGTATCAATCTTATACAAAAAGCCGCATTTCTAAAATATTCCTCCGTTTCTTTAATGGAGTTTGACAATTTTTTATATTAAAACTATCCTTCTTATTGCTTTAAATATATGTACTTTAATTATATTTTTTTGCTGCCTACTTCAAGTTAGATTTAAAATTATATTAGCGAAGTTTTTAAAGTCAATGCGTTGAAATTTTTACCATAAATTTAACTACTTGAATATTCCTATAATAAATTTTTTCCCCATATATTTTTATACATTATTATTATTATAATATAATAATGTGTTTGAAAATATATGTTATCAAAATTAAGAAATATATTACATTCAGCTTTAATACAATGTTAGAGTTGCAATTTTAAAAACGCTGCAAATTATTACATTATGCTTAGTATTTCTAAATATTTATATGCCTATCCAACAAAAAATTTGATCTTTATTTCAGTTTTACTTTTCTTTTTTTAATGGCTTTGGCATAATGATTCTAAGACTTCTTCATAAATGGCCGAGATATTGGCATATTTCGTAACGAATTAGTGAACGGTAATGTCGAGTTCCGAGAATCATCCTGAGGTGACCTGTGACTTTGGTGCCAATTCAAAAAAAAAAAAAAAATAAATGGTCCTGTAGAATTTTGTATTCGACTTTTGTTTCTGCGTATCTTAAAACGTAAAACCTGATTTTTTTTTTTATGGTGGGTGGTTAACATTTCGATTACAATGGTTCATGATTGAAAATAATAAACCAAACCTTTTATCTGACTGAAATGTTATTTCAGTTTTATCTTAATTACACTTATCGTCAGTGGCTGATTGCGAAGTTTATCGGTTGATAAACTACATTCTTATTATTAGTATATTGCCTATTAATATTGAGAAAATAGACATTTAAGTTGAAAAAAAAAAAAAAATAACCTTTCTTGAAAACTAATTCGAGTTATTATAAATAGTTCCATAGACTTGTAACCTAACTTAGGTCATATTCTGAATGCCAAATACATACCAGCCGTTCTCCAGTTCTGTTTATCATTACACCAGAGATTGAAATTCACAATTATTTTCTTTAGGGAAAAAAATCAAATCATGACTAGATGTTTATTTTTATTATTTAAAAATCATTTTTTGATTTATGTCAAGACATAACTCTGATTTATTTGACTACAGATTAAAAATAACCTCATGATAATTATTGTTGTGTGAAATTTAAATGAAAAAGAACTCTTATTTTTCAGCGTTATTTTTTCTGCCCAAAATAAAACTCAAAATGCTATAACGCTTTAAATTAGAGCTAGCGAATTGAGAGTGGTTCCATTTTATGCTGCGTGAAAAAATTATTAAAAGAGGATCATTTAACCACTGTTTCACTAATACCATATGCTGAAAAATAAACTACCGACCAACCAAATATAAAACTCTAAAGTAAGCAATTATATTTTTTCTACCTATTTGATCTTTAATCCTTAGTTAGTTTTTCAATATACGTAAAAACAAGTTGTTTACTTGTTTGATTAAAGACCAAATCGGTAGAGAAAATAAATTGTTCATTTTATAGTTTTATATTTGATTGATTGGCAGTTTATTTTTCATCATTTCGTGTTAGTGAAAAAGTAGTTAAATGACCGTATTTTCATAGATTTTCACGCTTATTATAATGGAACTACTCTCATTTCGCTAGCTCTAACTTTAAGCAAAGTATATCGTTTAGAGTTTTATTTTGAGAACAAAAAAATATCGCTCAGAAATAAGAGTTATTTGTTACCTAAAAAAAAATGCTCTAAAAGTGATGGAGAAGTGTGGAGAACTTTTTAAAAGTTCTTCCAAAGTAAATTTAAATGCCTTACATAATTTACATTTATTTTTAACTGGATACAAATAATAAATTAATGGCGTTTGACTTTTATTTCAAACAAATTTATGTCATAAATTTAGATTAATTTCAACTTTTATTTTTAACAAATGTGCGATTTTTTTTTTTTTTTAACGATCAATGATATTTTGATTAGGCCTAAAAATTAATTGTTAAATCCAACTTCTGCTGTAAACATTAAGTTGAGCTTAAACATTAAATGAAGAGATAAAAATATATTTATGAGGTGATGTGTTGCCAGCATCTTACAGCATACTTTTCAACCACATTGGACAAGTATAAGTATATTTGTACTACTGTCAGTATATTTTTTTTTTCATTTATTTATTTCTATTATTATTTTTTATTCCTTCATTTATTCTATTGGCATTTTAATTAATAATAAAAACAAACCTAAGCAGTCATAAAATTAAAAATCTAAAACAAAAAGGTTATGATTTTTTTCTTTTCAGCAAAAGACTTCTGAATTTAAACGACTTTTTTAAAAATAATAATTTAATTTAATTTTTACAATTGAATTAAATGGCTTGTGTAAAAAAATGACAGAATGAATCCTGTGCAGTTCATGTGTAGCTGACTTACATGTTATATTATAATTATATTATAATATTATTATAGATCTATTGATAACGTTTTCTGTTCTTTGATATATTTTAAAGTTGGGGCGGAGTAGCAATAGAAGGAAATAACCATTACCTATTAATGTTCTTCCTTTATTTTGTAATTATTTTATTATTGCTTACTAGTATTTTTCTAACATGTCTGCTTATGTTTATTTTATCACTGTTACGTTTAATTTTTTTTTCTTTCTTATTTATTATTTTTATATTATTTTATTTATTTCTGTAAATATGGTGTGAATGGTCTCTTTAATCATTATTACTATTGTCCTTTATTGAGACAGCATGTAATATTACTCATTAAATTAATGAAAACAAAAATAATATGCCTAAATACAACTATCGCGGAGTCATTTTTACTTTATTTTGTCCTACATATCGCACTCATCGTAGAATAAAGGTACAATTGAAAATTTGGAATTATTGGAAAATCGCTGCATCGAAAATCGAAAATTATTGCATCGCTGGTTAAAATGAAATTTATTTTTTTCTTACATCTCTGTTAATTCTATTCTCTCTATCAATCAATGTGACGTTGAGATCTGAAATTCAAGTAATTCTGCGGAAAAGAATATAACAGCTGGCTTCTAGATGGCAACTAATAATAGACTACCTTCTCCTTCCATCATGTTCTTAGTCGGCCCTTTGCTCTAGTGGCGAAGATCTTTCCTGTGTATGCCTTCTTCACCTGTCTCTCTTCACTCATTCAGTTGACATGACCATACCAATTCAGCCTCAAAATTAAACAGAGAAAGATCATGGTAAATATCATTTTCTTCTTTATTCTTTCTGCTTCACCACACTCGATTCTCAGACACCACCAAACATTCCTCGCAGCACCCTCCTTTCGAACCGGTCAAGCCTGTCACAGGTTATCTTGTTCATTCACCGCCGTAACTAACAACAGGCCTGATTAGGATTTTGTACATTCGGATTTTATTTTTGCGAGATGTTAGGTTACTTCTTATTAGGTGCCCAAGAATATAATGTGTGCTATTTCCTGCCAGAATCCTTCTTTTAAGCTCTTCTGTTTCACTCGCTTCGTTGGTCATTAGTGATCCCAGGTACGGAAATGCCGGCACTAATTTGATTGTTTCTCTGTCTAAGTTGTAGAATGGTGGGTGTTGCTGCCACATTCTCTCAATGATCATCAGCTTGGTTTTACTGAAATTTATTTTGAGGCCAGCTCTTCCTGCCTCCCTTTTCATAGTATCATATGCTTCTTCGATTACCTGCCGACTTCTTTCCAAAATCACTACGTCACCTGCGTAGACCATTAATTGAAATTAATTTATTGACAATCGTGCTGTTAACCTCTTTCCTTACTTTCTTCACAACCTTGCTAAGAACTAGGTTGAACAGCAAAGGGGCCAGATCATCTTCTTGTCTCAGTTCAGTCCCTATTTCCAAGGGTTTTGACAACTCTCCTTTCACTCTTACTTGACAATTGGTGTGCCTTATTGTCATCTTTGTTTAAACTATTAGTTTAGGAGGGATCTTAGCTTCTTCCATGACCTCATAAAACATGGATCTGTACGTGAATACCAAAATTTAATTGAAAAATGATAGGTAAGAAATTATTTGGTACTAAGCTAATTAAAAAGTGATTCAAATGTTTCAATGAAAATGGATAAACTCAATCTAAATTTGATTAAGATTTTAGAGAAATCATTTAATTGGGTAAAACATTATTCATATATGTTATTTATCGCTGTAATCAATCCAGACAGTATCCGATAATGAGGAGCTATGTGTACGCAAAATACAATCCTTAAGATGTAACGTACGTTGTTTACTTAAAGGAATGAAGAATTTTTATTACTTGACCTTGAATGGTGACTGCTCTAGACTGTCCTGAATCGAATCAAAATGAACACTGTGTGGTTGTTTCTATTTTTATATCGTGAGAATAGAAGTAAAATGTTTTTTTTGTTCTTTGAATAATATATTTTATTAGGGATTGATAAATTATTTGCCACTTCTATAATTCTGTTTTTATTGAAAACTAGTTTCAAATGTTCTACGTTAATCTTCAGTTCTAAAAACATACAAAAATTCAAAAATAAGCAATTCAAAATACAGTTTGGTATTATTATACATATTAAATTACATGTAATATAAATCTAAATAAATTAATCTAATTATTAATTAATACATTATTACTTTAATTAATTAATATATTAGTTTAATATTTATAATTATACCAAACTGTATTTTGAATAGCTTATTTTTTGTGTTTTTAGAACTGAAGATGAATGTATAACTTTCGAAACTAGTTTTCAATAAAAACAAAATTATAGAAATGGTAAATAATTTATCAATCCCTAATTAGATTGATCCTTCTATACAAGCATGCGGATGTCAACTGATTATATTTTATTACTTTGTAATTTTTTTTTTATTTGTAATCGATTTCGTTGAATACCGTATATTGATCTTGGGAGTTTCAACAGCAATGCTAATTGTTGTATTATTTATAGAAGAAATAATTGCCCACATTTATTAATTCATCCTAAATAATTGCCTACATATATTAATAACTTCGATTTAATGGCTTAAGGTCACTAGCATCCATCATTTTGACACATGCATCACGATAACAGCGTTGTAATGATATTTCAACATTTTTTTTTTTTTTTTATACTATCTGGATAAATTTCTGATTTTTGATAAATTCATATTTCGGCTAGTTTTATGACGCCATCTACATTCTATATCATGCGGAATGAACCTTTTTTTTCTGATCTGTTCTCATCACATGGCACAACCAGAGGAAACCCATATCGATGGTCAAATTCACGGATGTAAGTGCAAATTTTATAGTTATTTTAGATTTCACCGCATCCTGTAATTCCTTATTTATTGAATTCGCTTGGGTTTTATATATATCAGGATATATACTTCGATGTTTATTATAACACTAGTTCTAAACAGATTTGTTACATAGATTAGACATTTTCCAACTCTTAGTGCTGTAATGGCCAAATTAGTTCTTACATCTTTAAAGTTGACCATCGATATATCAATCTAATAATTTTGTGCATGCTCTGTGCAAGGGATCTCCAAACTTTTTTGTCTAAAGGCTTTCCCGGCTCTTCAACTGATTCTATGTGCCAATACCAGCTAGATCATCATACCAATATATATATCATGATCATACCAATATATATATACTCATATCATTAATCACAGTTAAAATGTTCAGTTTCATTATGTATATCAGTTACCTGTTTTGTTTCTTAATTAGTTGTTGAATAAAAACATCAGCTTATTATTTTGTTTGATTTACTTTCATTGTAGTTTTTAAAATGTAATCAAAATAAACTAAGGCGGGCCTTGAAATAGCTTGGATAAGCCTGCTCTATGCCCTATAAAAATTACCACACTCAGAGCTTCAAAGTACTATTTAAATTTGGTCTGTTTACTTATTATTATGTTATATTTCCCATTTTTACTTATTGTTATTAATTTTTTTTAATTATTGTTATTACTCTATCAGTTTAATCTGTTGTTATTGATGGCGAGTTTTATTAATAATCAGTTTAATCTATTATTATTAACTAATTTATTTTTAGCAATTGTTATTATTCTATCAGTGTAATCTTATAACATTTTACAAAGTCATCACTGTTTTCATTTTTTCTCATTATGTATTTTTATTTACTTCGTTAATTCTTATATATCATTTTATTTATTTTTTCCATTATATTTTTATTTACTTTGTTAATTTTAATATTATTCACTTTATATATCATTTTATTTTTATATCTTCTTTATTTAGTCCTGGTGAAGACCTGCAAAGTGGGTCGAAATGTTGGTTTCTAGTAAATAGTTTATACTATTTTTGACCCATTTTATTTTATACTATTTTTGACCCATTTTATTGACCGTGCCCCGGACCATCTTATTCCTTCATAACATTTGTTTTCCTGTTTAATATCTTTGTATACGGGTTAATTCGTCGAACATTGCCATGCGATAAGGGATAAATTGGTAACATTATCAGAAAACTCATTACATGAGCCAACATCCTTTTAATTTTTATATATTTTGCTTATTGAAAGTAAGTAATGTCGGTTTAGTTTTAATTGTGAAATTAGGCAATTTATAGGCTATATATTTGCTTACTAGGTAAAAAAATATGGAGGTTGTTATTTTTCGCATTAGTGATCGAAGCTGACAAATTTTCAACCACTACAAAGCTAAAATTCATGGTGAGATCACTGCAATAATTACTACCCGTTGGGAACAAAAGAATCTTTAGAGGCGTGGCGTCACCTCCGTCATTTGTTGATACGCCAACACAGCGTCTTCTGATTTCGTAAACATCTCGGTTGATATTTACATTCTTAGTTATATATTCGGGTTGTTTGGGCCCTTCTAAAATTATTTTTTAAAAGGCAAACACTAGTTCGTTACCAACAATAAATAAAGACATTGTCGTGTGTTAAAAAATAAATAATAATTAGGTAATTAAATATGAAATCGTTGGGTTTTTTGCTGTCAAAGCCTTCTGTTTTTATAAGTTTTTGTCTGAGGCCTAAATTACGCTAATTAGAAGAATTTGTACTACCAGTGCCTCTTAATATGACTATTTAAAAGATAAAATTTCAGAAATCTTAAAAATTATTCAAAAGCCTTATTAAAAATCTCTACAATTGAGGCAGCCGAAAAATCGTTGGAATATTTAAAATACTTTTTCTGATAGTTTTTTTTTTTCATTATATACATATTTGAGGAACTTAATATGGCATTAATCAATACGTATTATGCATACAATTTAAATAAACAGAAGTTTAATGTGTAATATTAAGCCTTACCTAAATTTAAGCATTATGGATAAGTGTTAATATCAATTCTAAATAAAAAACATTTGAAACTCAGTTTCTTTTAGAGTGAAATTTTTCATAACATCTTACAAGGTATCGAACTCATGTCTGTAACTCATTGTATGAAAAACCTCTGAAATATCTAATACAGTTCGCCGGAAATGTTTAAATGGTTCTCGTAGATATTAGAAACTTTTTGCTATTAGTTGTGATATGGTTTGTGTAAAAGTCATTATATATTCAGGATCCTATATCCGTGTTGAAATATAGAAGGTCCAGCTGCTGCGGACCGGAAATTGTCCAGTCTGGTGGAATCGCTGCCCGGCACTGGTGTTCATTTCCTCTCTTCTTCCTTAGTAAACTCACGTATCGTTAAATGGAGTAATGTACTTCTTCGTTCAGCAAACATATTGGATAAACATGTACAGCTTCAGAAGAAATTTAGATATATTTTGTTGGTATTGCATTAAAGACTTTAAAAATATTAAGAAGTACCCGGTATAAGAAGATATAAGAATTTTTATAAGAAGTTTTAGCCTAGCCTTTTTAACGATTAAGGCCTCTATTTAATACAGTATTTATCTCGACTATTTAACAAGTTTTGTATAATATTCTAATATTTGTATCCATTTTATACAACTGTTCAACTGCCATAGATTAGTCATGACTGTTAATGGTAGGTTACTAATTACTAGGTCCCATATCTATGATCTAAGGCCCAGTTCCTTCCCGATAGTGTTAAATACCTGTTTTAGCAAAAGAATTATTTTAATTTTAGAAGGGATGAATGACCTTAGTTCATTCAGAAATTGATAAAAAGTGCAATATAAGCTTTACTTGCTTTTTGCATAATTTTGTTTTTACAATACATTTGTTTGTTTAAATTATTTATCATGTGCTGATTCAGAATTGAATTTTGAGACGATAATATTAAATTTTGATATCATGACTGTAATAAACGGAAAAAAATATATATAGAAAAAAATCGATAAACCAAAACATTTCCTTTAATAGGTACTAGTATATAAATGAATGTACCATTAAATGCTTACATCCTATCCTTCCTTACATATATTAATTATATAAGTTTTTAGATAAAAGTTATTTCTACATTACAACTTTAGAATACCTGATTCCGATTAGATACTTTAGCTAAGGTGCATTTTAGTGTGCTATTATCAATTTATTTTTCTATTGTTTGTTTAATGCTGATTACTTTCGAATAATATTAAAAGGAATTATCCTTATTTAATGGCAGCCGAAGTAATTTATTTTTATGTTTTCCTAGGAACTGGAGTTCCATGGGGTGATGCGGTTCTACTTTCAGGACTCGGGTCAGAAAGTGGCCACCAAGTGCATCCGGGTCGCCTCGGATGCCACCGCCCAAGTGGTCATAGAGACGCTCATCGAGAAATTCCGTCCAGACATGCGAATGTTGTCCATCCCAGAGTATGCTCTCTATGAGATCCACGAAAACGGGGGTAAGTATTTTAACATTCTGCTCTACATCACTTTGTAAGAGTAAAACAATTTTACTATAAGTAGAATATTTCATTATTGGCATTTAAGGAAGACTTGACCGATTTTCTTGAAACTTGGTTTTGTAAGTTTTTTATAGCTCGATTAAGAATTGTTCTATAAATCAGTGATCTCTTTTTGGGAGGGAGAGGGTGATTGTGTAGATGTTATCTGTACTTTAGTGCAACTTGGCTGATTAAGATGAAGCTTAATACATCTTTTTCTTATTAATTAATCATTATTTAAAGTAAATCAGCATTCTGTTTGTGGGGACATGGACAACTGCAGAGTTGGAAAATTATAATGGAACTTGATATATACATTCTAATCAACTGTCTTAGCAGTTTTACTGGGGTAAATCAGCTCCTTTTCTTTGTGATAGGGGTGGCCATCACAACGGTATAACCACTAGTCTATGGCCTATGAGGAAATCTTGTGGTCGAACATGATGTGCTGACATCACCTGTTGATGTTACTGTTGGCCAAGATATAGTGATCTCTTATCAAGTATTATTCCCAAGATCCTTCATCGTTTGAAATGGTACTTGTTGTCCAGTAAGCGATAAAATGTCTGTAAGAAGACCACAACCGGGGTATAGATCATCATGGGCAATATGATTTTAATATATCCAGTTCTCAACCCAAACATGCACTCCCAGCTCACTGAAACTATCAGATTAAACTTAGTTTATTAAACTTCACCATAATAATATAAAGGGTTTAAAACCCACACAGGTATTGATAAATTATTATAATAAATTACTTATAGTATTTTCTTATATAATATGCATTGTGCATAGCATTTTATTTTGTTTAAATTATTTAACTTCTCATACTGTTTTATGCATTTATGTTAATTGTCTTGTATATTTTTAAAGAAGAAAGGCGGTTGGAGCCTGATGAAAAGCCTCTCCTGGTTCAACTGAATTGGCACAAAGATGATAGAGAAGGAAGGTTCTTGCTTAGAAGGATTGATGACAAAACCAATGTAAGTAATTTAAAAATTTCAGTCTAATACATGAAGTAATTGTCATTCTCAAACGCTGTTAGTCTGAGCACAGTTAGTATTCGCTCTATACATCTAGAAGCATTTATTATGTTTATTCAAAATTACTAACAGTATCTATTTTACTACTGTCACACAACATTTATATTCAGATTACCTTTCATGTGATTACTAATAATACCATAATTAATGATTTTGAATCAGTCTTTGAACTTTATATGAGGCTTATAAAATTAAGATGTTATTTTAACTGTTTATTTTGTTACTATTCAATTTCATCTCATGAATTAGTGACATATATATAATTACATGTTAATTTAGTTAGTTATATAAATCAGAATCTTTTTAGTCAGAGGTACTAAAAAAGATAGCAGATATTAATTTCAAGAACAATTTTTACAGTGACTGCCTTATATCGTTCAAAAACTTTCCAGAACCGACTAACTTTATACTGTAGTAAATAATTGTATATAGTTCAATTATAATACAATTTATACATATAAATTTATATATTCAATTATATGTATAAAACGGTATTCCTAAAATTTTAAAAAGCTGAGAGTGTGACTTTTGCAGCCAGAGCCCTCATATACCATGAATATAAATAATTATCCTCGTGTATAAATAAATATTTGCTGTGTCCTCTCACACCATTTTCCTTACTGCTTTGGGTACCAAGTATACAATAATTGTTTGCTGTATCTTTGCTAATATTGATTTGATTAAATTTTTTACAATTGCATTATAGAAATTTTACTATCTTTTAAATGAGCATTTGTTATGTTTCGAGATTTTGATAGCTTTCGAATTATTTGAGGAAATAAAGAAAAGTGAACAAATTTTCATAGAAAACATGCACAGAATACTTTTAATAAAACATGAGTACAAAGTCTACGCCATATCTGTGCTGATACTGGCTCGATTCAGATGATTTTTTTTTTTTTATTGTTTTGTACGAAATTTAATTTCCTTTCAGATGATTATTGGATGATTTACCATAAAATATATAATTTTTGAATAATGCACAAATAAAGTTTTCTTTTCTTCATCACTTTTTTCTCGGGAATATATGATATATTATGTATTATGTAAGTTCATGAACTTTAAGGAAAAGACTTTAGAAGTTTCATCAAAATCGTTAGAGCTATTTTGGTGCTTTATTCTACAGAAAAATATATTTTTCGGATTTTAGGCAGTTGCTATTGCATACAGGGTGCCTGATTTTGTACTCAAGAGATAAAATCCTACAGAACAAAAAAATGAGCAACAAAATTGTTCACCTGATTACAATAAATTCCTTACCTAGATGGTGAGGAAAGTAAAAATGTTTATTCTCAGTAAAATTAGTTGCCATTAATTAAAGTAACTTAAATTCAAGCCAAGCCTAACAATGATTTTTAATGTAACATTCTAAATCCGTATATTAATGTATCTTTGTATTTCCAGATGCCAGAAGGCACTTTCCAGGAAGGTGGCTCAAGTTTTAGAAGAAAACTATCAAAGAGAGAAAAGAAACAATTAAAAAAGCAAGAGAAATTAAATAGAATGAAGAGTGCTGGTCTAACCAATGATGAAAATGATTCTGGAGTGGCAGAAAAGTTATACACAGGTATCTTTTACTTAATATAGTTGTATAATATTGTTAAAGTTTGGGATAGGGTAAATAAATAATAAATGTACATGAAAAAACGGAGGTGTATTTTTTTAATAATGAATGGAGGTGTTTGGTTACTTTTATTGTTTTTCAAAGATCTGGTGAGTAGTATATGAAATTCATATTAATTAAATACAGATTGCTAGTGAAAGATTGGTTTATCTGTCAGTCTTAATCCTTTAACGACGGTGTACTGCTGTAGGTGTACTCCTAGGGCGCTGTGCTGCTGTAAAAGTCCACCCCTCTCTGCATGTTTTTCAGATAACGGCGGTAAACTGCTACTGAATTTGGATCTTGAAATAGTCGTAAGTCATTCTAGAGAGCTTGTAGTACCTACCCCTGCTAATAGATATCTCAAGAATTCAGATTATTCAGATCTCTCAAACTCTTCTCTCGACCCTCGTCTTCTGTCTTTTTTTTGTGCTAAATATCTCCAAGTACCTGAGATCAGCCCGAAATCTTTTTGTCTGCGTTCCTAATTATCTATAATTATAATACTTTTTATAATAATTATTGAAATAGACTTAATTTTTTTTATTTTTTCAATGTCAAGGTGTAAATTAAAACATATAAAATAAGACATGAGAAATTTGTTTAAAACTACTCCGATACAGCAGATACCAAGCTACTGATAAAATATGAATTTGAATTATTATATATTTTTATAAACACTGTTATGTCATATTTTTCTCAAAATTTTAAACACAATAAAAGAATAATTTCCCAAATAATCCAAAATTAAAGTCGGAATAACAATAGAGGTAGAAATTAACAGAATAAAAAAATTGAATGCTAGAAACATGTGTTTAATTATGCGATGTTGTGGTAGTCGTTTTTCAATAAAAGCATTCCATCCGGTTAGTCTACTAGTCACTTCAAGGTCACTATCCTAAGGGCTCGCTCTCCTCTTCTGACCCGCCGTCGTTTAAGGGTTAATAAGCATTGACGATAGGGTTGGGCTGCTCCGACTAACCTTTGGAATGGAATGACCCGATCCATTCCGCTGGAACTGGATTCATTTTTTAATCCAATCTATCTTTGTTCCGACCTTACGATTAGGGATGGACCATCTCTACTTGATAATAATTTAACTTAATGTGAAAGTAAGGTGAGTTAAGTAATGTATGTAGTTTTGATAACGGAAATTTAGAAAAATAGTTATAAGAAAAAAATAGCTTATTAGTTATGAGGAACACATTTAAAAAAAAACAAATTTTATATTCACAGTGTTTCACCATTTTTTTTATCTTGATTTTGAAGATGATATTTGTTAGCATATTTACTTAAGCGATTAATTAATCTTGATTGAAAATCATTTTAATATCGAACTTATAATATTACTCCTTTTTTCCGATTTAATATAGTAACATTACAATGAAATACACTAATAAAATAATATGCATGTCTGAAAGTTGAATTTTTGATTTTTTTAATTAAAGTTGGGCTTAGCTAATGATAGCTAGTCCAGAGATGGATTACCTAATCACGAACTGATTTAATCGGTTTTCACTGAGTAAGTAATCTAGGACTTAGGAAAGAATAACAGTAGCCCAGGAAACTGAATTACTTGACTGAGTGATACACATTGCATCATTTATTGAGAGGTGAGCCGTGATATCATTCACCACCCCTTCCATCCATGGCCATTTTTTGTTTATTGATGAATTTTTTTTGCTAATGAATCACTCTCTATCTCCAACTAAGAACATGCTCTGTTCATTATAGTGGGCGAGCGATTCTGATTTGATACTTGAAAAGGGTAGTTTTACCCATCTCTAATTCAGATGTGCTATTATGCCAACTTTTAAAATGATGCCATATTTTTAGGTTAATAAATTGTAATTAGTTGATTGCTCTTGAAGGCATTCTCGAAGTTTAAAATCTGTTCATAAAGGAATTTTTATTATTCAAAATCTTAATTATTTATTATTCCTTTTCTATTACAGAATTGCCTGAGACAAGCTTTACCCGGTCAATATCTAACCCTGAAGCTGTTATGAGGAGAAGAAGGCAGCAAAAACTTGAGCGAAAATTACAGCAGTTCCGAAGCAAAGATGGAGGGCCAGATACCGGTGGTACCCTCAAGATTTATGGGGAAGCCCTTTGCAGAGATGTCCCCTATAAGACACTCCTCTTATCTATTGGGGATACAGCTGCTCAAGTAGTCAAAGAAATGTTAATGAAATATGGGCTTGATAAGGAAGAACCACAACACTACTGTCTTGTTCAAGTAATTATCTTATGTATAGGTAAACTATGTAAGGAAGAAACTTTTAGTGAGCATGTGTCTAATAATAATCTTAATAACTTATACTAATAATCTTTTGTTATTCAATTAACAATCATCTTACAAATTAGAGCCTGTATGAAAGAAAGTAACACCAATTAAACTTTTAAAACAAAAAATTCAAGATGGCATATTTGGCAAGGTAGCCGTGTTATATAGAGGAGGTAGGCTTTTCCTCCTTAAGATTACCTCCCAGCCTACGCTCTGCCCAAAAGATTCTTCCTTTAGTTGTTTGCCAATTGTTTATATTATATTTAATTAGTTTGAAATTCTTTTGATTTAAAATAAAAAGAATTGTAACCATTACTCAAGAAAATCCTAATGATAAAGTTATTCTGTTGATAACTGCTTAAAGATTTGTCTTGTATTAGTGACTTTTGTACTGAAAAACAAATCATTACCTGTTTATCTACCTAATATAATTTAAAAGATTGTAAGAAAAGTTTAAGAGAAAAATGACAACCTAAATGCTGAACTAATTTATTTACAGCAGCATGACAACCCATTACCGAGCCAGGGCTTCCTTAGATATGTATTTCCTTTGAAAATCTAATGAAATCATTAATATAATAAGTAATTAAAAAATAAAATAACATTCTATGTACTTAAAAAATTATGTATTTAATGAAATAACATTAAAAAAAAAATCAATTATCCCAATTACAAACATACTTATGTGTCAAAATATTAAATCGACAGGTTCTTGACCGGTGTGCTGAAATTTTTCTTCCTCTTTCTCTGCAATGTGAACCCCCTTGTCAATATCTACTTGAGCGTCATGGTCAGCCTTTGGTCTTCTTCCTTGATTGTGTCTGTAAATCACCATTTACAATTATAATTGCTCCTTTGCAGTTGTAGCAATTGGTTGAACATTTCAGCCTCTTTATCCTGCAAGTGCAACCTCCTTTATACTCTTTTCAGACTTGCAGGAGAGCATGTTTAGGAGCTTTGGTGATGCAGCTTCATCAATAGCTGTTATTGGAAATATACCGTGCCTGGATGGCTTCCTGTCCCAATCAATAGGATTCATCATCTGTTGATTCCAAATGTTAATTTGAAAGAAAAGCATTGAGTCAGTGCTTTGCTGCATCTTCATTTGGTGGGTGATAAGTGAGGTTAAATTGTGTCTGTCAAGAACTTCACAAAAATTGTATACTGCATCTTGTAGAGTATAGTGGTTTTGTTATACTGGCTACTGTTTTGGATGATAATACATTTCTTTCCTGCAGCACTTACAACTTGAGGTGGTTGTTGAACACAATAGGTGAAGTGAATAAAACTGAGCACGTACTCATTCCTCAAAAAACTGAGACAGTGCTCTGGTTCGATGTGAATAAATAAAAGTTACACAATGAAATACTTAAGTACTCTATTATTATTTGTTTAAAACCGATTTTCATTCAAAACTAATTTTCTTTTTTTATTAAGTTATTTTACTAAATTTTTAATTTAATTTAATTTAAATTAATTTAATTTTACTAATTAAAAGTCATTATTATTTTACTAAGTGTATGGGACACATGCTCCACAAATATGGACAGATTATAATAAGACATTCTATGTGAGTAGTTACTCTAAAAATGTTGAGTCTAGGAAAGAGTAGATTGCCATTTGACTGAGTACCTGCTCACAAAGCATGAATTTTTACGTTTTGTTCACTTAGAAAGGTGAGCAGGTACTCATAAATCAATAATCAGTCCATAGTTATGGACTGGACAATACTATACACTGTATAGTGGACTGTACTTGTACTACACAATTAATTAAACAATAATTAAAAGAATTGTAGAATAATAAAGAAAATTAGTTTTGAACAAAAATCGGTTTTAAATAAATATTAATAGAGTATTTAATTATTTCATTATGTAACTTCTATTTATTCACTTCACCTAATAGCTGCTGATAGCCGTATTTTCAAAAGCCTGGCAAATTTTCTTTTTCCTTGTCTGAAGAAAACAGATGTAGAATTGCGGCCACTAAATGCGTGTTGCAGTAGAAAATTGCTTGATTGTCTTTTCCAGGTTTAAAAATAAAGTGTCGATGAGTTTTTTTCGTTAACATTTTTATCAAACGGTGTTTATTGTCTTCATTTTCAAGGAGAGAGGTATTGTGTTATTGGTATTGTGGGTTATATAGTTTTTTCAAAGTAGATGCTTAGTGCTATGTACTTATTTTTGTGATGTATATGTTCAGTATAATATTTTTTGTCATTATTCCGCTAGATATCTGTCAAATATTCTTGCTGTGATGCCCTAATTCTTTATCACATATTCAATATACTTTGAGAGAATCAAAAAAACAATTTTTTTTCTTGGCTCCTAAATTACTCTATAAAGCGGAAAGTGATCATTCCTCACATGGTCATGCGTTTATCATGATGTGGTAATAATCATCGACTGGTTTGAACTAGTCAAAAAGACCTGTTCTTTCAAGTTTTCCTTTTCCCAAGATTATCAAATAACGAAGTCTGTTATGGAGCCAGTTCAAATTCAAAGAATTTTTTCAGTTCTTCCTCAGATTTCTTGGGGAAAGAAATACAGTGAAAAATGGTCTCATGATTGACTGATACTCCTTCTTGGATTTTCCCAGGATACTTAATGCTTATCATTGCTGTTATTCGATTTGTTTTCTCTACTTTCATGTGGTCAAAATTACAGCTAGACTTTTTATACTTTTATTCATTATTCATACTTGTTTTTCCAATGTTATTAGCAAGATGAAAATTTATTTTCTCGTCACCAATAACTTCTGTGCTAAGACACATCACGTTGTCATGTTGAGAATGGGTTCTGTGACATGAACAATGTAACAAACTTATCTACATCGATACTGTTCCATGTGATTCTTGCTACCCTCGAATCAACTTGCTGCTCTGTTATGCAAAAGACATGTCACAGAACTTCCTCCACTTATTGGAATATATCCATAATTATTGGAATAGAAGACATCCTTGTGGCCAGGGTGCTGTCGGTCAGTCCTCCAACACTTTTCAAAGAACTTACTAGCGTCTAATAAATTGTCAGGTCTGACCATATCCTACACTAAAATTTAACAGATCACCTTTTCATGAAATAATCTTTATTTGCATATCGGTCATGTTGTTTTGACATCTAACGTGACTCGAGTTCCATTATGTCCTATAATTATAAATGGCAGGACTTCATATACAAGTAATGTTCACCAGGTTAAAAATAGACAATTTATACATTGATGGATCTTATTGTTCAAGGTGTTAATTTAACGGGACTGTTTGGCTAGTCATGCATTCTTAGAATTTTATATTCGAATTGGTTCCTTTAAAGAAAATTGGCATACAAAAAACAATTAATTAACAATGTTTTTTTAGAAAGAAAAATGGAGAAAATCACTTTTTTTAGACTTATCATATCTCGCTTATTATTGTGGAAATTTTTAATATCTTTTACCTACTCAATCAATGCAGAATTTTCTGATCTTAAACCTATTTCTGGTAATATTTGTCGATTGGACGAATGGGTTTAGGCAAAAAATTGGAAAAAAAAGTCTAAAATTTCTACTTCAACTGCAATGGGAATACCAGATTATTCTGCAGTTTACCAATCATTCATATCCAAATTGTGAAAGCAGAATTTAATATGTG
Organism: Rhaphigaster nebulosa; assembly: GCA_948150685.1. Classification (NCBI taxonomy): domain Eukaryota; kingdom Metazoa; phylum Arthropoda; class Insecta; order Hemiptera; family Pentatomidae; genus Rhaphigaster; species Rhaphigaster nebulosa. The sequence goes on along the minus strand of OX411306.1, from coordinate 68,201,920 downwards.
GATCTACCACAAAATATATGCCAACCCTCGCTGCTTGATTCAAACAGGCACCTAAATTATTTATAGTAGTTGCAGCATATCCCCATTGTAGAATAAAGGTACAACGGAAAAGTTGCATCATATTTAAAGTTTTTGTTTTACACTTTTGAATACTTTCTCATTGAAACACACTGAACATGAAAAAACAACACTGGGTGTTGGGAGAGCCAACTAGAGTCATTCTTACATTCTATGTACAAAACAGGCTACTTCCTCAATTGAATACCGATGCTCACTCAAAGTTCGAATTGTTTGCGAAATGCAACTCAAACCCATTCCTAGAGGACAGATGCTATATATTCTTTATGAAATTACGCTAGTTCATTGTTTAACCTTCCATTAGGTAATATAAATATAAAATCGGTGCGCTCCTATTTTTTCATCCCAAAACTGATCTTTCAAATTCAAGAATGTATTTAAATCTGAGGGAATGGTAACAAAACAATCAAATATTATATTAATAGCAAATTTATTGCAAAATATAGCCTTCTTTTGAAGATATTAACTAAAATTAAAAAAAATAAAATTCAGGGACATTGTTATTCTTTCCAACTTTTTCTTTATTGATTACAAAGACCATGTTTCAGACTATACCGGTCCATTTTCAGTTTCTGATTCGATTATGGATAATTGTCATAATTTTTTAATAAAAAAAATATTGAAATTTAAGTGGCCTTTGGAAAATAAATCCACTGTGTCTGTTAACATTGCTCTTCCTATTTAGACTGCACAGTCTTGCTTGCAGTTGAAAGCTTTTATCTCAACCAGGTTGTTGAACGAGCATCTCTTGGACATGTAAACTCCAGTTACACAAAGTCAATATATTAGTTAGTCCATGTGTATGGTATTAATGTGGACTGAAAAAATTGTGTAAAAGTAAATTTTAATTAAGAAAATTAGTAAAACTAATTATTAGGCTTACCTGGCATTATAGGACACTCACCAAAATAATAGTAGTGTATTTAAAAAAAATCCTCAGGATATAAGGAAAATGTGGTAGAGAAGGAAAAGAGAAATTTTTTCTTAACTGTGACGATTGTACCAGAAGGCTTAATGATAAGTGAAAATATTCTATACTTTTGAGACAAAGAACACATTTTTACTCACTAAAAAATATTTTAATGGCAAAGACAAAATCAGAGTGAGCTGGTATACACCAAGTCATAGCTTACTCTGCCCCCTCCACACCGTGTGACAGCCAATCATAGTATGCCGCAAACCTCATTTGAATTTAATTTAAAATTATATTGTTATTTATCGAACACCATGTAACAACAAACTTTAGCATTGATTTGTCTAAAATGTGTCGGTGTCTAAAATGGTTTTCACTCCTTTTGCATCACCAATCAAACCTGGAGGGAAAACTAACAAATTCTACTTCTGTACTTTCTTTCTTTGTGTTAGAGGATGTTTGAATTATGTCAATAATTTATTTGTTTTTCATTTGTCTTGTCTTGCAAAATTTCACCTGAAATTTCCTCGTAATCTTCTTTTGACTCATCAAAACTCTACTCCCTTTTGTCTTCCAAATTTTCATAATTGGTTGTTTCATCATCATCAAATTGTGCCCGATGAAGTATACTGATGTCTTGGGGGTCCATGAGATCATAAGTCGTTCGATGGCTAGTTGGGTCCATTCTGAAACAACATTATATTAGTGAAATAAGATGCATAGTCATTTTGCATCTACTGGGTGTAGAAATTATTACCTTAGTTCAAATTGATTTATGAGGGAATAAAGTTACAGTAAAACAAAAAAAAGTCTCATTCAAAAAACTTATGAGAAGTGGCGCCACACCAGGATTGCGATGAGCTCGTGCCAGCAGTACTCGTGACTTGTTCAATGGTGAAGAGAGGACTTTCAGATGGGGAAAGAAAAGAAAACTAGAAAGATAAATGGCAGACCATTAGTGATGTAAAACTATTGATAGTACTATCAACAATATCGATAGTTTTAAACTATCAGAACTATTGAAAATAAAAAAAAATTGTCCAGATGACCTATACATGATGTTATTGAAGGATCAACCTAATTTGGGATTACCACATTTATTTGTTCTGCCAAGAGTGATAGACTAGGGCTACATTATTAGGGCAAGATCTTCTTAGTCCCATCATGATTTTAGAACATGAAGCTTGAATTTGATCAAGTTTCTTCAATGAGGTGGATGATGCACTGGCAGTAACAGGAAAATCATATTCTGGTATTGGCCTGATAAGTACCCCAATCATTTCCTGCTGAATGTTAAAGTAGAGTGTAGGTAACAGACTTATTACTAGCTTAAAGTGATCATGAACATAAAATTTGCATTTACATCTGTAATTATTTTTTTAAAAATTTCTTAGGTCTAGGATTGCATAATGCACTGATCAGACTGTGTTTGAGAATAATATCTCTTGATTATGTTTGTTTCTTCTCCCTAGTAGTATTATAATTTTAGTTGGCATCCGCATGATGGTATAGAAGGATCAATCTAATTAGGGATTGATAAATTATTTGCCACTTCTATAAACTAGTTTTGAATAAAACAAATTTATAGAAGTGGCAAATAATTTTATCAATCCTAAATATAATTTTACATAGTGTAAAATAATTATATTTTCCTTTATTTTCAAATATTAATTTTGTTTTCATTTTTGGGTTAGTTTGAGATGTGCTGTTTCATTTCTTTTATGTACTAAAGTCTCTACTTTATTGTTCTAGGTTAATTCAGCAATAGAGGAAAATAAGGACACTAACCACAGCACAAATACACTCAACCAAAGAGAATATATTCTGGATGATGATGAATGTCCATTGGCGATTCTGATGAATCATCCATTATCGCGGGGTAAGTTGCTTCTCTACAATATAGGGTCTGAATTGTTCTGATATAATATTCTTAAATTCTTTCAAGATAGTCTTTAACTTTGTAAGTTGCTTCTGTAGAATTTAGGGTCTGAATTGTTATGATTTAATATTCTTAAATTCTTTCAAGATAGTCTTTAACTTTTGCGCATTTAAATACTTCTACAAAATGGAAGAACAATACGTTTTTTTCCATAATGCTTTATTACCATTAATTAAAAAACAAAACAATAAACATGTATTTATTATTTGTACAGTCATAAATGGTCTTAACTGTATTAGTTAAACATAACTTCTTCTTCTTTTTTTTTTAAATTAATATTTGTGTTCATACTTACGCATTATAGTGCCTAATAGCTGATAAATTAAAATTGGTATGACTAGGTTTGAGGGAGATGTCACCCATTGGTATATGCTCCAGATTTGAAATAATCTGTGGGTATTCTTTAGGATGTCAGTATTCTTCAGCTTGTATATAAATTGTGATTTTATTATTAGTATTATTATTTAATAAGGTGGTTGAACTGGCCTGACAAGTGGGCCTATTGATCCTTTTTGCCAACGGCTGATGGTAGTTTACCTAAAGGTTGCCTTCCTGTCCTGACTCAATGGGGTGGGAATGCCAAGATTCATTTCCCTAGACCGCCACAAAATAAATATTAACTGACTAAAATGGGAATCAATCTGGAGTCTTTCCCAATTTTGTAAATGGATTTAGTTCTATTTAAATCAGATGTTACAAACTAATTGTCCTCTAACAATTTATTTTTATCAAGTGGATGGATTTTTCTTTTGTATTTTGCCTTGTGGTGATAATGTTTTTTATCGGAAGAACTTTTTACTTAATTTAATTTTTTTCTGTAGGTTTGTGTATAAATACTTATTATTTGTTTTCCTTTTTACTTCCTTGTAAAAAGTATTGATTGACAGTACTTCCTTGTATGAAGTATTGTAATCGCGAAAATTTTCGGTTTTCAGATTTCAACGGAAATATCCATTTTGACCATCCCTGAATCCATTTTGACTAATTTCGTTTTGGCGTCTGTACGTACATGCATTCCTGGGTTTGCATGTTCATAGGTGCGTGCATATCTCAAAAATGGCTAGCCGTAGAAAGTTAAAATTTTGTATTGAGGATTATTATAAAATCTAGTTGTGATTCTCCCTTTTTGGTCACTACATGATCACCGGGAGTAGTACTTTAATTGTAGGTCATTATTGATTTTCATAAAAAATTATATTAAAATATAATGCAAAACTTCTCAAATTTGGTATATAAGACTTACATATTAATTTTAATAACATAATTAATTTTGGTCAAAATTGGCAAACCGGAAGTGTTACTTTACATCAAAGTCATTATTGATTTTCATCAAAAATTATATTAAAATATCATGCAAAACTTCTCAAATTTGGTATATAAGATGTACATATTAATATAAATAACATAATAAATTTTGGTCAAAATTGGCAAACCAAAAGTGGCACTTTACTTGAAGGTCATATTAGACTTTCATGATAAATTATATTAAAATATAATGTAAAACATCTCAAATTTGGCAAATTAGACTTTAATATCAATATAAATAATACAGTGGATTTTGGTTGAAATTGAACAGCCGAAAGACCCCTGTAAAGTACCCAATTTACTTGAAGGTCATTATAAATTTACATCAAAACGTATATTGACATTTAATACAGAGATCATATGGTTCGATGATAAAGGTTATCAACAAGATTTTTTTTCCACTCTGATTAAACAATTTTATTATTTGTTTTAAGTGTTAAAATTGAGTGTAAAAATTTTTTTTCCTTCCCATTTGTGAGCTAAACAACTCTGCAGTAGGAGAATAAGGTATAAGCTATGCGGGTTCTTCTGCTTAAAATGTTGAAACCTTCGATTTCCAATGCTTTATCTAGTGACATAGATAGTTCTATTGTCAAGGGACACAAAGAAATCTCTTGGGAACTTGTTACCAACTGAAAGAAAACAACATATAATAACAGAATGGGACCTCCAGAAACAAGAGCTTGTGTGTGTGTGTGTATCTGTATGTGTCAATAGATGGACGTCACGACACTGAGTATCGTTTTTGAGATACTGCTATCTTCGGAAACTAGTAACCTAATTCTGGATCACTTTTTGAGCCACCAATTTATAATTTAATAGGCGTACAAGGAAGTCATAGGGTGTCCACGGCAGATATTTTTTTCTACCTAATGTGTTTATACGAAGTTTATTGGTCTTAGTTATAAAATAAAATAAATAATCGAATTAATTAAAGTTCAAAATAGAATCAGATTACCCATTAAAGAGGTAATGGTGACACAGAAAGACACACAGACAGACCAATGACAAAAAAACAACAACGTTCTTTTGGACTCAGCTCAGAAGGCTCTGAAACACATAGAACCATCGAAAACTGCACTTCTAAAATTTGACTTGATTACAATAGCTATAGCAAAACTTAGATTAACCGTCACTCGTTTATTCGTCAGTTTCTGTTACTCATTAGTACAGTAGAACACAAAAAAAGGTGGGATTTACTCATGGCAAGAGAATTTCAAAGGAAAATATTAACAGAAAAGTAGATAAATATTTAAGCAATGCAAAGTAATATTAACAATAAATTAATAACACACGAATCATATGCTATTAAATTTTTTAATATTTATTAATTGAAATTACAATAGAGCTCATTATATTATATTATATTATTAGCAATTTAGTTCTAGAACACTAATATACAAAAAAGAAACCAAAACAAATATACTTAATATTGTTTTAATATATCCACAAATTGGCCTCAAATTATCACTATTTGGCTTCAAGTTATCACTTTATCACACAAGCTCATGGAGCTTCCGTTGTTTTAGTCTTCTTACTATGGTATGGACGGACTCAGCATACACTATTGGATAAAAATAATTTGAGAAAGTCAAAATGGAAAATACAAACATGGCTACAATGTTCAATGCGCTGTGTCTTTACTAATAATGGTCCGATTTTTGATGATTTTGTTGCGAATTTAATTATCTTTCAAATTATTCGTATATTACACAAAAAATGGAAAAATGTATACTTTTCGAGTTATATGCAATAGCTGGTGCATAATGCAGTAGCATTATGTATGGAAAGAAGAAACTTTCTAACGAGCCTAAGAACATCAATATCGGATACCTAAGAGGAGGTATAGTGCTTCAAATTGAAACATAATTTCATGGCTTTAAAAATGTTGAGTACCATTGGAACTGAATTTTTTTTGTTTGTTTTTATTAGATGATATTTTTGAAATTAAGGTTTTTTGGTGTACTGGATCAAAATCTGCCATCATTTTTGGTGTAAAAAATCTTTAAGACTAGTTTATTTAATAATTTAAATACTATTTAAAATTTGACAAAAGATCAATTATTTTTTAATGTTTACATTTTTCCTTTAATATACTTTGAAAAGCAAATATTTCTCTGGAAAAAACATGTCAATATAAATTTTTCACTCTAGAGATATGAAATAAAGCAGTTTCAATGTGCTTTATTAATTTTTTTTTCTCAATCCTTGAGCCTACATTAAATGATTTTTGTTTTTTAGGGAATTTAATTATCTTTCAAATGAGTATTTGTTTAATAAACAAAAAACTTATCCTTTTCGAGTTATGTGCAAATAAAATATTCTTTCTGTCATAACTTTTCCCTTCTTTTTCTCAGAGATGTAGTACATGTATGGGTAGGTAAAGGACTTTAAGGAGAGGACTTTAGGCTAGTTTCATTTAAATCTTGGCATTAAATTTTGGCAGCAGGGTGCTTGATTTGGTTCACATGCACAACGGATCCAAACCCTACAAAACAAAAAAGACTAATAAATCGGTCCATCTGTTCTTGTGTTCATTTCTTTAATAGCTACTTCTGATTTCCAGTAGTCCTGATATTTCAATTTTTTTCAATTACCCCATCGTTCAGGTAACAAAAAGGCTGATTGCCAATGAAACATTTTCTTTCAAATTCCAAACCATTATTACTATGGTGATTACTATCTTGGGATGTACATCACTTATGCCTATTCCTTATCATGTCTGTTAATGTTGTAGTTTCCACATCACTTTAACTTTAATTATAAATACGTTTAAAGAGGAATAATTAAATACTCAGTTGACATCCACATAATGGTATAGAAGGATCAATCTAATTAAGGATTGATAAATTATTTGCCACTTCTATAATTTTGTTTTTATTGAAAACTAATTTTGAATGTTATACATTCACCTTCAGTTCAAGATTTAAGTAGATTATATCAAACAGAAAAGTTTTTGTTGGTTATTCTCGCTCTGAACTAGCAACAACCATTACAAAGTTTTCTGTTTGATATAATCAACTTAAATCTTGAACTGAAGATGAATGTAAAACATTCGAAATGAGTTTTCAGTAAAAACAAAATTATAGAAGTGGCAAATAATTTATCAATCCATAATTAAATTAAATGGTCTGGTGTGATGCCATAGGGGTCCCCATGGTGCTTGTAGGATTAATAGATTTTCATAGAATATGAATTTCGGTAAGCCCTAAATGTACTTTGTAAACAAGAACACATGTGTTTATTAAATGTTTCTCATTCCCTATGGGTTTTAAATCTATTTCAAATATTTTAGTTTAACTAAAGGCCCAAGTGATTTTTGTAAAATTTATTTGGTGGAGCAATAAGTTAAAGGTTTGTGAAAAATAAAAGTACATAAAGTAGTTATTGGGCCAAGTTGATTATTATTGACAATATATTTTAGCTATTCAGGGCTTTTACATAAATTATATGCTTTATTTTATAGCCTGTTAAACAATAATTTCCCTAATTATAAGGAAGATGAAAGTAATCAAATTCTGTTCCTTAGCTGAGATTATGAAATTTTTGGTGGTATTTATAATTGAAGTATAATACTAAAATATAATAATTGAAATAAATCCTAAAATGATATGGATTTGATTTTATTGTTGATGAGTTTTTACATTCCAATTTTTGTTAAGCAATTTTTTTACCAGTACATTCATGTTATTGGTCTGATTAAGTTCATCTGGACAGTGTCATTTGATAAATAGTTATTGCTATTCTGTTTATTTTTAACATGTTTTGACATATTGAACTGTTATCGTTAAAAAACAGCTCAGCAGTTATATTGAGCTTGGATCATTTAAGGTTTGTTTTGGAGAATAATAACATCAGCAATGATTACAACTACTACCAAAAAGATAATCATGTAAGCAATAGTTGAAGTTTGATTTTCTGTATTATTTATGATTTCTTTATATCAGTGAGATACTATAATATATCATATTAAATTTCTCCCATGTAGTAGAAGTATTTGATTTATTTCTATTTTACTTGTGACTTATTTTGTCTGTTCTCTTTCATGCTTTCTTTTAAATATTACCTTGGACATCGCTTTCAGTGAGCATACAACTGACAGGTATTTATTATATGTGCAGTGAATGGAGTTATCTTTTTTTTTTTATGATATAATACTCATTTTCTTATCTTATAGCATTATAACTACTTCAATGAGTATTTTTTTTACTGTTATGTAGTTTGAATAAATTTATTATTTGCTCTGTGATGATTTGTGAACCATTTTTTAATAAATAGTCCCATAAAAGAGATCTTTACCATTTTTAGGTGTCAATAGCATCTAGTCATTCTGCAAGGTCATGAAAGATTTGGTCTGCTATTTCATGTTTTTAGTTAGTTTGGTATTTCTTTTGGGTTACGGGCGACAACATCAGATTTCAGATTAAAGCCACTCAGTCATTACTCTAAGCTAGCTGTCTAGTTTTGAAGTCCTGTTTACTAGCTTATTTTTTGTGATGATGTATATTTTCTGCTCATTAGGCTGTTCTTATGATATAATCTATTGCGATGAATGCTACTCTTTGTTTTAATGTTTGCATGTTTAATGTTACTTATGTTTCTTAAAAATTTTGTTATGTCATGGTGTTTGTTGCTGAAACGTTTTTTGTTTTCTATGTAATTTATTAAGAAAAAAAACAAAAAAAGAAACTGTCATTTCAGCTGTAATGTATTTCTTTGTTGTACTTATTCTAATGGGTTTCAGTTGAATTTCTCACTTAATTCCAGTTTGGTGCTTCTTTCTATTACACAAATGAGAGTCTTTAAGTCATTTAATTTAATTTTTAATTTCTATTTATAATGATTGTAATATTTTCTAATTTGAAATGAGGATTCGATTTGATTCATCTCTACCTATCTTTTACCCAAAGTAAAAAAAAGATAAAAAATAAAATAGTGTTGATTAAGTTTATTGTGTATAGTGCATATTTAGTTTGCAACACTAATGAACTACATAATTAAAAACAATTTTTTCTTTGATTGAAGATGTTTGTAAATCATAATGAAGTTTACATATCTGTAACTTTCTTTTAAAGATTTATAATTTGTCTATAATTTCTTTATCCTTTATGTTTAATTAACAAAAAATGGAAGAGATACTGTTTAAATGTAGGTGTCTAATGTAGGTGTAAGGGATTTCAGTATTTAATGGCCATATCTGCTGTTCATGTTTTTTACTTTATTGATTTTATGCAGGTCAAAGGTTCAGAGGCACATTGGTGATTTGTACGAACGGTATTTTAGACAGTTGAGTTCTTTAAATGTATGGTCAATAATTTAAAATGAAACATTGTTTACAGTTTTGTATTTGTGAATTTTTGGCCTCTTGTTTTACCTAAACCGATAAGTTAACTATGATGAACTGTTAACTGATGTAATCAAGAGTTAATACCTTTTATTTTATTGCCTAACAAGATTGGTTCTCTCAGTCCATTTTATGTTTTCACTGATTCATTTCTCTTTCAGTTAATTGTTTTTTTATGTTATATATTTTAAAAAAAGTGGTTTTTATTCTATCAAAATGAATAGACAAAACACTTTGCAAAATTTATTAGAGGAAATGGTGATTCGTCTGATTATGTTGATTAAAGAGGAAATTAGCCAATGCAGTATTGCGAGACGTCTTGGCATTAACCAGCCAACAGCTTACAGGAGAGTAAAGCGTTACTGACAGGTAATTGCTGACATGTTGTTGATGGGAATACTATAAACTCCGTCAGGTATGTTGAAGACATTCCTTCAAGAATATGGGATATAATTAGCACCATTTATTAGGGATGATTATGTGTTATTCCTTGATAATTTAAGACCTAACACTACTCGAGTAGCATCTGAGAACCTTAACAAAGCTGGAATTATGGTGCTGTATTTTCCACCAATAAGTCTAGACTTTAACCCAATAGAGCCAGTTGAAATATGATGAGAAAAGATATGTGGGAATCCGTAGGGTTCTTCTGAAGGCCCTCCAAGAACTCTGGATATCCCTAAAAGAAGAGCTAGTTTAATACCTCACCTACTGAATGCAGTTATCAGAACTAGAGGAGTCAGTGTAAATTGTTAATTAACTGTTTTTACATTTAACTTTTAATTTTTATTTTTACAAGTATTTAGCCATTTTTCTCATTATTTATCGCTTTTTTATTACTATTTTCGTGTTCTCTTTTTTTGGTTTATTATTTTCAATAATAGACCTTTGTAATCGACCAAGAATTTTTTTTTTTTATCCCTCCTTTTTGAGGAAAAATTTGAGGTTTTACGTTTCAAGATACTTATAATCCAAATATGGAATAAAAAAAAATCGGTCCGTCCGCCGTCCGGGGCTTTCCTCCGAGACTACTAAACCGATTTTCTTGAGACTCGGCACCAAAGTCACAGGTTACCCCAGGATGACCCCCGAGCTCGACATGACCATTTGTATTTTGTTTTAAAATGGCGACCGATTAGAGATTTTATAAGCCCATAACTCGGCTATTTAAAAAGGTAGAGGGGAAATGTAAGAGTTTTTGGAATAAGCATACCAAGGCATTTAAAAAAATAAAAAAGTGGAATTCAACAAATATAGAATATGGATTTGTTTATATAGATATGAAATATAGATTTTTTTATATCTTGACTACCGCCACACCTATCGGATCCTAGAATAGTTATGAACTATCTTCTGGAATAAAGAAATATGTTGTATGAATATGACATTCATCTGCCAAGTTGTTCAGAAGTTACAATATCACACGCAGAAAGCCGCACCAACGATTATGTATATAAAAATACATAAAACCTTCGATACAATTAAAAAATCTATTATTTTCGGAGAAAATGCCACTTACAAAAGAATATATATAATGAATGAAGATGGAAGATTGATTATCGATTTAATATATCTCGTGTCTTACAGCGGGGCACAGATTAACTTTCAGTTCCATGAAAACATTTAATAAAATCATATCTTTGTAATGGCAAAAATCCGAAAAACGAATGCTCATCAACATTTTTTTTTTCAAATATTAATGATGTAAGTTAATATTGAATTTTTTAATCAGAAAGGGACCGAATCCGCAACATATCCAGGCAATGTGTGAAACGGCAGTCCCTCACAATTATTAACTGCAATAAACGCATAACCTTAGTACTTACAATTGAACTCCTAATTGTGGTACTTCCATAAATAGAAACTGAATATAGCTATTTATATATAGCGATAAATATAGCGATTTTTCGGTTAGTCAGACAAAAACTTTCTGCTTATCGAATACGTGTGTTTGAAGTTTAAAAAATCTTCTTTATAATATTTGAATTTACTGTTATTTTTGAATAATAGGTAATTTTTTAATAATATTTATAGGTTCGTGCAATAAATATTATAATATTGTTAATGGTTTGTAATTTCCTACTATATGTTATTCGAAGGTTGAAAATGTGTTTTAAAATATTTGGGTGGAATAGATATAGTTTGAACACGATGAATTAATAGACTTTAATTTATTTATTTTTTTACTATAAACTAATATAAGTTATTTGTTTTCAGGTAAGTGCATACTCTGTATTTATTAAATACCATACTTAGTAAGTATCTTTTTTTTTTTTTTTTCTATAAAAATTATTACTTTAATTTAAATCATTATTATCCCTGTGATCTACGTATTTGTAGGTTGCTTGGGATTAATTGTTATTTTGGTTTATACCTTAAGGAACTAAACTAATTTCATTAATAGTTTTCAATTAGATGAGGAGCTTAGACTCAAAAGGCAAGATCCTGTCCAGTCGTGTGCTGCTAACCCCAAACCAATTTGTATGCAAATCATCTTTCCTCCTCCAGTCCTCTCTTCCTGTCACAGTTAGTTTATTCTCTGTTTACGTTAATTCTATAATATTTGTTATCCAATCTCTGAAATGTTTATGCCTTCTGATTATTTATAAAATTATAGAAATCGTACCTGTAAATGTCTAGGTAACTTTTTTTGTGATACTAGGTCGATAAATATTAGACACGTGTCTGAGGGTTCTTGCAATTCGCCCTAGAAGCCGAGAAAAAAATTATTTTATATAATTTCAATCTTTGAATGGACAGACCATTACTATTTGGAAATAATAAATAGACTATTGTGTATTAATTTGCAGCGTTTTTATTTATATATCGCTGATTTTAAAATAATACTTTAATTTTTTTTTTTGTCATGGCTGTAAGTGCGTATTAATTATGGTATATTTTTACGGATTTATACTTAATATTAACAGTACAGGTGATGATCGATTTTCCTGCTTCAAAAACAGTGTTGTGTTAATATTCTCATTACTAGAAATAATCTCTCCGGTCTGCTTGCGATACTTTATTACTCCAATGTCAATCTTTATTAATTTGTGTGATGAAGTTATTGATTATAGTTGGCTCATGCACGGTTATTAGACGAATAGTGATTTGTTTATTAACATTTTTATTTAGTTACCCATTTTTTTAATATTGCTATTTACTTCCTTTATGCATTTCGTTCCTGAAAGCACACCGTCATGGCAAGGCTTGCGGAGATTACTCTTAAAAATCTTTACAGACCTTGTTGGTTGATTGGTTCAGAAGTCATATTCCTAGTTTTAAGACAAGTTACTCTAGGAAAAAAAAAACAGTTTTTGTCAAATCTTCCTTTAGATTAGAACGTGGCCGCATCACATTTTTTGCATTAAAACGTATTAAACTTGTTTGTTACACTTAGTCGATTAACTGGTAAAATAATATTATTAGGTATGCATGTCCAATCTTTTATTAGTTTGTTTTATTTACGCTTTGTTATGACCTTCCCATTATTCACCAAATTGTTACTGAATTTAAGAGCTGTTTCTTTTTTTATAGCCAGAAATACGTAGCGGCGTTGTCAATAGTTGATACGATCTCTCAGTGGTGTATAACTGCTTTCTTTTTCTTTTATGGAATTCATAAAAAGCACTTAAAAATGAAATAGCCAACTAACTACTAATGTTGATGATCAAGGCTAGAAGTTTAAATGTTTTTAAATCGTCTTAGATTTCCAAGTTTCATCTTTTTGTTAGGAATGGAAACTACTATTTATTGAAAAAAAATTGCAGTTAACAACTACTACATGAAAATTACAGATTGTTAATTAGCTATCCATCTCCTTTCATCAGGTAAAGCTGGCGATTCTTTAGAAAAATTTGGGCTTAGGCGCCAGAAAAAAACTTAGATATACTTTTTTGGCCAAGGGTTGCCTTTCTATCTTATCATTGAGTGACTTATCTAGCGCCTAGGGTTCACCGTCTGAACAATGCTTGGGTTTGGAGTTTTCTTTTAGTTTTTCATTGTTTACGATTGTTTCACCTCTCTCTTATTACATTCGAGTTAAAATTACCTTTAGTTAGTCTGATTGTTGCAGAACATATAAGAATATTTCTTTCTCCTTCTATTTTTAAAAATTTAAACATTAAATCTAGATTACATTTCACGTTAACTTGAAATATTTAGCGTTTTCTATGTCGTTTTTTCCTAGTTTTTAATTTTATAGTCACGTTAACATCAAATTTAACCTATTTTATCAATTTTCTATATGATTTTCAGTAATTATGTTAAACTCCAAACGATTAGAGTTAACATAAAGACGTCATTTCGGATTTACATTTTTAATTTTAGTGTAATAAAATTAGTTTACCTATTGAAAGTACGTGTAACCTTATATTTTCTGTTAGATGACTTATTTACAAACCTTTATATTAGACAGGTCTATGAATTAACCCTCACTTCATGAAATCAATTAATGTTTCGAATATTAATTATTAATTGGATTGTCTTGTGTTTGTATCCTCCAGTAGTTATTACCTTAACGCTATTGGTTATATCCATTAATTATAACAATAGCTTTAAATGACACATGTTCCTTAACTTCAAAGAGCGTCTGACATTCGAGAATCCTTACACCCTCTTAATAACGCAGCCAGTGCCAATTTATTGACGGGTTATGGTTAGTCTTATTCAGATATATCGGTTTGGCTTTTATTGAGTTTTATTTCTCTAGCGGTATCTGTATACTTCCATTAAGTTTGACGTGGCCAAATTTGTTTGACATAACCAATATATAAATAACTACTTATTTTATTTGATCTGGGTTTTCCTATGTTCCTATATTTCCTATCACATTATGTATTTTTTTCATTACAATGTCTACCGAATATGGTCTTAAAATGTTTATAGCTAGTTAGTAAAATCAATTTTCCTATGTATAAGTTATGCATCTACCTTATATAATGATATTAAATTAGAAAACAAATAAAGTAAGCGTAGTAAATTGTTATGATTCCAATAGGTCACATAACTTTAATATCATATTTTCTGTAATGTATTAGAATTGTAATATCAATATCATATTTTCTGTAATGTATTAGAATTGTAATATAATTTGTTTTTTTAGTTATTGGGTGAGTTCGCATTTTTATGAATAGCTTTGCTTTTGGTACAGTAGGTTTTTTTAAGAGTGAATCACACTGAGCACTGCTGGAATCCACTAATATTGTAAATAACCCTTTGAAACGTGATCATTTAATAATTAATAGAATGATAATTTGTTTTAACCTGGATTTTTTTGCTTAATTCAATTTTTGGAGGTACGTGTTTTGTAGACTTTCAAGATAATGCAAGACCTGTCCTCAGCGTTTCTTCTTTTTCCGTTACCTTTGTCTAATAAAATGCCCAATTTCTCTTAAAATAACACACCCCTCTTAACATATGTGGTTTTATATTATTTATTTGTATAATTATTATACTAATAATACTATAATATACTACTAATTATACTATAATTAACTTAATGCTTTTTTCAGTCTATATCGGCCGTGCGTGCGCGAAAAAACTCTGGTGCGGTGCGCGCAGCACACAACTTTCTCTTACTGTCCTATAATAATTATCTTTTAAAGAGTTCGCATAAACAATACTTGAAATAAAATCGGCAGCATTCACTTCTTCATATCTTACCTTACAAAATTACAATAAAACAATTTTATTTCGACAATTCTGTACACTACCTATATATTTTAAGTTTGTCAAGTTGAAAATATATTTTAAAAGTTTCGGTTTAGTTTCTATGGAAGCATTTTGTTTCCATTAAATGATATAAAAGCAGAAATTATTAAGTTAATTTCAATTGCAATTGTATTCTAAATAAAAACGATTGTATTCTTACATTGCTTTATTACAGAGCGTTTGTTAACAACAGATTGGAGGATTGGTGGGAGGAGGTTGGGAGGTCTCCTTTCGGATGCGCTCGGTTACCCATTTAGGGTCTTGTAGTCCTCATAAGATACTCTGTATTTTTGCTAATTCCGGTCTTAATTCGGGCATTTGTATTTTAGAGAGTTTAATCATCTTACATATGATTTTAAACACGATTTACCATAAAATACTTACTTTTTGAATTATACGCAAATAAAGTTTTCTTTTCGCTATAACATTTTTCTCTGTATTTTCTCGTTGATATACTGCATACATGAAAAGTTAAAGGGCTTTCAGGAGAAGGCATTAGGCAAGTTTTATCAAAATCGTTACAGCCGTTTACGAAAAAATTGTAAAATCCACGATATAATTACCATTTCCGGTTAGTCCGATGCGCTGTATCTTTGCTATTATTGGTCCGATTTTTAGGATTCTTTTTTGTTTTTTTAGATAATTTAATTACCTTCCATAAAATTCTAAAAATATTTTTCCGTAAAATGCATACTTTTTAAGTTATGAGCAAATGAAATATTCATTTCATCATAACTTTTTTCCCTGCATTTTCTCGTTGGTATATTACATACATAAAAAGTTGGAGGGCTTTATGAAGAAGACATTGTGCAAGTTTCATCAAAATCGTTAGAACCGTTTACGAGAAAACTGTAAAATCCATGATATATTTACAATTTCCGGTTAGTCCGATGCGCTGTATCTTTGCTAATTACTGGTCAAATTTTGATGATTATTTTTTGTTATTTAGATACTTAAATTTCTTTTCATACAAGTTTTTACATAATTTACCATAAAATGCATGCTTTTAAGATTATGCGCAAATTAAATATTCTTTTCATCATAACATTTTTCCGTGCATTTCCTCGATGATGTACTACATATATGAAAAGTTAAATGCCTTTATGAAGAATAATCGAGGAAAGTTTCATCAAAATCGTTAGAGCTGTTTTCGAGAAAATTGTAAAAAAGTGTAAAATCGATTATATAAAGTGGCATTTCCGGTTAGTCGATTTTGACAAAAGTGTTGCTATAACATCGCATGCATGTGCCTACCTTAAATATGTAATTTTAGTATCGTACAACTTAGTATCGTTTTTGAGCTAGGCTGTTGTAGTATCGTACAACTTAGTATCGTTTTTGAGCTAGGCTGTTCACATACATTCGACACACAGACTCAGAGACCATTTTGCGAGACTTGGTTATTTCGACTCAGGGGGCTTTAAAACGTTTATTTCCGATGAAAACTCGAATTCAGAAATTTTCTCGATCGCAATACTTCCCCTTACTATATACTTCGTATATAGGTAAGGGAAAGTAAAAAATATCAAATATAATTATATTTGAAATGCACATGCTCAATAAAAAATAAAATTTGAAAAAAGGAATCAGAACCTATATATACTTATATCAGAATATATATATTCTTCATATACAGATTAGGGAAAGTAATACTTCTTGATGTTTTTCGGAAATGCAATTGTTCTCTAAATGATGTTAACGTCAAGAATATTGATGTTAATGTTAATGCTAGTTATTAGTGTTTTTTTAAAATTTAAGTGTAAATTATGCAAATTTTGAATGTTGATAAATATGATCTATATTTTCAGTTATATCTGCTGTCATCTCCTATAGTGATTTAAACAGTTCCGTTGATTTAAGATGATTAGCTACTCTCTTGGCCTATATTTGAAGTTCTCGATGCTTTAATGAAGACTAATGCTTTGTGGATCTTTTTAACTGCCCTGCTAGTCTTGATGAATATCTCAAGCGTTATGGGCTGCTTCACCCATTGTCCGAGAGTTCAGCAACCCAAGTCGGGCTGAGCCCTATTCCTATTTAATGATGGCAGTTATTATTGTCGTGTCTCATGCTTCAGCTTATCTGTCATTACCGCCTTACTTTAGTATTTTATAAATTTAAACTTTTCTGATTATGTTTTTTTATATAATAGTTATGAATTATTTTTAACTCCTCAGAATAGCACGTTTCGTTTAGGAATTATTAGATCCTTTGCTGTAAAACACGGCCCTCCAAGTTCAATGATTTACGGATTTGCTCAATTTAGGTAATCGATTTGAAGAATTTTATGTAAATTCTTGGTGGCATATTTTTTAATCTTGATTGTCTTTTAGGGCCCTTATCATTTTTCATTAGGTTTTTCAGTTTATCCAGATGCCACTCCACCTCTCTTTTACTAACAGTCACTTCTTTCAGTGGTGCCACTCTGTTGAGAGACAGTTATCGATTTGAGGTAGGGTATGGTCGGCCCCCCGCTCAGGTTGGCACCACTGCTTTCTTCTCCCGCCAGTCCTCTCCCGCCAGTCGCCGCTCGCGCGCCAACTGTCATGATGGACTGGGGCATAAGACGTATGTATCATCAGTAGTCCTGTGTTTGTGTCTTAGTGAATTTGTGCCTTGTGATAGTGTATTATTTTGTTAACTAGTGTTAATTGAAATTATCGATTATTTTTTTAAAAATGTTTTTCAGCTCCAGATTTTATTGAAGATTTTTTCACTATGTGTAGTGCTTTGAATTTGCATGGACACTGTTTTTTTTTGTTTTTTTTTTAGTTTTTATAAATGTATGATTCACTGTAAATGTTTGATTGCGTCATTACCCTACTTTGGTTTGTCCCTTTTTTGAAATGACCAAATGCTTTGTGGTGGTGCTCTCATTTCGGAGATAATCATTTAATTTTTTTTTTTTTATTCACCTTCTTGACGTATTCAAGATTTGAAAGTATGATGCCTGTTTATGTTCATTTAAATGTTCAACTATCATGATACATTCTTAATATTATTAGTTATTAGTTTTAAACAAGAGTCTATCCCAATGAATTTTATACTTAAACCTTTCCTTGATTTACACAAATCCTTACTGTACAAGATCACATCAATACTGATAGACTAGTACAAGATATAGTCGCGATAAACATCCCTGACAATACCTACCGAAGGCTAAGAAGGAATTGGACGGGAGATCCCTCTGCTAACTAATGATCTGAAATAGAATACCTAAGGAGGATGTACCAATGGGTACTGGTCTCCTTCATCCCTTTCATGTTATTTTCTTTATTAGTACGTATTCAGCACATTTGCTGGTTGTGTTCTACACGAAGACAGGTGTGAATTTAAAAATAAATACAAAATTTCTGGTTTGAATCTAAAAAATAATTTGGTGTTTAAAAATCTCTATACTTCCATAACTTCTTCAAAATATTTTATTTGCATGAGTGTATTTATTTTTAGAGATAGAAATGTTCTAGGGAATTATCCGTAGCGTTGTATTTGGCGTTTGATTAAGAATGATCTGTATTAACAAAGATTATTAAGTGTTATTCAATCTGAGTCTTTACTTTTAGGTTTTCCATGAATCATTAGTTTATAAGGATCTATGTGTTTATAAGATCGTGCGTTTATTAACTTTTAGGCGCCCTAAGCATTTAGTCGACGACGTTTACGTTATGTCACTGTGTTTTTTAGTTCGATTGAGGGGGACTGTTTGTTTGGATTATATATACTTCATGTTTGTCTTGTCAACTTAAATATATACAAATAGACCGTAGTCTATAAACAGTTTTGTCCTCTCCGGGCTGAGGTTGTAGCTCCGCCGGCAGGAAGTACACAAGGCTGCGGGAAACATGACTAACTCCGAAGAAGTGGGGATGTAATTATTTCTTCCAGAAGGTAGATTGTTCTTGGAGTCCCACGGTCAGTTTGGTCTCTGAGGAGTCCCTATCTAGCCCCTTCAATAAATGAATGAATGAGAGACTAAGGTAGTGCAGTTTAGTTCAGAGGGATTCAAGATATTCCTCTTCTTTATATTTAAAGATATTATATGTAAAGATACATATAGAGTATCAAATACATCATTACTTCGATGTTTACGTAAACAATAAGAATTATTTTCGAGGGAACTATTTTTCGTTGGGTTCGAAATTCGATAATATTCTGTTTTCTTAAACGTCATGATTTCTAATCAAATAAATTTGGAGTAACTATGAAAGCTATCTGCCTTTTTCTATAAAAAATCTAACTGAAAAACAAACTTTCTGAAACCGGATGTGGAATGAATTCAGTTACTTCAAATTATTTCTCTAACCACAGAGATACAAACAGTAGTATTTGCGGCTAGCGTTTCAGTTATATATAGTAGAATTCTGTCGTGATCCTGTTATCCGGGAGCTGAGATTATATAGTTGAATATTTAATATAATAATTATATCTTGTTTTATTCAATATGTAAAATTAAAATCTTTTGAAAATATTTTGGAATTTGTGTAGCTGGGATCTACGTTACTTTAAAAAAACGAAATTGAATAGAAATTAGTAACACGGGGGAAAGCGGAAAAATCCTGTTATTTTTTGGCAGGTTATTACCCAGTTCTCGCCTTGAAACTCTTTAAAAACGTAAAAGTAAGAATTCACGAGACTATTCTGCTTGCTGGTGTTGTTCAGATCTGCGTAACTTGACCGCTTAAGTTATAGTAAGTATATATATACATATATATATATATATATATATATATATATATATATATATATATATATATATATATATATATATATACATATATATATATATATATATATATATATATATATATATATATATATATATATATATATATATATATGTGTGTGTGTGTCTACAGAACACAAACTTCCCATTTACATTTACGGTTTACCTCTTCAGTTGATAATTACCTTTCTAGTACTTAGTTTTTTATCCAACCCTGCAACTTTTAAATCACATTTTCAATCTCCCGACACCATAGCATCAATACATGTACAAATCTATGTAACGGAAGGTCATGCCATTTCGAATTGTGTAGCCTTGAAAAACCTTAGGTCGGCTCAGATTTCTTCAGGTTCTAACATACAAAATACTTAATTTTCAAAAATTTTAAGGCGATATATATATATATATATATATATATATATATATATATATATATATATATATATATATATGTGTTCTGTAGACATGGATTTCGAAAAGATTTTTTAGAGAAAAACCTTATTAACATCCAACTTCCATGGTATTATTGCTTATTAATTAACTCTGTAATCCATTAAGCTTTTCCTTGCCAGTGTTCATCTATTTCCTCTATAAAGATTAGAATTTTATTCTTGTAATAGTACCCAACTTTTGAACCTCTTATTAAAACCCATTTTATTTTGTTCCTATTTTTATTTAGGTAGGATTAGTTGCTAATTCGAATTATGAACTACTTATTTTGATGTTTCAATTTATTAACAATTTTATCTATCCTTAATTATTTATTTCGTTTAGTATTTGATAAGTTTAATGCCTTGTCGCTTAAAAATTGTTTTTTCAATTCAATTTATTATACGTTGGAAGATTGTGTATTATGTATTAGGTATATTGTGAATAATATCTCTTCCTATATTTCCTATATTTTCCGTTATTTATTTTAACATAATTCATTTTGACTTTTCGAGGGATTTTAGAGAATAAAAAATACTAAAAATAGAAGATTAAAATAAGCAATATATAATAAAAGCAACTTAAAATATTAAATGGGCACTTAATTCCAAAACAGATACTGAAAATATGAATACAAATTATGCATACGTCATCAGCAAATTAAATATAGTACAACACATTATAATCAAAAATTAAAATTTAAATAACAATTGAAAATCCTGTTTGAGAAGCAAATCCTAATTATAGCAAAATAAGACGCTTAGTATATGTGAGGATTTGAATGAATAGGTAATAAAGACAATACTCCGTGATTTTAATAAGATGCGTGATTTTGAAAGGATGCAATAGTTTATGTATTCCTTGTCAAATATCTATTTTTTTTTAAACTGACAAAAATAGTGTTAAACATATGTGGATCAATAGAATCTTAAGAATATTATGAAGGCTGTAGATGTGAAGTAAAAATAAGATATATAAAATTAATTTTTATTTTCTATTTGGGTCTGAAAAAATGAAATGCCGAAAAAATTATTTGTAAATCAACTTAGGAAAATTAATATGGGATGAGATATTATTCACAGCATACCTAATACTTAAAAAATCATCTATACTGTGAAATTCGTTTGGTTCTTTATATTATAGATCATTTTTCTGATCTGGATAACAATACATCATATGTTAACCTCACACTTGCTATGAATTCATCTATTTGGAAGGTGCGTTTAAATTTCAGAAATTTATAATCAGCCTTGTGTAATCTACTATTGTTTTAATACTAATTTGATATATTTATTATTTCAAAACTTTATAATAGTTTAGTTGGGATTTGTAAAATATGTTTCCAATACGTATTTTTATAATTAATAATAATCTATACACCTTTATTAATATTTTTAACTATGGCATCTGTTTTTCAATATTTTAGCGACATTTAAAGTAAATTTAAATAATAATAGTAACGAAATTAAAAAAAAAATTGTAGCCGTACTTTATTAATTATTGAAAATTAAAGTGAACTTTCCATTTTGTATACTGGACGTTTCTGCCTTATTAACGTAGGGAATTAATATGTAGTGTTTGTGTTGTTGAGGAAACCTCTTTAGTTCTACATTTTACGCTAGGGGTTTCTCATTTCGCTGATGTAACCTTACTCTCTGTAAAATTCTTGCTTTATGCATAAACAATCCGATCTCCTTTGTATGCTTTACGCCCAAGTGCCTCCGCTGTTTCATTGGTCAGATTTTATGCCTGAGAATCTTCAGACGTTTGTTCAAATTAATTTTGAAGCAATATTATTCGATTTTGTTGAAATGTTCAGTTAATTTTATTTTATTTTACATGCTAATGGCGGTCATTTGAAGTATAGCTTATACGGAAAGGAGTTGACTTTTCAGCTATTGTAAATCTAATCTATTCCGAAAGAAACCGAAGTTCATTTACTGTTACCCCGGTCTAAAAAACTATCGGATTTAGCAGAAAGCAAAGTAGCCGGATAAGGTCAGAGTTCAACTAGGCCGATGATTGGAGTGATCCGATATCCTTATATGCCCAATTTTTATCAAGTATATTTATTTACTCTTTCATTTAAATTTTTTTTCTTTTAATTTATTTGGTGATTGTCGTTGTTATT
Source organism: Rhaphigaster nebulosa (assembly GCA_948150685.1). Classification (NCBI taxonomy): domain Eukaryota; kingdom Metazoa; phylum Arthropoda; class Insecta; order Hemiptera; family Pentatomidae; genus Rhaphigaster; species Rhaphigaster nebulosa. The sequence goes on along the minus strand of OX411306.1, from coordinate 68,179,349 downwards.
TTTACTGTTGAGTGTTGAAGGTACAAATTAATATTTTGAAAGAAAAAAGAAGACAAATTATGAAATTTTTATAGAGTTCAAACATAATTATGTCCATTATGTGTTCCGTCTTACTGTTAGTCTAGAAAATATAGAAAAAATAGAGGAAAGTTTTGTTGTAGTCTTAAATTTTAGAAAACCCAAGTTTTTTGTGTTTCTGAATACGATTCTGAGGTTTGCTGACAGAAATTTGCCCGAAACATTTTTTTTTTTCTCGCTAAAAAAGTGAAAATGTTGGCACTTTTTTGTTTTTTCACCTACATCTCGGAAAACTGTTGTTTGTTTCTTTCGAGAAGACTATTCCATATAAAATTAAAGCAGATAAAATTTTCTATATTTTATGTCTGTAAAATATTTATCTACACTTTAAGCGTTAAGCCCTAGGAAACGGGTCTAATACCCCAAAAGTGGCCACAACGCGATTGTTTCTCTACAACTTTAGAATCCATCATTTTTTCATCTCTATCAAGATAAGCGCGTCCTAGCAGGACCCTTCATTTCGCATTGAATAATTGTCACCTGTTTTATTGCTAGCCCCTCGGACCGTAGGCATAGTATTTTTTAGGTTAGTTCTCTAACGGGTGTCATGCTTTCCACAGTTCTGATGAGATTTTTCATTTCTCTTTTAAGGAAAATCACGAAGAGGGAAGTTTTGTAATGAAGTTCGTCTGAAAATAATGTTATTTGGAGAAATCCACGAACGAACGAATGAATTATTTGAGAATTTTTTTTCTGTCAATTTAAACTTTTCGAGCAAAAATTAAAAAACACATCAAACCCTATATCAGACCTAACGGAATCCTCCCATGCACGGCTCAGCCTATCCCTCTTGTGTTTACCCTGTTTGGAAGGAAATCAATTTTGTTTTATTTATATTGATTGTTGTGTTTATAAACTTAATCGAAGATCTAGATGGACGAGACCTGCCGGGACTTACCGGCTCCTCCTGTTGTATTTTACAAATAGCCGCTTGTGAAATATTCCTATCATTGTTATTGTTTGTAAATAAATAACTTGTCTCATATAAATTTAACTTTTATTTCTCATTACGTTTTTAATTCCGAAATACCTTCAACTTCTATATTTGGGTCATTAGCATTCATTTTTAGTAAACATCACCTCAACTTTTGACGTCCATTTAAGCAAATTTATTACTTCAATTATATTTATGATGTGCAGGTTAACCTCATGACCAACTGCATTAATTACTGTATTCGAAAATCGCTCTTCGATCTGATTATCATAAGAGTTTTGAGAGCGAGTTTTCTCGTTTGGTAATTTCGATGCTGACGGTATTCATCCTGTGACTGCTCTGCTGTAGACAGACATTCACGAAGGCCAAGAATAGACTGGATTGTCTGTTTCCCTAATTGGCGACTATAGTTTGGTTTGTTCAAGATTCTAGCCGTAATGTTTCGTTCATAATTCATTATTTTGTTTCATTTTCGTTAGGTTTTTTTCATCATCCACCAGTCTGGATTGTACGTATAAGTATTTTGAGCTAATGCTTTAGTTATTTTATAGGAATTTTTGCTACTTCTAAATTATATTATTATATTATTAATTATATTATTATAATTATATTATTAGTTATACTATTCGTTCATAATTCATTATTTTGTTTCATTTTCGTTAGGTTTTTTTCATCATCCACCAGTCTAGATTGTATGTATAAGTATTTTGAGCTAATGCTTTAGTTATTTTATAGGAATTTTTGCTACTTCTAAATTATGGAACGATTCTTTAATTCACTTTAATGTTTATCCTTGTTCACACTATACCAATATTTAGTCGGTTGATAGCTTATCCTGTTGCCCGTACTAATGGACTACGTGTAAGATAGGACATACTAAAAGTATTTAAAAGATAAATAGTTTCTATTTCCATTAGCTGTGAAAGGTTCTTCCTAAAAAAAAGGAAAAAGAGAGAAATACAAGTTGATACAGCATTTTTTGGATTCATAGCTCTGAAAATATATCACCAACATATTCCTTCTTCTTTACACCATTTATATTCACTTCACAGAAACGTGTAGCATAATCGTTAGTTTACACACATAGATAAACGTCTACACGACATGCGACCATAACAGTGGTTTAAGATGCAGAAAATAAATATTAATTATGGCAAATCTGGAAACTACACCTACCATATCGAATTGTTTTTTTTTTTAAATGCTTTAGTGCCAAAAATTCGAAATTTAGGTTTCTGTTTATTATGAGACGCAAACCCCTGGTAATCATCTTTGTCGATTCCTGCCCGCGATATACCGAAAACAAAATGGAAATGACCCAAAATTCGACTATTGATGACGAAAGCACAAATACTGACGACTCTCAGTCTTCATTCAGGCCTTGAACAGTGCTGGAAGTCTTAAAAATGTAAAAATGTATTTTAATTTTAAAAGTTTTCCCACCTTAATAAACTCCTACTCCACACAATAAAGAATAAAATTGAAAAAAAATAAAAATAAATTGTTAGTGGAAAAAACTTTTCATGTGTTTCCTGAAGAGTTTGCTAAATGGCTCTAACGTCTTTTGAAAAAAAGACGTCGATATGTGCTGATGTATTTACTTTGACATAGAACTTATTTAAGCTATACTATTAATTCATGCAGTTGGAAAAGGCCAGGATGAAATTATGTTTAAAAAAAAAATTAAGAAGAAAATTCTTAAAAAGAAATTATGACGCTAAAAGATTTTCAAACGTGGTGCAGTTTCGACAGACATCATGGCAAGATCATATACTTTATGATAGAAATTTCAAAAATACCCTATGATCTGAGAAAACCATAATTAAGAGTAGCGCCTAACTATTCTTTATTCTTTATTTAATTCTTTCATCCGATGACATGCTGACCACATCAGCTTAAAATGACCTATAAAACATGGCATATCCAGGTGTTTTTTTTATTATTTATCGTTGAACCGAGAAGATTGGAACGTACTCCTTCACCTCTTTTAACTTTTTTTTCAAAGTAGATGAATCAGATTCCAAAATCTTTTCAAACAATTCTCGCCTGGTGATGAGAAGTTTGAAACTTTCACAGGAAGCTGTGAAAGTTAGCATTTGACATAGGAACTAGAAATACAATTTTCGCTGAAGGTGCATTTTTTTTTTACAATTTAGTTCTATGGCACTAAAGATAATTTTGACTAAAAACAAATTTGATGAATCCTAGACCTTTCTCTAATTGATACCGATTGATAAATGATTATTTTTGAGCATCCGATTATTAAATGTCTTTTATTTAACGTATTTGTTTCGTTATTGATAACAAGTACGGAGTGAATAAAATTTAGGTTAAAAGTTGAGTGATTGTGAGTTGCCTTAGAAAAGGCCGATTGTGATTCTAAGCAGATGATTGAAGCAATGGCTTGAGAGTTATTTCCTTCCCTTCTTAATAAGGGATGAGCTCTACCAGTGGGAAGATGCTTTATATGGTTTCAGTTCCCCAACTCCGCTACGCCAGAGTTTAGGTAGGAATTTTTTCTCTTTTCATCCAAGTTACTTTACTTTAGCAACAACTCTCCTACCTTTAGCAAACTTTCACCAACATTTTCTATCCAATCGGATTTTAAAGGCTGTTGGATTTAATATACGCATCGCCAACAGTTGGAAAGCATTTATATCTGGCCTAATTAGTAATAGGTATTGCAATTAATTATTGATTTATTGATATTATCTTTCTTGTAATACAATAATGTTCTCTATATCTAAATAAGCTCGACGAAATTTTGCACTTCCTCTTCGGAGTTACCCCTTAAAACTCAAGAACTCTACTTTTTTTTTTTTTACTGGCCTGCCTAGTTAGTAATTACAGCAATATTTCAAATACTTTAATCGGAATTAATTATTTTATTATTCACAAAACGGTTCATAGATTTTTAAGGGAGGTAACGGATATTTATTAAAATAAAAACTTATGTTCAATTAGCTCAGCATATAAATAAAGCGTTTATCCTAGACAAAGTCGGGTGATTCCAATTTCGAATTTGTTAATAGGCTATTTACGTCTTTTTTAAACATTTTTTTCCTTCATTCATGAGCTAAACCACACTAAATTTTGGAAAGATTTGCACCTATTCGAACTCTAGATGATAGAAGAGCTTACTGATCGATTTTAACCAGGTTAGTGTTGTTGTTTGAACAGATATTTCTAACCATCCATATGTTTGCTGTTTATGGCGAAACTATGTGTTCCAGTTACTGGGACAGAGACTTGTAAGTACACAAACTTGTACGTACACAAATTCAAGCGGGAGGTTGTTACTGCCAGAAACTGAATTTTTGCCTTATTACTCTTAGGCTCTCAATAGACACCTTATCCCTACCGTAAAGAATCAGCTGTTAGAATTTCATTATCTTGTCGATTATGATTGTAATAACTCTATTAAGTATAATTAGTAATTTCTTGTGTCGAAGCTAAGGAGAATGACGCGTGGAACAGGTGTTATGTCTGAGAGAGCACTTAGCCCTCGCCTCGGCTGTAAGTTATTAGGGCCATTTGGTCCTCTCGTCTGGGTAACGTCGCCCCTTTGTATCGTTGACTAATTTTCTTGTGTGGGTGTCTGCCTCCTATCTGTTAGTAAGATATATTACTGGGTCCAGTATGCTTTCATAAGATCACAATATATGTATATAAGTAATGCTAGTAGATTTAAAATTTTAAATACCTGGAGGTCAACTTAGGAAACTTTAGAGAATCGATTATTTATTTTTTTAGTTAATTGATCTATTAATTTCTTCGTTTAATTTATTCATTCTGTCTTAAGAAGCATTAAACTAATATTTTAAACTTTTCTTACCTACTTTTTTTTTTTGCTTGAAAACCTTACAGTTTCAAATGGTCGGATTTATTTCTTCCTTTTTTTTGTTTCAACTTTGTCTTTATTTGAAACTCGGTAAAAGAAAGACACCCAGCAAATGTATTGTAAAAATAAAATATTAATGGGATGAAAAGTATGAGGGAGGACAGACAGCATCATGCAGTTTATGATTGCAGTTTATTAGCAGTTTGCAGTTTATTATGCAGTTTATTTCTGAGTTTTTAATCCTCTAATATCTAATTCTCATTGAGCTCCTTTTGAGCATTTTTCAGGTGTTGCATATAATGTGTGGTAAAGGCAATGTTTTGAGCCTGTTAGTATGTTCTTTTTATGAAAGCTTTTTTAGTAAGTTCGTATATGCTCAATAACTTATGCTCCTTTCCCGAAACACTCCAGATGCTCATTTGAAAGATAATCTAATTATCTAAACTGTAAACCAAACCAATACGGAAAGTCCTGTGAATCGACAGACCAGATATTTCTGAAGTATTACTATTTGAAAATAATAAACCATTTTGTAATAATTTGCGTCGTTTTTCAATCAGTACTAGGCTACATGAGTATAAATAATGAGAAGGATATCAATGCCGTAGCTGTCCCCGTTGCCATCACTAAGTCTTTGGAAGCTAGGAAAACTTTTCTTCCACTAACTTTGTCCCTCAGTCCCTCCCTCTCAAACACATACTCGTTCTATATCCTATCTCACTTTACACTAAATGAACCAGGTATGTTATGGTACTGTAAAATAACGCATTAGTTCCAACTTTTCTAGCGCCTTTGTATTAGGTTCGGGGTTTCTGTTTCAACCGATTTGCACTCTTCTTTCAATGTTCACCAGATCGTCCCTTGCCCTTGACGACGAGAGCGGAGTGTCAAGAATAAAGTGTTGCCAGGATTTATTTTATTCTCACAATTATGATTATTTTGTTATTTATTTTCAAGTCCAAATTGTATATTTTATCAGAATCGTTTTTAATTCAATCCAATAAATTGACGAAAATCGCCTTGAATTTTACAGTTCACTGACTTGAGATCCTTGAATTGTTTCATGCTTTAGCGCTGGACTCCATGAATCGTCATTAATATGATTCACACAGCTAAATTATTATCATCATTGTGTATAGGGGTAAAAATTATATAGATCATATTATCAGACCTATGAAATGCTCAATGTTGTGTTAGGAAATTTAACATTCATATGTTCGGAATGTAGGTATAGAAACTACAGCTACAGAAACCTATGTCTGCGCTAGAAGTCATCTTTTTTTAAAGAATTATTCCTCCTTCAGACAAAATTTATTTATTATTACATTATTAACATTTAAGGAATGGATAATATTTTCCCACTTTGACTTTGATCAAATAAAACTATCCCTCTAGCTACCCAGAGGTCTCTTTAATTTCTGGCTTTTGATGAAGCTCATTTGGTTTTACATTACAAATCAGTTATGACCTGACTTCAGTTTGCAGTAGGCAAGAGCTTTGCAATAAATTGGTAAAGCCTGTTATTAGCTGTTATTTTTGAAAAGTAAACAGGAATTGTGTAGGTCTGATTGTTTTACTTTTGGGCATCTAGAAAAACCGCACCACCTCTTCCATTCTATAACGAAAACTGCTTCTTAAAACATTATAAAATTTTTATCTGTTCCATAGCCGTGGGCTATGCAGCAGGTAGCTATGCAGTAGTGATAATGGTGGTAGCATTGTATTGTACTCCTAGGGCGATTGGTTCTATTATATTGCTGAGGCTGTGGGTTTGCCTAAGAGGTCAATAGTTGGACCATGGCCATTGTAATTACTTCCTGCCAAACAATGGCAGTTTGATGGGCGGAGTTTGATAGGCAGGCTTCTCCGAGCCTTATGAGGAGCTGGTACTGTATGGGGCGTTGTGCTTTGTTTGTTCTTTTTTTTGAAGAAAATAAAAAGTCTTGTGTTCATTGTTAGTACTTGCAGTGGCAGTAAAGCGGTTCAATCCAAACATTTTAATAGGCAGAGTATTAGAAATGAATCAAAGATTTCTAGTATCAACTAGATGTATTTTATTGTTTGTTCATTGCTTGACGGTTTTAAAATTCCAAGAGTATATTTCGGCAATATTTTACATTCTAATTGTTTTTCATACTCTGTCAATGCAATGGCAGCAACACTTTTTAAAAAGTTTTTTATTTGTATTTTGTTTACTCCTCTACATTTGAGAGAGGAGTATTCAGCTTCATTTAAATTATCCAGAATTATTTTAGATAAAGGTTCGAGTTTCGGAAAACCATATATTTTTTATTTGAAATATCTAGAGTAGGCTCTACAAAGCCATTTAGGGATAACTAAATATCGAAGCAGCGGGATATGGACTGATAGCCAATAAATTATAAGGAGTTGAGTGTGACTGGCACGGTTTAGCAGATCGTTAAAACATTTCAGAGAACTGTGTATTACCTTTATTCTTTCTGTTTTTTAATTAAAATTTGTACTAATGATTGATATTTAATAAATGTTATTCGATAATTTTTAATTATTTACTAAAAGATAATTTCTATCAAGTGAAATATCACTGCTTTCATCCTCGAAGTTTCCACCATTAGTCTGTTGGTACCATAATTCTTTCCTATTGAAAATGAATATCATTAAAATAATTTAAATATGTTTATGGAGCAGTATTAATTAGTTGTAAACTCATCATTGTTAATAATTATATTATAAAGGATTATTATATTTATGACTTGGTGATAATGTTTATCTTATTTTATCTACTGTTTTTGTTATTTTTTAAAAAAGTTTTTATAGTAACTTTTTTATAAAAATTAGGATTGATATATTATTTATGAAATTTGAATCCGAACATTAAAGTAGTAATCTTAGATTTTCCAAGAAAAGGACAAAATTGCGGATGATGAAGGAATTTTGTCCTTTATAGATTTTAACAGTTTGGTTTTACGATTTATATTTCTGTCTGTTCAGAAGTAGGTTTTTCGGGTATTGGCCTTTGTAACGATATAGCCAGGGAGCCAGTGCCGAAATAGGGTACTCATTTCAGGAGAGTTCTTGAAAGTGAATTACAAAAGTGTAGGACCTTATAAGTGAAATAAGCCTTGCCTGTCATTTCAAAGCCGCTACCTTCAAAAATGGTGGTAATTTATTCAAGAAAAAAACAACTACGTTTTTCACTTATTTTTCATTTTGTGCTCAATATCTTGAAAACGATCATACGAAAAACATTATGGATACATTTGTTAAAGGAACTTAAATTCGCTATAATTTGAGTCCAAATAGAGCTCTCTACGTTAATTAGTTCCAGAGATAATGTTTTTTTTTTTAAAAAAAACCTTCCAAATAAAACGAGGAATTCACAGTTTTGTAAATTTATTCTGGCAAATGTCATCGAAACTTTTCTTCTTACGAAGATAATCATTATTAACTGCTTTATGGTATATTTAAATAGCTCTAATTTGAGTGGTGTTAGAGCTCTTTACGTTTTCCAAAGTTTTCAAAATAATAATTTTTTTTCCCCCGAAAAAAGATAAATCACCATTTTGTGAATTTATTTTGGCAAATATTATGAAAACATCTCTTTCTGCAATGGTAATTATTATAAGCTACTTTATAGTGCATTTAACTAGCTCTAATTTGAGTGGTAATAGACATCGGTGCGTCTAAGAACTTAAAAAAAATAAATAATAATTTTCCAAAAATAAAGAAATCACCGTTTTGTAATTTCATTTAGCTGAATATCATGGAAACCGTTCTTCCTACGAAGATGATTATTATATGATTTGACTAGCTCTAATATGAGGAACAATATACATCTGTACGTCATACAGCTACCGATATAATGCTTTTCAAATAACCCATTTTACACGATTCATTTTTACAAGTCAGATATCGGAGGAACTATTTGTCGTACAGGTAGGTGTATACTACCACTCAAATTAGAAGTAGTTAAATGCACCATAAATTTATAATGATTTTCTTCGTAACTAGAGCCGTTTCCAAACTATTTGCCAAAAAAAATTTACAAAACGGTGATTTCTTGTTTTTGAAAAATAATTTTTTTTTAAAAAATCATTATCTCCAGAACTATTAGACGTAAGATGTCCATTACCACTTAAATTACAGCTAGTTAAGTATGCCATAAAGTAGCTTATAATAATTATCTTTATAAGACGAGCGGTTTTTTTGCCAAAATAAATTCACTAAATGGTGATTTCTCGTTTCTCGGCGGAAGAAAATAGTTCCTTTTAAAAACTTTATCTTGGGAACTATTAAAAGTAAAGAGATCTTTTTACCACTCAAATTAGACATATTTAAATTAATAACTAAGCAGCTAATAATGATTATCTTCGTAGAAAGAGCAGACCATGACATTTGCCAAAATATATTCACAAAACGGTGATAAACTAATAATATTTTTGAAAATATTATATTATTTCTCGGAAACTAGTTTACGTAAAGAACTCTATTAATTTTCTTTAAGAAAGGTATTCATGTTTTTCACATGGCTGGTGGTTCTGAAAATATTGAGTACGAAATGAACAATGGGCTAAAAAATTGTAGGTTTTTTCTCGAATAAAATGGCAACCTTTTTAAGGTAGAGGCTTTGGAATGGCAGACAAGGCTTACTTTACCTAGAATGTCCTACACATTCGTAATCCACATTCAAGACCTGAAATGAGTACTCTATTTCGGCCTCGGCTCCAGGGCTAATAGGTATATTGTTTTGATCCATTCCAGCGACTGTCACTTCCCGAGTTAGTGCCAATCAGTTTGAAAAATCAAGTTTTTTGGTGGTTATTAAAAACGTATAAATGCTATTTACAATATATGAACAGGACATACACGAGAAATGTCACATTAAAGGAACTCGCTTCCGAGACAATGCCTATATAAACCGCTGAAATTTATTTATTTAAGTTATTGTAACTAGTTTACTGTGCCTTTGATATCCCCATTCTCAATTTTCCAGGCTGATGTCCTAAATAAATTCTTAAACTACCCATGAAATTTCCGAGATTTCTTAAAACTACTCCTGATGTACCTCGGGCAGACTAGTCCTATCTTATCCAAGTTACTGAGTCCAGAACGGAAGGCACACCTACCTTCTTTATCTCGTTTTTATTTATCTGCTTTTGTCTGCCTGGCGGTTTGAGGCTCTATTGCTTTCAGAGTGAGTTTTTTAGAGGGCCACACCTCGCCCCATTGTCGTAGTGCCTATTTGGCAGTGTTTAGAAGAGATGTATTGTTGCTTATCTGGTTCAGGGATCTCACTATCATTCAGAAATTTTCTTTTAAGCTGTAATTGTTTTAGTTTGTATAATGTTCAGTATGAAATGTATCTATAATTTCATCATTTTATAACCTACAAAAAATTGTATTTCAGACTTCACATAGTTAGTGTTTGTAAAGCTTATTAAGCCAAAGTTTTTCGTTGTTCGGTTTTTGTATTCATTTTCTGTCTTGTTATTCATTAAAAATAACATTATTCTGAGATGGTTTGTGTTCGAAATCAATCAGTACCTGTTATTTATTTACGATTTATAGTATTTGTACGTAAAAAAAAAACTATGCCTAGAATTCGTAATGAAACAAAAAAAAAGGATGTCATAAATATTTTAAGGGGAAGTTAAATAACATCAATAAGATTTATTGTTTAATTGTAATTAAAAATTAAATTTGGATATTAAACATTAAGGAAGACAAAAGTGTCAAACTGTACAATAAAGAAAAGAGAAAATAAAAAATTTTCATTGGAGGACATGGTCTAAGAAAAAAAATGATAAAAAGTTCATATGAAAAATAAATTTTCTGATTTACATTTTGCTTATTTTCACGACTGCGTTTCTCCTCTAAGTCAGATCATTGTGCTTGATTGTTGTTAGTAATGTAGTGTAGTTAACGTTGCTAGGATTTCCTGCAACAATTAGCCAACTAACTACCAAGGTGCTGCCACTTTAAACTTGCCTCTTCCCCGCCGGTTGAGTTCAACTATTGTTTCAATCAAATCCCGGCTTCTCTGTCTCGCTATTGATCTTATCTGTTAGTTTTAGGAAGGAGAAATCTGAAATATCTTCGCACTATCGCATGAACTTCCAATAAGTGAGTTTGTATTTGTAGTGATATGTTGGCATTTCAATCACTCAGAACAGAAATCTTCACCAAATACCATTTTGCCTCAGTACACAGGTTTTTCTCTTTCACTCGTTACTTTTGCTATTATGATGTCCCACAACACGAGTAGAAACTTTTGCTAAAAAATAAATAAAACTACATGTATACAGGAACTAGCTGTACCCGCTCGGCGTTGCCTGTTTTTTTTTTTTTTTTTTTTTTTTTTTTTTTTTTTTTCCAATCCCTCAAACAAAACAGAACATTAATAAAACAAATAATTAGATAAATTATAAACTTGATGTACTTTACCTTTTACTACCTGTTGGTATTTGAAGGTCTGATGACTATTTACAATTTGAATGATATTTCCCAGTCAGGGAATTTTCTCATTATTTAGAGGTGAGGGTCCTCTTCTAGTTGTTTGTTAATAAAATACCTACTACTAAGAACTATATACAAGATTAATAATGATAATATTTACAATATTTACATGGTTATATTTACAAAGGATGAATATAAGAGAGTGGTGCTGGGGTGGGACTAGGGAGTAGGCAGGACGGGGCGATGGGATAGGATACTGGGAGTGGGGGTGCATTAGAAGCGGATTAAAGTATAGTGTTGACCGGGTTGAGTGGTCCCTTTCGGCCCTGCCATCTGGCAGGAAGGGAGGATGGGGTGATGGCCCGGAAGAGTGGGTTAAATGAGGCAGGGATGTTGTCAAAGAACTTTATATGTCTCCTTGTGATGTGCTGTTGAACCGTGTCGAGTTGTAATTCATTGTGAATGTGTGCCATGTTCCGTCTTTCGAGAGATGTTCGTTTTGTGATTTTTTGTAGGACGCTGTTTTGATATGTTTGGAGAGACTTCAGGGCTGAGGGATATAGGTAGTGCAGGATGGGGGCACCGTGAAGCAGTGTAGGCCTAAGGATGGCTTTGTAAATCAGGATCTTGAGTCTGAGTGACAGCCCTGGTGAATAGAGTAAGTGATTTAGTTGGTGTGTAGTGGCTTTGGCTATCTGTATCCTGTGTTTTGTGTGAGCTGTAAATGATAGGTGTGATTCCAATTTCATACCGAGGTATGTTAGCTGTCTTTTATTCTGTATGGCTTGTCCATTCAGTTTTGGTTGTTGTTTGAGTGTTTTCTTGTATGAAAATGTGATTGCATCAGTTTTTTGTGTGTTTATGTGGATATTAATGTTTTTAAGTTGGTCTGTGATTTTTTGGGCTACCGTTTCGGCCTTGCGCATGGCGTGATCTGCATTCATGCTTGCTGTATATATAGCAATGTCGTCAGCATATGCAGCGATTTGTACATCATCAATCTTTTGCCCTACTATATGGGCTGTGTATATGTTGAAAAGGACTGGCGCAAGGACCGAGCCCTGGGGAACACCACAGGTAACTGGGCGCGGGGTGGAGATATCAGTTTTGACACGGACAGAGAATGTCCGGCCACTGAGGTAGGAGCCAATAATGTCGACCAGTTGGTCCGGAAATCGGTGAAGCCGGAGTTGATCAATTAAGGTGGAGTGGGATACAGAATCAAATGCCTGTGTGCAATCTAATGAGATCATTGCTGTAGCAAGATTTTTATTGAGATTTTTAGCTGTATCATACTGTAGTTTTGCTACGTGATGATAGCAGCTAACGCCGCGAGAGAACCCGGTTTGTTCCGGGGGGATGATGTCATGTGTGTCGCAGTGTTTTCGGATGTGGATAAGAATAAGTTTCTCATATATTTTTGAGATGTGGTTGAGGAGACTGATGGGCCGGTAATCTTCCGGTGCCGCTCCTCGTTTTTTGGGTTTGAGAAGTGGAACAACTATAGCATGTTTCCACTGAGTAGGGTAGTATCTCAGGCGTGAGCATGAGTTGAAAATGTTGAGGAGAAACATATGGGCTTTCCTGGGGAGTTGTTTGAGTAGGACATAGGGTATACTGTCCTCTCCTGTTGATTTGTTTCCCCTCGTGTTTCTCAGAGTTGCAGTCAGTTCTTTATAGGAGGAAAAAATAGTTTGGGTTGTATCAGTCAGTGGACTGTGGTTGTAAGTGGTAGTGGTACGTGCTGAGTCTCTATCGACGTAGTAATCAGCAAGTATGGTAGCCTGATCTGCGGGAGTGAGAAGCTCATCGCCTCGTTGTATTCTCACCGATTTTGATTTGGTGTTATGGCTTCTGACTAGTTTCCAGAAGTTTTTGGGGTCGTAATGGGTCCGGCGTAATTGATCGTGCCAGAGGGATGTTTTCCACTGCGACATTAGAGAGGTGATTTGTCTAGTGAGACTGTTTATGATAGGTCTGTATGTTGGGTCTTTAGTCCTATACCAGCAGTTTTTTATGTTGTTTCTCTGTTTGATTAGTGCGAGTATGTGTTTAGGTGGCTGGCGTAGGTGAATGGGAGTGGGGTTAAACGTGGGTATCGAGGTGTATGCGGCATCTCGTATGATGTTTTGGAGGGTGTTTATGGCATTGTTTATGTCATGAGTGTTTGAGAGAGGTGTGATGTTGGGCGTGTTACTATAGACTGTGTTCTTGTATAGTTTCCAGTCTGCCTGTGTAAAGTTGTATTTGTGTTCTGTTGGTGGGATTCTTGTTGTGTCACGGCCGAGGTGATAGATAACGGGGATGTGGTCGTTGTCACTGAATTCTATTGTTGTGCAATCTGTGAATCTGTGTGATTGCTGTGTGAGTAACAGATCTAGTGTAGATGTGTACGCTGGATTTGAGTGATGTCTGTATGTGTAGGCGTTGGGGTGTATGACTGTGTATTTTGTTTTAGTGAGGTGAGTACCTAACGCATTTGGCTTTGTGCAGTTCCAAGTGTGATGTTTAGCGTTTAGGTCCCCTACGATGATGTGTTGTCTGTCTGTTTCGGTTTCCCGTAAGAGTGTTTTGAAGGTGTCGAGTTGTGCTCCCGGTCTTCTGTATATACATGTGATTTTGTATGTGTGTTTAAGTTTTACTTGTACAGTGACGGCTGTGTGTTTTTCGTCATTTAGTGTGCTGTTGTTTATAAGTTTAGAGGGGACGTCAGAACGCACCAGAAGTGCGACGCCTCCTTGTGCGGGGGTTTGTGAGTCTAGTCTGTAAGTGTGATAACCGTGAAAGTGTATTCGCGTTTGCTTGTTAAGTTTTGTGTCTGTGAGTGCGACAACTGATGGCCTATGTGAGGCCAGGAGGGATTCCAGCTCGAGCTTACGCTTTACGAGCCCTGTTATGTTATAGTTAAGGATAGAATGTCTATCCATTAACTTTAGCTGCGAAAGCTTGTTGGAGCACGATGTTAAGCGTGCTCATGACGGTATGGAACATGGCCTTCATGTCACTAATCATAGCGAGTAGGCCCTCTACCCATGCGGGTGTATCCGTGGACGGCTGGGGGATTGTGGGTGGGGGTGTGGGTGCGGGTGCGGGGGTTGGTGTGGGGGTGGGTGGTCCGTGGAATAGGACTCCGGCGTAAGAGTTCGGGGCAGAGGTGGTGGTGGGAGCAGGAGATGCCTTCTCCTGGGTGTTGGTTGTAGGTCTTATAGTGACCTTTGTTTCCTTCTTTTTGAGAAGGATTTGCCTGTTGGGGCAGTCGCGGTATGAGGCCACATGAGGGCCACCGCAGTTTGCACATTTGGGTGGGGTGTTTCGTGGGCATTCCTGCGTCTCGTGGTTTTCGCCACATCTGACGCATTTTATGATACGCCCACAGAAGTTTTTGGTGTGGCCGAACTCCTGGCAGTTGTGACACTGCCTAGGACCGCTAATGTTTTTCAGTTTTTCAACTGTGTAGCCCATGTGGTCGATTGGGCCAACTTTTTCCATATCCTGTATAGATGTTTTTTCGTCGGTGGTGACGATGATGAGTGGGAGGTTCCTCTTATTCCCACTCTCGTCTGTTTTTTGCATCCGCCAGATGCTTTTGAACCCGGGTAAGCGGGCCTTTAGTGCAAACTCAATAGAGGCCACTGAGTGGTTGATATCAAACCCTTTTAAGATGTATTTCTTTAAGGGTTTGGTGCCTCGGGGTGCATATGAGTGAAAGTCGATATCAACCGACTGGTGGAGAAGGGCCCAGGTGGCGTCATAATCAGCCTTTGTAGTGGTGAAAATTTTATTTTCGTTCTTATTTGAACGAATAATAAATGAGGTGATGTTGGCCTCTAAGAGGGTCTTTCTTAGTTCCACCGATGACATCGGTGGACTAATCACAATCGGGGCCGGTTTGTACGGCTTTTGATTGGTTGGTGGGGTAGCTGGGGTGGGGGTAGCTGGGGTGGGGGTAGCTGGGCTGGGTGTCTCTGACTGAGAGGCTGATGAGCCGTTAAATGCACCATATCTGTTGTAGGTGGTAGTGGCTGGTTCCTCATTGGTCGGCCTTGGGACGAACGTTAATTTTCTTTTGAGGTTTTTAAAGCCTTCGTGGTCGGTGAAAGGAATATACTTCCGTTTTAGTTTCTTGGTGGGCATGATTTGTGCTGATGAAGTTGAAGCAACTTCATCTTGGACCATAGGTGTGGGCTGGGGCTGAGTCATTATAAAATAAAGGCCTAACTAAACACTAACACTTCACTTATAGGAAAAAGAAAAAAGAGTACTCACGTGACTCCAGGAGCACCAGAACGGACAGGCCGCGTCGAGAGCACCAGTAGTCACCAAGGGCTGCTTGCCAGCGCAACGCTGCCCTTTACCCAATAGGGTGATTTACTGAGGTTAGGTCCAAGGGATAAGCATGGACCTCAGTAAATATCGGGCGCTAAGCTAAGCAAGGGTTGAGAGTCTTGAGAACAGTAAGTCTTCAGCTTGCAATAGAGCAGTCTTGAGAACAGTAAGTCTTCAGCTTGCAATAGAGTCTTCAGGATAGGTCCTTCTGCCAAGGCTGCTAGCTGTAGAATGTGCTCGCTCGTCTATATGCTCGTTGCCTGTGAAAAGAATTGAGAGTTAAATGCCCTCTCAAATCTCTAGTTTTTTTGTTTTTTTATGTCTAACTTCTAAAAGATAATGTGCGCAACATAAGACAGAATATTGTTCTTATCATTCCTAATCATTATACTGTAAAGTTTGTACAAATCATTTGCGAACAACTTTTTAAAAAAATTGAAAAGATATAAGTTAAATTTTTATTTTTAACATATTATTTATTTATAGCAAATTTCATCATACTTATTGAAATATGATGTGAATGGGACAGTAAATAAAAGTATAACAGCGAACATAAATTCACCGAGGAAACACATCATGCAATTCAATACTCTGGCTTACTTTGCCGCGGCTATGTGGAAAGGAAAAAAAAGATGTTTTTAACAAAAAAATTATTTTTTCAGTGTAAAGCTAGTACTATTTTAAACGTGATTTTATTACTTCTAATATCACATGCTATCAGATAAAGATGTGTTTTTTTAAATTAAGTCATATTTCTTTAATATCTTTCAAGTTGAAATTTGAATTCTGAAAACATTTTCTAAAGGCATTTTGTATGTCATGTCTATGCTTCAATTATTATAACTCTAAGGGGAAGAAAGGGGGAGGAAGCTACCAGAACTTTCAACGAAATAATCGGTTTCCAACAAAAATTTTAAATGTAAATGTTCCAAAGCCATAAACGATTGAAAATTTTTCTCGGTAATCGACTAAATTGTTTAAAATTCGTCTCATTTCATTTAGATGTTTTTAGGAAGAGGATCAAAATGATAATAAATTTGTCATAATGGCAATCAAGTTTCAGGTTTTTAAACTTGTTTCTCCTTAATCTCCGATTTTATTAACTAATGACGCTTTCACACTATAATTTCACTCTTGTTAAAATGTGGTGAATTTACTTCCACGTGTATGAAATTTCCATGACAACAATCACAAAATAACCTTTTTTTTTTTTTTGTAGTTTTCCTCATTTTTCTCCTTAAGGGGAGCATTTCGAAAAATTTAATGCATATAAATCTTCTCGAAGAAATTCTCTGAATGATTGAGATAACCGCATCAAAATCGACTAACTACTTTTCGAATTTTGCGATGACAAACATACCCAGGCTGAATTTGTATATATATTTATATATATATATATATATATATATATATATATATATATATATATATATATATATATATATATACAATTTATCTATAGAATATATCTATACATATATAGATATAGATATATTCTTTAGATGCATATATACATGTATAGAAATGTGTGTTTTTTTTATTCACCTAATGGCGGATCCAAAGGAGATGGGGAAATTTTCTCTCCCTAAATAATCACTGAAAAAAACAATACGGCTAATTAAAAATATACTACTCTCAACACTCCTGAGTAACTGCGATAAATTATCATTCATCTATCGTTTTTATTATTTCATAAACCTTATGAAAACTCAAAATATTTGAGTATTTATATTGCCCAGTGGTTCAATCGCTGGTCTCGTATAAATGGAATCCTAATCAAGGTCAAGTATAGGAGTCCTAATCAATTGGTTCAAACTGTATCATTTGTCATTGGGTTACTAGTTACTGAGATATTATGCCAATCTCTCTTAGCTCAGAATATGACAACACAATCATATAATTCTAAATATCATCCTTTCCATATTCCTGTATTATGGAAGTGTAAAGTAATATATTTATAACTATAAATAGTATAGTATAGTATAGTAAGTAATAGTAAGGTAATAGTAAGTAAAATATTTATACATTTTATTTGCATATTTTATTTATTTGCACATGCATTGCAAATTCAATTTGGTCGGCGCCTCAAAGAATGGATATATACAAACATTAAAAAATATTGTTAAAAATGTATGGCATAATCCTGGTCACCTCTACGGGTATCCCAAATTCTGTGGCCACCCTGATACAGGATCGGAAGTAGGGGGAGAAGGGGCACTTACTCCGGACGGCAGAATTTAGAGGGCGGCAAATTTTATTTTTGGGCTAAGTAAAAAATATTTGTTTCTGATTTTAATTGTATTTTGACCTTAGTTCAGTCAATGCTATTGTTAGGAGATTATGTTATTTATTACGATATATATATATATACTACCTTCACTACTGTCTATAAAACCGTTGATTTTTATAGAAGGAGATCGGGAGGAAGAGGCGTGAAAGAAGGGGCGGCAAAATTGAGCTTTTCTTCTCCCACTGGCAGAACTCCTGCCCTGATAGTTTCCTCCTTAAATATTACCTCTGTATCCGCCTCTTATTCACCATGGCACCTCTCGTGCTTCCTTAACTAGACTTAAGCTGTTCGGTTAAACTTCATTTGCAAATTATAAACAATACTTTAATCGAATAGTTTTTTTATTTCCTTCATACTGTTATGAAGGCTGATACCCCTCCATATTCTTATATTATACATCAATAGCGAATACAGATGACAGTGAGACATTGGTACATTATCATAAATTTGTGCCTGATGATTCTATATTGGCCGTGTATTCGAGCGGCTGGCTGATGCCTAGGTCAATGGAAAATTGCCTAATAGCAGTCAGATCCTGTGTGTTATTCGGAAGAATGTGGGCGTATCATGGCCTTACTGATCTAGTGAATGTTTAAAGCATTCGTGACCTGAAATTTTATGTTGATAACGAACTTTTTACTGAAAATATTAAAGATTAAAGTTAAGAATCTGATATGTAAGATTTCAATTTTTTCTTTAAGTTGCTAAAACTTGATATCTTAAGACTGGTTTACACGAATCAGTTTTTTATCAAAGCTTACTCGTGTAAATAAGCCTTTAGATTTGCAATAAAGAAAATAAAATACGATAGTCATATGTAAATGTATTATTAAAAGTTTAGTTTCTTTGTTGCTTGGACGTACTTTTCTAACCTGAAATCCTAAGCTTTTTTACCTTGACCTTATGCAAAATAACTTTCAAATAATTAATGAATAATCCGTCTTGTGCCATATTTTATTTTGTCGAACTTTGAATATTAAATTGTTTAATAATAGATCCAGCAAGCCTTTTTATACATGTGATTTCGGTTCTCTTAAATGATTTGGGTTTGTTGTGTAGTTAATTTTTTAATTTCTTAATTTAACTAATATTTGAGATTTACTTCGAATGGTACGGTTCCTTATTTAAATGTCTGTTGCTTCAAAATATATTTTTGGTTGGTTCGATTGACCTAGCATATGTTGGTCTACTTTCCTCAAGTCCCACTCCCCAGAGAAGAGAAAGTACTCGGTAGTGTTTGCTGGCCTGGAAAGTTGTCCAGTTCAGAATCTGTTCTAATAGGATTGAGTAAGCTGCTAATGAAGAGCAATGTTTAGCGGCCTCGTTGGGACCGGGCGTCCTTAGTCCACATTTCGTGCGTAGTAGTGAGTTCGGTGGTCTGTACTCTGGTGATCGCTTTGTGTGATTTGTGCCAAGTGCTGGTAGCAATGATGGAGTCAGCGTACCAATATTAAATTAGACCTGGTTGGACTACTCATCTTTCCGAGATTATCAGTGGATTTTAAAATGTGGTAAGACTGCATTTTGTTCTCAACTATTAGAAGGTTTTAGCGTCTCAGTTCCTGCTTGTGCCTTTGTCAAATTTTTTCGGTTACCAAAAGACCTTCGAAAAATATTATTTAATTGCTATCATTATTTCTTATCTATACATATTTTCATTGTAATTGCTGATTTTATTTTAATGTTATATGTTGGTATTCAACGAGTAAATGAGATTTCAATTTGTTTGGAAATGTGAAGTTCCTATTTAAGACCCCTTAGCACAACCTCCTTTTTTCCTTGGTGTAGTGTTTAGGTATATCTTGTATCAGGCTTGTCATAAATTCGTTTTGATTTTGGCTACAGATTCTGTTATTTTTTTTAATAGTTATTTTAATTATTATGATAGTCTTTATTTATTTTTAATTACTAGTGGTATTGTCATCATATATATAAAATATTTTCTTAAAATTATATTGCTGACACTAGTGGGAGGAATGCTTAACATTTTTTTGTTTTTATCATTAGGCATGGATCATTGTTTTTGGCAAAAGTAAATGATAAACTTGCAATTAATAAATGATAAAAATCCAACTAAAGGACATTGATTTCTTGACTCGGATGCGTCAAAAAAATCTAATTTTCTGGTTTCTTCTTCGTTACTTAGTTAACGATTTCGGTTCTCAGAAGGAAGTTTCTCAGCTGTTGGAAAAGCCATTTTTCCAGAAACCTTTTGACTGAGGTTAGGTAACTGATTGGGTAACGGTGGCGGCGCACGTATTTCGGCGCTACCATTGTATATCCCTCTCAGCCTATCCCCTTCCTCTTCGTCTTTCTGATTGATAACTCCGCCATTGTTTAGAGTTATCTACCTGTAGATTGCCCCTCTATAATGGAATGAAGGCTTATTAATGTAAGTTTATATTAAACTTTTGTCATAGCAGCATAATTGCATTTTAGCAAGTGGCTTTGTGGCAGCATATTTTTTTTGGGATTTGATATTCCTCAATCTCGGAAGTCAATGCTAGTTTTACTCAAATTGTAGCTCTAACTCTAACCTATCTCATTTTTTTTCTTTTAGGCTCACAAAATACTAAAATTGCTTTATATGCATGAAGGGCATCCATGCAAGAAAGCCATGCTACCATTTTTTTTTTTTTTAACGGCTTGTATAATATAAGTCTTATTATATATATATATATATATATATATATATATATATATATATATATATATATATATAATCTATAATATATTATTATATAATCTGATAACCATTACAATTAACCTTTTTTTCGGTGAAGTTATTATTTATTAGGTTTTATAGGACGATATACTCAAAACATTTTTAAATATTATTATAATTTGAAATATATAAATTAAATGTAATTGCATTCCCAGAATAGTAAATTGAAATGCGCATGCGTGATCCAAAACCCAATTCAAGAAATGGAATCAGAGCCTTTGAAAATCAAATAAATGATCTCTATATCATAGAAAACTTCAGTAGTAACGGAAACCGAAATGCTCGTGCGCGATCCATAATCTAATTCAAGAAATGGAATCAAAACCCTTGAAAATTTAATAAACGATACCTATTGCATATAAAACTACAACAGTAACGGAAATGCAAAACGCGCTAACACGATCCAAAATCCAATTAAAAATATGGAATCAGAGGCCTCGAAAACCTAATAAACGATCCCTTTATCATAGAAAACTTCACTAGCAACGAAAAATCGAAATGCGCATACGCGATCGGAAATCCGATAGTCAATTCGGAGATAGCGCCCTTGAAAATCTAGTAAACGACACCTATACCGTAGAATTTTGAAAACTAATAATGCTCGTGGCCGTTGATTGTAAATTTGACATTAGCAACTTCGAAAACGTAATTGAACCATCAGCAAATCGATGAAATTCACCCTCTCCCCCCTTACCAAATAAATAAAATAAAAAATAAATATTTAAAAATAAATAAACAGCAATTCCTTTAGTTTCGTGATTTAAATCATCTCAAAATGCCGCTTTTTCTTAGCACAAAACTTTTAAAATTGTATAATTAAAATTCGCATTATTTTTTTATAAAAGTGATTGCTAAAAATATTTTTTAAAAAAGAAGAAATCATTTTGTAAAATAATATGATAATTTGAAAAAAAATTCTGAAAATCGGTATAAATTCCTCGTTTTTTATACTTTTTAATTTTAATATTTTGGTTGAAAAAAGAAAATGCTATGTTAAAAATAATTATATATGAATGACTATTAGTGTAAACAAGTAAATGAGGAAGGACATAGGCAACACGTTCTAATGTTTTTGTCCGTTTTAATTAATAAATAGTTAATTGATTTTCCAATGATATTATGAAAATTGTTATAAAAGAATATTAGGTAAAGTTGGTGTCATAATAATATGAACAATATAAGAATAAGTTTGGAATATTTGTTGAATATTTATTTTAGGGAGCTCTACCTCACTTAGAATGCCCTTCTTCGCTCTGAACCGAAGAATATTTCTGCTTCACGAATGAAACATTTTTATTATTCATTTTTTTTTCTTAGATAACAATTTTATGCACGTTTACGACATTGTAATATTGTCTTCGGAAGTGATTGGATTTTATATCAGTTTCAACTCCTAGAATACGATTATGGTGGTTTCAGGGTTGTCTTATTTATATGTTTTTTCTCTCACGGTTTTTGAAGTTTCGCGTACCTCTGCAGTCCCTCCGAATTGAGTTAGAGGATTAAAAATTTGCATGTGAATCGAGTTGGTGTTAAAGAAGTGCCTTTTAGGAGTCTCAACTATTTTCTCCAACCTCCTCCATTTTAATATTTTTAATCTTGTAAGTTAGTGAACATATTTAATATAAAGAGAGAGCTCTGCCGCCACGCTTTTTTTTGTATTTTTTTTCTTGTACATATGATATTTAAATATATAGGCAGAAAGTAAATTTCAGACAAATTCATCTGTTTAAACTAGGTTAGCAGTAATTTTCACAGTTATTGCTGTATGGTAAAGAATTGCCCTAGATTCAGCTACTTCAATTCAAACTCCATTGTGAGTTCTTTCAGTGAGAGAAAATAGCCTTTATCGGATATAGGACAAAAACCTAGGGAATCCGGACATCTTTCAGGCCTGGTGGAATTTCGTACTAAACCCGAATAGGATTGAAATGAGAATAGGGATTGAAATTGAAATCAGTCATTAAATTATTTATAATTTTTTTTAATTATAAATTAAATTATGATTAAAAATTATTAAATTTTATAAATTATTCATTTATTTATTTTTTTTTACCTTATTCATTTATTTATTTTTTTACATTTATACATTATTGATATAAATCATTACATTCAAAAAAATAAATTTGTTGTCATAGTTATCCAAAATGAACAATATTCTCAGACTCTGCACTAAAATAGTGCCTGAATGAGGAATAATAAACAAAAATTCTATGGGTTTATGAACAAAAAATGAATCTTTTTAGGTCATTTAGTTATAAATTAATTTAGATAAGAAAAAAATTAGGATTGGCGCTAAAAATAATGTGAATCTGTTTATCCACCGTTGCCAATTGGATCTTTAACAATCTACATTTATAATTAACGGCATTGTTAAACACTCATTCTCATTAGGTTTTATAACTGTTATCTCCTGCATATGCTTTAATATCGCTAATGGAACTCTATAAATAGATCTCTTTGGGGACAGGGGGTTACGCGGCTGGGTTTTAATATGCCAATGGGTTTAATGCAATATCAGATATTTTGACTAGTTGCTGCAAGAGTTGATGGTATCAATTATATGATTGGAATATATTAGTATTCTCATTATTAAAAACAAATATTAGAATTTTAAATATATAATAGAATTATACTTAAACAATATAAATTGAACACACAAAATGTATAACATCATAATGCTATTATTACATTGCATCTCATCGTAATACACTCCGACATAAACTTTTATTAAATATAATATAATTAATTGATGAAATAAGAAATACAAATAATACCACGTATAATGTATTGCCGCCGTGATACCTCCTAAGTGACGAAGAATCAGTTATGTTATTTTGATTTTATTAGAAACATTATTTTATCGTTGATGAGCTGGTGATTTCATGTGTTAACACATCCTAACATGATATAAATTAGTCAAAAAGAATCCTCCTATTATTTGTGTTTATTGCATACGTAACGGTTATCGCTAGAAATCACCCATGTAGTTGGTTATACAGTTACTTTACCTATATTGGAATGTGTTATAATTCATATATAAAATCATATTTTACATTGCTTATAAATCGGTTTTTCGTTTTTACTGTAAAATCATTTGTTTGACACATAGGAGGTTTCACAGTGGTAATGGCTATAGGCTTGGATCTATCTTGTCCTTATTAGGTAAATCTGTATAAATTATTTTACTATATTGTAAACGACTTTTTACTTTCATTTACCTATATATGAAGTACATTGTAAGGGAAAGTATTGCTATCCTGAAAAGTTTCTAATTCTAGTTTTAAACGGAAATACACGTTTTAAAGTCCTCTGAGTCCAAATAACCAACTCTGGCAAAATGGTCTTGGGTCGCGCGAGCGCGTGTCTGTGGAAAGCCTAGCTCAAAAACGAAATGCTGTACGAAACTGAAATTACCTATGATGTTACTGCAACATTTACGCTAAAATCGACTAACCGGAAGTGCTACTTTATATCATTCACTTTACATTTTTAACAATTTTCTCAAAAAAGGCTCTAACGATTTTGATGAAACTTGCCTAAAGTCTTCTGACTTTTCATATATGTAGTACACGAGAAAATGTAGGAGAAAATGTTATGAGTAAAAGAATTTTTTTTTTCGTATAACTCGAAAAGTAAGCATTTAAGGTAAATTATATTTATAATCATATGAAATATAATAAAAGTCACTATCAAACAAAAAAAAGAAATCGAAATCGGACTAGTATTTGCATAGATATAGCGTATTTGACTTAACGGAAGTACCACTTAATATTAATCGATTTACACGAAAATATGCATATAAGTCAGGTATATGCTTGGGATGTTACAGCAACTTTTTCGCTAAAATCGACTTACTGGAAGTGGCACGTTATATCATTGATTTATTTTTTTTACAATTGTTGTAATAACGTTTTGACTAAGTGGAGAGCATAAAATACTGATTGTCCTTGATTCGCCTGACGTTATTTAATAATATATTCCTGCCCTTAAGGAAACCCCTTATAAAAAAACAGGAATGTTCATAGTATCCTGGAAGAACTGGGTTCACTTCACATCCTCAGACCACACACCATTTCAGAGTTTTGCGGCGAACAGCCAATAACAACCCTTACTCCCTAGGGGTTGGCTAATTCCTGGTTCATAGCCCCTTCTCCAATATATGTTTGTTCTCCCGTAACTGGGTTCGCAGGTTTCTTGATTCTTAGTTTTAGATTCCTATCATCTTATTAGAATAAATAAACTTGATAAAGTCATATACAGCCGTTTACATGTAAAACTAGTTATTTCGGAATTAATGAATGAAATGGAATAATTTATATAAATAAAGAAATGTTTTGAATCACTCATTTTAATTTCGAAATGCGCCTATTCCAACCCAAGAATAAATAATATGTTTTTTAATAGTATATTTCTTTACCAAAACGTTTTTGTTTTTTTTGTGGGCGGGGGTTTATAGAATAAAAAAGTTTTATTCTTTAATTTCGTCTGTAAAAGTTAATTATTAATTCTTAGAAAAAGGTTTTGTGTTTTATTAGTTATATATTATATTTCCTAGGAAAACTCTGTAATAAATGTTTCTACATTAGGTCTTCCGCTTTGATATATCGACTATTTCAAATAACAAACAATTCACTTTCATGAAGGTGCGATTTGATTTATTTCCTCACTACCTGAATTCGCCGCTGCTCGAATTTCGACGAAGGGAGGATACATTGAGGTCAAATAAATTTAATAAAGAGCTGTTACAGGAGAAAGATCTTATATTTCGCTATAGGTGACCTATGATCTACTGGGGTTAATATTTCTTTATTTTTTTCTCATTCTCATTCTCCGTCGAATGATTTTTTAAATATTAACTTATTGAAATCCCCAATCATTTATGCTTAGGATATTTTTTTGTATACATTTACTTTTTTTTTGTTCACTAATTACGTTGATTTTTATTAAATAGATTTTCTAATTTTTACCCGTCATTAAGTTGCGCTGTAACCCCTCTGACCATAGGGATGATTTTATGTCTTTATGCGCACGCGCGTGGGCGTATGTGTAAAACTATGAAATTTAAAACAGTTATGTCGGAAATTAGTGCAATTGTTTTAAAACAAAGAATGGCTTAAGATTATTTAAAAAGTAGAAGTAAGACTAAACTCTTTTGAGGCATGTTGTGTTTGTTGTATAAATATAATTTGTAAGGCTGGTTATCTTGATGGTTACCAATTGATGTTAGGGTTAAATGGTATAGATTTGTGCGCACGCCTAGAATCAGAAGATAATCCTCGCAGCTGGATTCACAGCGGCATTATCTCCTGGTTTGACTCAACTGGAGTTGCGTTCCAACTCGGCCACTAACGACTTCTGTGTCACTGTAATTTATATTGTAAAATGTTGAGATGGAAAAAATGAAATATATTTTAAAAAATGAAAAGAAAATCCGGTGACACTCCAGTTTCGTTATTCCAACATGTCCAGGCAGGTCGGCTAAAGATTTTGGGAGAGCCTTTTCACGGAAAGCCGTAAGCTGCCGAGTCTGTCCGAATTAAGATTAGTCTTCGATATCGAAATCCAATCACTCCAACCTTGTATTACTAGGAGCTTGACTGGGCTATAGTTTATCTGTATGAACAATTTATTATAATATTTTTGGTGTTTCATATAATTATTTTACAAAATTGAGAGGATGCAAATGATTTATGCCTTGTTTTATAACTTACAATGAGGCATTTATTTATTCTAAAATAAGATTTATGGATTATGGTTGAAGAGAATATATAATTTCAGAATCTTTACCTATTTTAATAAATTATTTAACTTAAATGCTAAATATCTGATCTGGACAACACATGACTTCCTTGTACGCCTATTAAACTATACATCGGTTATTAATTTTCTTGCAGTAGGTAAAAAGTTCCCAAGAGATTTCTTCGTCTTTCCTGACAACATTAGAACTGGCTATGTCACTCAACTTATATCTTATTCTCCTGCTGCAGACTTGTTCATTTCACAAAGGGAGGGGAAAACCAGTAATTTACACTCAATTTTAACACTTAAAACAATTATTAAAAATGTTTAATTGGATTGGAAACCAAATTCCGTTTGTAACCTTTATTACCGAAACTGATTTCTGTATTTAATTTTAATATAATTTTTGATGTGAGTTTATTATGACCTTCATGTAAAGTACCCTTTTCAGCTCACCAATTTTAACAAAAATCTAGAAAATACATTCATATCGATATAAAGTCCTATTTACGAAATTTGAGGTGTTTTACATTATATTTTAATATAATTTTTGATGAAAGTCTAATATGACCTTCAAGTATAGGACCACTTCACTTGACTTTTAACCACACAATGTTAACATTATCACGTTGACTGTGGAATGGGTCCTCGGAGACCGAATCATATATTTTATTTTACTTGCGGCGCGATTTTTTTCAAGAATTTTACTCCTGTGCGGCGTGTATATCTTTATTAATAGTGATCAAACGATGTGCGTCAGTATTTTTCAGTCAAAGTGTTAAAAAATATATTGTGTTTTTTTTAATGTTACTATAAATTATTGTATGTCACCATGGATTCCCACTCTGTATATATGAATGAAATTAAATTTAGAAAATGGCTCCCTTCTCTCCTTTTGTTTGGATACGCCCTCGCCTCATTGCCCAGTAAAATAATTTGATACAGTCCAGTTTAAACTAGGCATTTCTTGGTTTTATTTGGAAAAAAAGAAAGCTAATTTCGAAATCCATGTTCACAAATTGAAATTATCAGTATATAAAGTGCTCTTCGACTAATAATTTATAGTACTGTTATGCTATTATTATTTATTTACATATTTTCTTTTTCCTTTGCAGGTAAGTACTTGCCTTTATGTCATAGAAAATGAAGATTTGTAAGTAAAGTAATTTTATGTTTAGAAAACCATGGAGTTTCTAGTTACTAAATTTTGCAAAAAAATTATTATGAGATAACGTCACTTATCTTGATTCTTATCTCAATGAAAGTCTTCATCAAACTACGATTACCTTATTATTTACTATACCCAGCACCTTCTTTGCGTTCTTTTTTTTACCATGGCATGATTCCCACATTAAGGTCGCTCTGTTCATGTAAATTACGGACCTTTGTTGGCATATACCGTAGACCCTTTCATCGCGAAACAAACCTTCCCTTCTTCACATAATAAATAACATGGGAGCTCATACTTCCTAAAAATATCAAAGTGCGCTCTTGATCCGCAGATTACCGAGGAGGCGTTCTTATTAGGAGATAGTCTCTACCCATTCAATTACTAGTTTTATCGTTGTACCCTTAACTAAATAAGCCTATGGATACTCTTAAAACAAAATTTTTGACAAAAAATGCATATTTTCATTTAAAACTAGAAACTTTTTTCTGTTTGTAAAAAAATTTTATTAAACAGTTTTTTACTTTCCCTACGCTATTTTGTTAATTTGAAAAATGATATATTTGAAAAACTTGGAAAAGATGACTTTGAAAAAAGAAAATGCATTTCTAATAAAACCATATCTTGACAGTAACCAGGTTTATGCAGCGTTCAACTGCTTGCGTGTGTCGACTAGCTAGGTAGCTTGGTGAATTGATGAGGGTTTTATTCATCCTCTGCTTTAGTCGACTTGATCTTCGAATTAATCTCTTCATTGGGCCCTCTTTGCAATAAATGTGGTGATGCAAGGATATTGGAACTCCAATCAATCATTTCGATGGATCCTATTGATTCTGATTGTCTCGCTTTTAGAATCTAGCCTATGTACAGAGGCACAATCTTGCCTGCTTAAATTGCTTTTATGAACAACTGTAGGCATGAGATATCACAGACGAGAATTGGATTTCCGAAGAATCAACTTCCAGATAATAGAATGTATCGAAATGATAGGATTCCCAGTACTCTTTCATCGCCACCTTTGTTACGAAGAGTGACCAATGAAGAGATTTATTCGGTGATCAAGTCCAGTGAAATAGCGGATGAATAAAATTCTCATAAATTTCCATGTCACACACCCAAGCAGTTGAACGGTTAGTTAACTGGTTATTGAGGCAGTTTAAAAAGACGTCACAGAAATATTGACAAGTTTCTGCTATCGAACTAAGAGCTTACCAAAAAAAGCAGGATGTCCAGCAATCTTGAATACCTTCAAGATCGAGAATTTTGCTTGAATTTTTCGCGTCAGAGAAAAATCGGGAACTATGCTTGAAAAACGCCAGTCATCGGGAATTTTTAGTTTTTAGTATAATGATTCCATTTTTCCATCAGTACTAAGCAACAACTGTATAAAATATTGAGAAGAAGGTTGATGTAGTTGTTCCCCTTACCATTTCTAATTCCATGAAAGCTATAAATAGTCTCCTTCCACTAACTTTGTTCATCAGTTCCTCTCTCTCAAACACCTACTCATTTTATGTTCCGTCTCAACTTGTCAGGTGGCTCTACCTGTCACTAACAAAAGTAAACTAGTGATATTATGGAAGGGTAAAATAATCTATTAGCTCCAAACGGCTCCGAGTTTTAATTTCAACCGATTTACACTCGTCTTCTTATAATTCTCAAGTCCGAATTGCATATTTTATCATAAGCCGACCAAATATTAAATTTCATGGTTCCAATGTTGTTTTAAATTTAATGCGACAAATTACCGAAGCGCCTTGAATTTTATAGTTCACAGCCTTGAGATCCTTGAATTATGATTGAATTTTTTCATGCTATATAGCTGGACATCCTGAAAGGTCATAATCGGCTGCACCACCTCTTAATGGTGTTTGAGGAAGCTCAGTTATCTGAGGTCCATTGGTCTACGGTTAATGAGATTTGGCAGGAGAGATTCCTAAGATACCAGGAGAGGTTACTACCGTTAAGTTAAACGGCCGTGTAAACAATTACGGATGAATGAGTCAAGAGATTTAGGATTTCGTTTCGGATTTACTGTGTAGTAAGTTTCAGCATTGGAACAGATAAGGTTAGAATTTTGGCTGCTAATTGTAGTCGATAAAGTTTCTCTACTGGCTATTCCTAATGCAGGAATTCTAAATAATGTTTATTTTGTGTTGATGGTTGCACTTGGAAATAAAATATAGGAATTTGTATTAGCGATTTAATTAGAAGTTTTAGGAGTTAAATACTAATAAATAGGGTTAGCAATAGCTACTGCTGAACTGTAATAAAAAAAAAGTACGGGCAAATCAAACACTCAACATTATACAATCGGGACCGTTTAAAAACACTAAGATATCTGAATCACTAACTTACTGTCATAAACAAGTAAATTTGTAAGTCAGTGAAAGAATATAAAATAGAGAGTTATTCTTTGGCGGGCTTCTTTTGGCCAACTCGGTTGATGAGTAGCTTAAGAAGTTAAAGCCTGAATTTACGGCGAAAGAATGGAATGGAATCAGTTAAAAGAAGTGATTGCCAAGAGTAGAAAAAACAACATTCTAATTCGTTTAAATCCCTCTTCTTCCAACAATTTTATTTAATTTTGAACCTAATCTGCGTTTCTTTTCCTTCTGTCCTCTTTAGTAGCATTTCAGAATCAGCAATCAAATTTTCTCTTCGTTATGGATTTGCTGGAATGACGCTTACGTGTCATGAATATTTTATAAAGGGTGTTCATCACTCCTCTATTTGTTTCGGAATATAGTTTTTTTTTTCTCATTGCTGTTTCCTGATGACAAAATAATCTAATATTCTACATTATTACAATCTTGATTATTATGGAAATCTGGAGTAAAAATACAACTAACCTTTTGTCCTCGGAAAAACAATGGTGAGAGAATGGTTCACTGAGGAAATATATGCAGGAGAAGTTTGGTTAGGGGTGCGGTCAGTGAATAAATACATTGGTGCAGTGAAGTTGTCTGACAATACGCCACTCTGTCCTGATGATGCCTTAAAACTTAAGCCGAAACGTCGGCACACAATATAATCAGTTTTTTCTTATTTGTGTTTATTCATTGACCACACTCCCAATCAAGCTTTTTCTGTATAGATTTCCTCGGCAACCATATTCACCATTATGAATCTATATATTCGCGGCCAACGAATTGATAACAACCTTCTGCCAACACATCGCACTACCAGATTGCAAAACAGATTAAGATCTCGTCAAATAACTTAAAGTATTTCAAGGATTCATGTGAGTTATTTTCAGTTTTTCTTAAAAAAATAACTCTTATTTCTAACCAGAGATCATTTGCTGGTTGCAAATAAGTTGTATTTCTGGGCCTAAAAATTTTTCTGGCCATTGGAAAACCTTAGGGCCCCTCCTCGAGTAGCTACTCTAATCAAGCAGTAGCTTTCTAGCGTAGAAAACTTTATCAGGAAACATTTTTTGCTATCAGAAACTTTATTAAACCAAACAACCAACATGTCAGTAACCGATCTAGGAGGCATAATAGCCTGAGATCCATACTCAGTTTCTTGTTTTTGTAGTAAAAAAAAAAGTGATATGCTTCTAGGAATAACTATATTTTACGCTAATGTTCCTTACCGGTTTGTTGCATTGTTATAGACAGAATTCATAAGCATTGCAAATGTGTTAGTTGAGGGTAGGGTTGACGTGTTTCTGTAACTGTTCTCTCCCTTCTGCTTCAGATCTGATCTATTAGGTAAACCCATGCCATTCCTGCTGGTGATTTGTCAGTGGAACCAGGCTCTACCACCATGCAACCTGACTGTTGTTAGTGTACTGATATCTAGTCTAGTAGTACATTGCTACTGGGCTATAGTTCAGGGTTCATCGCGTCTGGATGGGTATATTCAGCAGCATTGCTAATATGGTACTGTCTGTGTCTTAAAAATTGTGAGGATTGTTGAATAAAAAATAAACCAAAAAAAACTTGAGGCTAAAGGATTTTTAAACTGTTTCATAACAACACACATTAATAAAGGTAATTGTTTACTTAGTTAAAAAGAAAATAAATAAAAGATACTACAAAATAAAAAAAAAGAGCAGAACAATTTTATAGTGATTTCTCTTAAAATAACGCTCATTATAAATTTAATTGTTTCACCGTTTATTGTTTGTCGGTAAATTTAGCAGTTTACAAACTACCACATTTTTTGCACTTTCCTATGAGTGAGTGCAGTATATGAGATCTAATCTAAAAATAAACTTCGGCTAACATTTTACTTTGATTTTGTTACATCATTTTATATACACACCGGGTGACCTAGAAAAGAAAAATATTTCAAATAATAGTGACATTTTTGGACCGATTCGAATTTTCCTTCATACTTCGTTGGTTGCCTATTTTATTTATTGATACTATCAATACATCGGCTACCTCACTGAATAGACCTCAGCGACCCACTGGCAGTGATCCTATTTCTCTTGCCCAATGCGAAGCTCAAAGTTCGGACTTTACTACTAAAATATCTGAACTTAAACCCAAAATTTCACTTAATCGTATAAAATCATCGAGTACTTAATATGCATTTGTAAGCCCTTGATGTTAGTATGCCCACGTTAAAAAATTTCAATAACATCGTCAAATTTAGGTCCGAATTCGATCTTTTCCATAAAAATGAGTTTTTTCAAAGTGAGTAGGTAAATTCCTGCTTTTATGTTCCGTCTCCTTACAATTTTTATATTTATTTAAATATTTATAATGTCCACATGAACTGAAAAAGTGGGTTGAAATTATAAGACTTTTTTTTTGTAATACGCAATTTTTATCAGTAATATAATCACCAGGTATTATAAAAAAGAATTATTTTATCGAGATAAATTAAAAAAATTAGATGCGGACGAATGCGATCGTGTTTATGAAGATGAAAATAGAGAAAATCAAAGTTTCATCTCAATACCTACATTCAATCCACCTTCTCTCCATTCTTTAGTTTGTGATAATCATTTTTAGGTTATCGATTTTTTAATTTTCTATATAAAACAATAGGTTTGTACAAATATTTCTGTATAAACAGTCAATTTCATTTAATGTTGGCATAGTCTTTTTTAGCCTCAACGATTCTTAACACGGTCACCTTTGTGTCAGACTGTATCCTAAAACGAAGGGTGTTCCTCAACTGCCAAGTGCTGCCCTTGTTAGACTGCTCGGTAATTAGACAGTCACTTGTCGAGGACATCTTGTCCTCCCATGCTCTTGTTAGTTTTGTTTATTTTTACACTCCGCCTAGATTCTGGCCACTAGTAACAAATTAGCAAATCATTACCAACCATTTAATTAGACATAATGATTGGGAAAATAATGTTATAATATTATGGTGGGAAAATTAAATAAACTTTTTTTTTTGGAATTAGTAAAATATTTTATGTAGTCTGAAGCTTCGTCTTTTTCTATATTGCTTGTAATTAAACTCCTTGGTATCTATAATTGTTCACTCCGACAACTTACTACAAACTAGTAGTTCGACTTTCTCTTTGATTAAAATTAACTGCTATAAAACCTAATTTTCATATGGCATTCCCCATATATGGTGTAATTTTCTTCCATAAACAAATCGTTATACTTTTTTAAGATAATCAGTGTGATTATCACTTTATCTAGCAATAGAAAAAAAAGGAAGGGGTTTATTTCATAACAAGGGAATTCTGTTTCTTGTCTAATGTTTTATATTTTAGTATGAACAAGAGCAGACAGCCGAATCTGCCTTCCGGTAGTGCGTTTTATTTAAAATATGCACGTCAAAAAGTCTCTCTCTTCTCTCTTATGTTTGAACGAACTACAAGATCATAGAAATCTTTTTTAAGATTTGCCTTCTGATTTGTTATAGAAACATACCGCTATTGGTAAATTCTACGATTTTAGATAATTTTGTACCTTCAAATCAAACTGGATTTACAATCCTTATACAATCTAAGGCAGAAACTCGAGTGCGGCTATTGTCTTAACTTTGAGTATGATAGTCATATTTATCATCATGGCCGACCGTAGAGCCTCTGGTATTGGAACTGAAGGTGGTTGTAAACCAGTTGTTTACCTTCTGTTAATGACAGATAATATAAAGTAATTGACACTATCTGTTACATTATCCATACCAGATAGTTTTTAAACCCTACTGAATTAGGATAATTTACATGTTAGTGCTATAGCAGTTAGTTTATACGGTATAGTTACAGTACTACTAACCCCATTTTGTAATAAAAATAACAAGGGGCCGAAACCCACTAGCGATCATATCTTCCATTCGCTTAACATGGTCCAAATCCAAGTCAATCATCCCATGCAATGTTTGTCTTGACACCACTGAACGTTTAGCTGTCTATCACTGTTAATACAAAGTGGCGGATCTGAAGAGAGAGGGAAGGGGGCGACCGTTCAGAGCCCAGAACACTCTTGGTGGTCCTACGCCATAGGATAATTAAATACATTTCTTATGAATTGCCGTCGAATTTATAGTTTTACGGGCCTCCCGAATTCCCCATTCCTCTTGGGGATTATTCCATACCTCTCAAACACACCGGTAGTCTTCCACCCTAACCAAGGGGGGCCCGGTCAATTCATATTGCGCAGGACCCCGCAAAGTCTAGATCCGCTGCTGTTTAATTGTAAATAATTTACTGTCAAATAATGTAATAATCAAGTTTTAAGTATATCCCAGTACAGTGTAGATTAAGATTTTATGATAGCCGTCTAATGAATGTAATTTATGAACTATGATTTATGAACTAGTTGGCAATAAATTAAAATCTTAATTCAATTCATAAACTATTTAGAATTAATTAATAAAACTAACTAATATTACTTCTGTATGTTCTTTATTAATTAGGGGCATTGTGTTGTATATCAAATAATAATATTTAAAAAACATTAATATCCCCTAACAGGAGTGGAAATATAGACGAGGCCGGTGAAAAAGCCCGGCATTAATATAAAGTCCACTGGTATAAGGCTTTCCATTCATCTTTTACTAATGAGCAGCCATCTTCATTCCACTGTAAAAAAAACCGTTCGAAGTCCCTTTTAAATTTAAAACGGCAGTTTACGATACCTGACTTGAAAACCTACAAAGTGAAGACCGGTATTTTCTTTCATAACATTTTTAGATTCTGGGGAACACTAATTATTTATTTACATATTATTTCGGGTTGAAGTGTATATAAAGTTATTCATTAATGGTCGGAGTGGGCGGGATGTATCGTTAATGTTTATTTAGTGGCTTTCTTAAAATAGGAGATTATTTAATATTAAAAATTATATAATAATAGAAATAGGTTAGAATAGTGTAGTTAATATTCAATTTTGATTATACTATTTGGTATAATTTATATGACCACATAGTTTCGCATCGTTATCGTGCAGTGCAATTCTTCTATAGTGGGATGTAGGTTTAGTTTTATATACAATTTCGGACGCATATTAGGAGAAATGTGTAATGTTTTATCGTGCAACATTTGGTTTTATATATATTTATATTAATGTTAAGGATTTATATTCATGTAAAGGGTTGATTAATTGAAGGGCACGTCAATCGATTGACTCAATCTTTTGATCAAATGGTTGATCGTTCAGACATTCCTTACTCTTCTTTTTATTTTTTTAATTAAAACATCTGGAATTAGTATTATTTTCAACTAGTGCATGTTGAAACATAAGTTGGCTGGGGCATGTAAGTTGTGTTATGTTTATCTATTGTTTCAAAATGGATTACATCCTAATAATCAAACTTAATATTTGTTTAATCAGGGAAATTAATAATAATTGCTGGCATATACCATGTTCAGTTCAATATTAATAATATAAGAGTATAAATTATACCTCGTATAGTTGCTGGTGGTCGTCGTAACTGAAAGCCGTTCTAACTGAGAATGGTCGGGGTTTAGTTAAATCCGTTGACGACTATAAGTTTGATGAGTAAATAGCTCCTAGAGTTTGGACTGACGTTTATTCGGTTAAACACCCCTAACCCTCCGTAGCTTGCTTAGGACGAGTTGAGGTCCTCTACATTATATACGTACATACATGCCTTTAGTGATTCTTAGAGATTTCTGAGGGATGTGCATTTAAGTTATGATCTTTGATAAATTTAATTGATATCTTAGATTAAATTAATAAATTTTAGGAGTTTATTGCATTGTCTCTTTTGGAGATGTTAGAAACATCTGCGTAGTTTAATTTTGGAATCAAACATCAGTTTCAGCAAAGAAACTGCCTCATTTGGAGTTTTCAAGGCATAATTATTAATCACTAATCTATTACTAAATTGAGGGCTATATGATTTTATTTCATTTCGCTAGAAGCATATGGTAAAAAAAAATTACTAATACAAAATTTTTCATAAATGACAAATTTATCTTCCGGTATCTTTATTTGTATAAGTACAATCGTTGGCCGTAATACGAAACAGCTGGGGCAATACCATCAGTTATATTAGGTCGATTCGCGGCCACCAGGCCATAGGGACACAGGGCAGATGTCTGCCGTACTTTGTCATTAAATAATTAATATAAAAATTCATTTCTTAATTTGTTATATCTCATGTCAGTGTATTGTTATTACTAAAATAAATTATAACATTATTTGATTTATATGCTACTAAATTTTTTTAAGTGATATTATAATAAGTAAGAAACGAAAATTTGCCTAGTATCATAGTTGTTTTAATTATATTTACCCTGTACGTTGGTCGGTTCAATTTCATTCCGCCTGGAAGGAACCGTAAGTTAGCTGTGCGAACTGCCAGTTTTACTGGGAAGCCAAGTTTGTTCAGTTCTGTTAATAACGACTGACACTGGTCTGTGCAGTATTTACAATTTTCCTTCCCTTACCAGTCCGCGGTACTATCTCCAGGCAATGAATATCAAAGTTTATAGGGCAAATGTACTTGTAAGCTAGAGGCTTTATGCGAGTACAGCTGCAGGGTTTATCCCAGGCATGTTCTGAATATTTTTGGATTTTCTTTTGCTACTCAGAATTGCTATGTCGTAAGTGTTCAACACGAAAAGCTCTATATGATTTAGAGAAATCCAAGAACGAAAAATATGTTTTATCAACTTGTCATGTTTTCTTAATATTAGAAATGGTATTATTAAATATCAGACTGTCATTCTATGCAACCCAAGGATAAATGCCGAAGACCTCCCATTTTTCATAATGCTAAATCGTTTATTATTATATTAGCTAAAGTGTTTGTATATTTTTTGAATAAGCTTAGTATGATGCTAGCAATCGTCCGTTTATTGGAGATGTACTTCCTTAATCAATTATTTTTAGTGACCTTATAGTACTGTCAGATATTTTTAGCAATTAGCGTGTTAGCTTTTTCACAGAACCGTTAAAAAGAATAATTGGTAAAGTAATACCTGTTCTGAATGTTATATTTATAAATAATATATAAAAACATCCAATAATGGAAAACGATTATATTGATTATTTATTTTCTCAGCCCCTAAGGGTCATTGGAAATAATACAATTTATATTCTCCTGTAATAACTGACTTTTTTTTTCAAAAACGCCATCAGAGATCAACATTTCTAATTTACCTTCAAGATTGCTTTCCATTACCAAATTTCTTCGGATTAAGGATAATTTCGAGCATTACAAACGGACTTGATTAACAGTATTTAGAGGCGGCTCTAGCTTTTCTGGCGCCCTAAACGAAATTTTTTTTGCTACCTATAGTCGTACAATACAATCTACAAGGACAAGCTCCCTTTGCCGTTCAGTACTAAACCAAACTGAGGTCACCATTGTTGCAACATCATCCCATTGTTACTGTTTGTTAAAGTGTTAAATCAAATAAAACCTACCTGATTAGTGACTTGGTAGTTTCTAAAAAAATGTAGACAAAAGATTTTCCGCTCCTTACCTTTTTCGCCCTATGCGGCCGCCTAAGTTGCTTATGTGGAAGAGACGGCCCTGACAGTGTTGATAAACTGTAGTAGGAATCCCGAGACCTCTCAGTAGTGCTTGTATTTAGTACTAGAGAGCCTTAGCTAAAAAACTATTTTTTCTGACAATTTTAATTATATGAGTAAAAATAAACATATTGATTGATAAAACTGAGAGAATTTCATTTAACTGATCTATTGGCGGTTATTATTTTTGTTTATTATTTTCTATAATAAGCCTTTGTAATCGAGAAAGAAATATGAGGTTTTACGTTGCAACATATGTAGACTCCGAGCATTAGCAGAGAAATAGTGTATTGAATTTTGTAGTCCGATTTCCCGGTGATACAGTTCAGTGTGGCCCTTGGCCTCCTGAGATAGCCTTTTCAATTTCTTCCTGTTTCTCGCTTTTATCTTCGAATCCTTCCTTGGATCCATCCTTCACTTCCACTTGCAGTTAAGTTGTTCAATTGTTTAGTAATTTTTTTTCACTTGTTTTACTAATTTATTTTATGTGCCAAATTTTTAAATTTAAAAATCAAGTTTCTTATCTATTGGTCAATCGTAATTCAATATCCTAGCAACATACCAGGTTTTGCTACAAATTTAATCTGAAGTTCATGTTAAATCGATTTTAAATCAATCAACTAGTATTCTTTCGAGGGAAATCCAGTTTTCTGTCAGGGTGCCTCTCATATCCCGTGTGGCCAGCCATTATCTGCTGTCTTTACGAAAATGCACTTTCTCCATGACTCTGCTACTTTCTCTTATCCTGTGAATGTCGACAACATTGCCTCTTTTACAGCTGAGGGTCTTCACTTATATATGTGTGTATATATATAAATGAAATAAATAGAAAGGTTTTTGTTTTTTTCTAAATGGCCAAAAATCTTTTCCATGATAAATTTTAGAGAATGCCGATTACCGGTTAGTTACGTTTCAGAAATTCGTGATATCTCTCCTGCTCCATTTCATGATTATTGCAAGAAGATAAATAAAAATTATACTAATGATAAAACCAATTAATTTCCTAATCCCTATAAAGTTGATAAGAGCTTAACGTAGCCGAAGTCTGACCTTGCAGATTTGGGTTTTGACATAATCCAGTAGAGGGATCGAAAGTATGCCTTATTATTGTTGATAATATCAAAATAAATAAATAAAACATATTAATACAGTTTTATTTTTATTTTTTAAATCAATACTAATAATTATCAAATATTAATATTATATTTAATGCAAATATAAATATTTTTTTTTAACATTTAATATTTTTGTATTTCTATTGCTCCTGTAATTTTGAGCATTTGACCGAAAAAAAATGATATTTGTTGTCGTATGATGATATACATATTTTATATTTAAAGATATATTGCTGTTGAAAGATGTCTGTTATACTTTTCTAGTGCCCTGTTATATTTATAATGATTCCAGGAATGTACTTATACTTATTGTACCCTTTGGTCCAACTTCCCTCGGGCACCATCCCTACAGAGAACTAAGAGTAATCCCATTATTGTGAATATACCCTGCTTTTTTTCAGTTTAACTTATAAAAAAAAATTGTTTTAACAATATCATTTGATTTTATTATTATATTTTCTTTATAATGTTTAAAAATTTCTTTTAATCACGGTACATATCTTTTAATTAGGCATCATTTGTTTTTTTTTTTTTGTTTACACTACATTATTTATCGCAATCCTTTAGTGAGTAGGAGAAGACGCTGTACCTAGAGACATTCGTTTTAAAATCTGGAGATAGGATAGAATGTTGGGTGGTGGTTCCTAGTGGATGTTAACTAGAGATACTCGGCTGCTCTTAAAAGACTCAAGAGTGTGAATATGACTTCTTTTCTAAAGGTTAAAGTAAAAAAAAAAAAAAAGTATCTCATATTTTTTTTCTTATAATTTTGTTGATCATTTAAATAAAAAAAATATATATATATATATATATATATATATATATAAGGGTATAGCATACATAAGGTATACCGTGTTTCTCGTAAATGGTTATTATTATTTTTTTTTATGAAGTTGTTTTTGTCACTGCAGACGAACGTTTAAAGTCTGTTGTATAATATTTTGTTGCGAGACCAGATATTCTATGGAAATCAGATTAGCTAAGACAATTTCCGTTATTGATTTAATAGATTATAGACAATTATAAGTTTTTACACTTGATAGGAATTTAGCGGATTTTCTACGGTTGTGACAGAAGCGAATTGATGCGTATAATTTGAATCATTACGGTATGAAACACAGTGAAACTGAAATACGTACGTATGTTACTCAACATGTATTTTTAATGGTATTTCTTCCAAATTATTATTAGATTTGTTGATAAATATCACGTTTAAAAAAATATTAAACTATAGAAAATTGTATAAATATTAAGTCCTTCCTTGTATTGAAGACGACCTCTATCGTGAACTGTCTAATGGGGACAGTTTTATTACTGCGTCTGCTTCCTTTCTGACCTTAAAATATTGCGCCATTAGTTTTTATGCCAACTAATTTTTAATATTATTCTTTGGTTATACTGTTGCTGCAACTGACAATATATATAACGTCAATTAAATAAAAAAATATTTTTACAAAATTAACTAAAAATTGTAAACAAATTACGGATCCACTCATATGGATTCAAAGAACCTTACAGAACTATCAGTGTTTTCTATTATGTTTTTATCGATGGGATCAAAGTTTGGTTATTTATTCGACTATCAATGAACATATCATTTGATTTATGATCTGTATCTCCAACACAAACTAGTCGTATATCGAAATGATATCTCCGTCAGTAAAAGTTTTATATTTAACTGCCTAGAAGGGAGAATCTTATATGATGCAATCTATCCATATTATTATTTAAATTTTGATGATTTAAGATCTTATTCATCTGGATGAGACATTATTATTTCACTGTTTTATTTTTATATTATATGCAATTATGCGCATATATTATTTACGCAATATATGCAATGATATCATTTTATGCAATTGTCTATTTATTTTTCCCTTATATTTTTATTTTATTTTCTTAAGTAGCTGTTCGAATACCTTCCTAAAGTTTGTTATGGACTCAATAAATTTGGCTCATATTACATAAAGCTATTTGCATATTTTCGCTATTACTTCAATGCACATTGTATCAAATTTTTTTGTTTATTTTTACAGCATATTTTTAATATTATTATATTATTAAAATCCTATCTCAAGTATTACCAATGTCAGTGTTGATATGTGATAGTCCATGTGGAGGATTAATATGTAGAATTTTATTCTGTTCGTCGCCAACTCTCATAGTAAATACATCGTGAATTTGAGAATTGAGCAATTTAAAAATTTAGTTGTTTTTGATACTTTTAATTTAAAATAATTACATAAAAATTCTAATTTCTAATTTAACAAAAACTCAGTTCAATAAGTCAGCATTTGATACATTTGATTTTTCCTCAACTAAATAGCTTTAATCAGTTTAAAATGTTTGTATAAGTTTGTAAGCTTTGCGATTAGTCTGATTGTTTTATCATTTCTTCTGCTTTATTGGTTTTGCATCATTGAATCCTCAGGTTACGGAACATATCTCTTCGACCACTGCACGTTGAATTAATTATAATTTTGTGAATATTGTTTTTCAGTTGGTTGGGTCGAGGGAAATAATGCAAAAACTCCCACCTGAGGCTGTCCTAAGAATACCTTCAGTCTAATTAGTCATTGTGCCTGGCCTTTCCTTCTTTTTCTTTCCCCTTCATTTATAACTGTCCCTTTTAATTTAATCCTCAGGAGCGTATCCGTTGTACATAGTTGTTGTTTTTCCATGAAAAGATTATTCGGATTCATTGTTTGCTCAAAAGAACAATTTGAAAGTTTATTTAGGAAAATACAAAGAATATATGCAGGTTTAGTCTTTGTAACTAAAGTGGATGATTTGTACTCAGAAATTTTTCTAATAGAAATATTTGAAATTAAGTCGTTATCAAAAGCTAACTAGTATTATTGATTTGGCTTCAGACATTTTTCATGTGCCAATTACCAATTTTTTCATTTGTCGTAATTAAAAATTGTCCATTTGCTCTAAAGAAGATTTCCAGTCAAAGATTTTTTTAATTGGATGTTTCCACTATTTGGAAAATGTTGTTTTCTTCAACTAAATTTCTTGCTTCATTTTTTTCTATTGTTCTCTATCCAAGTTTTGTTACCATCCCATTAAATCTTACTCATGGTGTTCCTTTATTCCTTCTTTTTTTCACTTCCTATTCTAATCGTAAATTTCGTAACTTAGATTACCTTCCAAGCGCTATTCTGTCTTCATGTCCAAACCAGGTTAACCTTTTCTTTTATAGAAGTGACAGTGTTTTTCCTTACCTCTGTCTAGCATCGATGACCCATGCTTCCGAGGCATATGTACTTCTGAACGCGATTACTCATTTATATATTATTCTTTTTGTATTGGAGAGGACTTTAGAAGTCTAGAAGGATGGAGATTAGCAATGATCTTTCCTACCTTCTTCTATCACACGTTCTATATCACCAGTGGATTAATAGCATGCTCAATGTTTACATCTACAGAAGCGACAAGGTGCTATGCGTTCATATTATTTATCTTTAACACCTGCTTCCGTCAAGATGTTACATTTAAAGTTGCCCTCAAGATGTATTACATGTCCTCTCTATAATGGTAGTGGAAAACTTTGTCATCAGCTAATAATAAGTTAGTGAATTTTACGTCTTCAATAATTTGATTCCTATTAATTGTACTTCCTTTTTAATTATCTGAGACGGTATCAGCGTAAATTTTAAAAAGTGCTGGTGATAAGTAGCATCCCTCCAGAAGTTCTGTCGTGGTCTGGAATTTTTCGGACAGCCCTATTTTTTTTTTTTTTATGCAGAGTAATATTGGCTTGTTTAAGGGCTTCGCACTACTTATTTCTCCCTACAGAGTCATATACCTTCTCCAAATATGTAAATAAACTTTCAATAACTTTGATTTCTGCTGGTGTTTATGAACTCAATAACTCTGTTCTTTTAAAAATTTTCAGTGATACCTTTTTGCATCTAGTTGCCTCATATGGTTGTCTCTATATATGGAGGATCAGGAAGTAGCACGATGAATTTCTATGTGCCCCGAATATATATATATATATATATAATATATAATAATAATAATAATAATAATATATAATATATATAATATAATAATAATATACATAATAATATATATATATATATATATATATATATATATATATATATATATATATATATATATATAGAGAGAGAGAGAGAGAGAGAGAGAGAGAGAGAGATTTTAATACAGAGTTCAAAATTTCTTTGAAGGAAAGCAATTTAATTAATTTTTTTATTTTTAGAAAACTATTCAAGTAAACGTAGTAAAGAACTCACTTTAAAATGAGTCTATTTTCATTCCAGAACGTATTATTATTGTAAACATATTTATTGGACGATTATTATTTGTATTTGCTGTACTTATTGGATTATAAAAATGCATTAATAAATCAAATAACCGGAAGCTTATCTTGACTTTTTGGCTTTTGTCACGTTTTGCTGTTTTCTTATTTATTATTGTCACTCAAATACTTAGTGTTCAGGAATGAAAATAGACTTAATTCAAGGCGATTTTAATTCTCTACAAAGTTTACTTTTTTTATTATTTTTTGTTTACTTTTATGCCATTTTTCTAAAATAGAAATGATTTTCTTCAGAGAAATTTGAAAGTTTGTATTAAAACCGTGCTTTTTTTTTTTTTTTTGCGATTAGCGCCCTCGGATATAAATAAGGATCCTTCCTCCCTCCTCCCCTCCCCCCCCAAAAAAAAATAAAAATAAATAAATAGTCCGATATGAATTCGTCATAAAATTTCATTTCCTATTAGATTCCGCAAAAATAAAAATACCCCGTCGCATTGGGAGGAATACTCCGGTATTTTACAAAATCTGCAATACTCTCCAGATTACCCAGTTGTGATTATCGCAATTTCATTCTGATACTCAGATTATTCTAGAATTTAAAGTGGGAGAGCAGGTTA
This sequence comes from Rhaphigaster nebulosa, assembly GCA_948150685.1. Classification (NCBI taxonomy): domain Eukaryota; kingdom Metazoa; phylum Arthropoda; class Insecta; order Hemiptera; family Pentatomidae; genus Rhaphigaster; species Rhaphigaster nebulosa. The sequence goes on along the minus strand of OX411306.1, from coordinate 68,135,858 downwards.
TCTGTGAAACCCTGTATACATGCTATTTTCTTGACAATATCGTAGGAATCTTCTTGAGATTCCATTTTATGCTTTAAATGACTACGGAAAAATGCTATTGACCCACTTCAGTCTAGACCCGCCTTTGAGTGAAATCGTCTGAACCTTTTCGAATAAGTTGAGCATCACCGATGAAATTATTTGTGGTAATTGGATTTTCCTAATTGATCAACATCCTTTTTCATAATTTTTAAGGCCGTGAATGTGTTCTGTTGGCCGCATAAAGATGAGAGTGACCGTCAGGCGAGGAGTTTCTAAGGTTTTTGAAATAGCTGGTAGAATGTTGCTTCTTGGCCATCTGCGTTTCATAGCTCGTTCATACTGGCTACTAAATATAGAGGACTTTACTATCTCCGCTGCCTCTTGGGTTCTTTAGCGCGCTCAGCGTAGTTCCTTGACTCTGCTTCCAAAATTAAAAAGAGCACTACAGTTTAATTTTCTCAGAGTCGGCTCTTTTCAACCAGTTTTTTTTTCGGATCGTGTCTTGATCACTTTATGACTCGAAGGATTTTTTTTGTAAATCGTCCTTTTTCTCACCAGATACTAAATATATAAAATAAGTTAAATATTGTACATTTAACTATCTAGGAGGTTAATGAATAAATAGGCTTGTTAAATTATTGAATCTTAAGTATTATAAAATATGGAGCATTTTTCAGCTATTGTTTTTGATAAATACTCTTCTAAAAAGTATCTGAATTGTAAATTATTGTTGTTATCCCTTTAAAAGATTTAAATGATGAAACTGCCACGTACAATATTAACTTCAGAATTTCTTTCGACTCCGTAAGAATGATCTGTCAGTTGTTTACTTCTGCCATCATTCCAAACTCAGCTCATGAATGTTTAAAAACTTTTCTCATCGCGCTTCTACCTGCTCGACAACTGAATTTTCCGGACTACACCGGCCAAGTTATTTGATTTGCTGAATTTATATTCTCTCTTCTAAAGTATAGGCTTAAAAGTTTCCGAGCATCCTTTTCTTCTTAAAATAAACACTAGTCGTAATGGTCTCTGGATTATCCATCTTCCGTCATCCCTCTTTTGTGTAATTTAAATGCTTGAGGAAGGCATTTTTTCCTCTCCTTTTTTTTTTTTTGTTAAGTATTTAAAGTATAAAATTCCAATACTGTTATATTCTTTAGATTCGAAGAGTGTGTTGAAATTTTCCTGATCAAATTTTGAAAATACTCATGCTCCTGAAAAAAATCGGATGTTATAATTAAAAAAATAATCATATGTATGGAGTAAGTTTAGACTAACTATTTAGAGATTTTATAATATGTTATAATTCTTTGTTTCATTGTCGTTTTTATTTTTATTGATAATATTATGTGTTTGGGTGAGTATGCACGCATATAACCACTCGTGGTAAAAAATTTGGGCGTCCTTTAATTTTTACCTTTGATTTTCTCCCCATTGTAAAAAAAATTTTATTACATATTTTATTTTTTAATGTAAAAACTATTAAGATGAGAGCATGAATATGGATTTAAAAAAATATACTATAAACTAATATAATAATTGTTATACATTTTTATTGTTATTCTTTTTAGCTTGAAGATATCTGTTTTTTAGTACCTGAAGGTATTTTTATTTGACTCCTATTTATCTCGTCCTATTTGACTTCTATCTTCTTGATATGTTCTCTATTAGATTGCATATCCTCTCTTGGTTGTTGCCGTTCACTGGCGTTAGTTCTATCGGCCTCTGATTCGGCTCTTTCTAAAGATGGACTATTCCTGCGGGCTGGTCACTCATGGGTACAATTACCGATCTCCTTACGGTACTCTGTGACGTGGCGACATTTACTATAAGCTGCCATGCTTTGTCAGTTGACATCCGCATGATGGTATAGAAGGATCAAGCTAATTAGCCATGCTTTGTTATGCATAAAAAGGAAATTATCGCTCTTAATCTTAATGTAAAAACTATTAAGATGAGAGCATGAATATGGATTTAAAAAAATATACTATAAACTAATATAATAATTGTTATACATTTTTATTGTTATTCTTTTTAGCTTGAAGATATCTGTTTTTTAGTACCTGAAGGTATTTTTATTTGACTCCTATTTATCTCGTCCTATTTGACTTCTATCTTGTTGATATGTTCTCTATTAGATTGCATATCCTCTCTTGGTTGTTGCCGTTCACTGGCGTTAGTTCTATCGGCCTCTGATTCGGCTCTTTCTAAAGATGGACTATACCTGCGGGCTGGTCACTCATGGGTACAATTACCGATCTCCTTACGGTACTCTGTGACGTGGCGACATTTACTATAAGCTGCCATGCTTTGTCAGTTGACATCCGCATGATGGTATAGAAGGATCAAGCTAATTAGCCATGCTTTGTTATGCATAAAAAGGAAATTATTGCCTATAAAAGGACAAATAGCATTGCATCATTTTCTAGGATATCGAAGCAGTACTGTTGTTATAGAGGATCTTTCTACATGACAATTTGTGGTCGGATCCACCTTCTGAAATTGTGCCTCCTATCCACGTCGTTTTAGTGATATATGCATTCAATACATTCAAATTTTAATGTAAGCTTGTTCGCAATTTTAAATATAAGCTTGGTCCATCTTAACTTTTTTTTAAATTTATTTTACGCTCACGCTTGTCACATTTTCCATTCGGAGTCGCGCAGACCAGATTCATTCAATATTGTTGTTGATGTTTGCAGATAATATTTTGGCTTTCCCGGCACTACATCTGCTGATCATATTAGTCTTCCGGGATCATTCGATCCCTCTTGAACTGCTCTTTCAAAACGTTCACGATTTTTATATTTTGACTTAGGTTACTTTTTTTTTCGTATCAGCCGACATTTTGGTAGTTTTTAAGTTGATCTCTATTTAAATTAAAGATATTCATTTCAATGTAATGCATTTATAAACGCAATCGATACACCTTGACGAGAGTTGTCGATTAAATCTGAAATCAACGTCGTTAAATATTTATATGTATTAAATAACAAACCTCTTACTCCACCTCATCAAAAGTTATGCCACACAGAAGTTATGAATGTTGGCAAAACGAACTCAATAGGTAAAGTGACTAAAACTGAGCACATGCCCCTAAAAAAAAAAGTAGATGCTCCGATTAAATGTGAACAAAGAGTTCCACAATGGAATACTTGCTAAATGTAAACGAAGTGCGTGCCCTAAATATGGGTCTATTATTGATTCGGAGTACCTAAAACCTGTACCACTACTATCCGCGAAGGTTCTTGGGTTCAGTACTTGGTAAGGACCATAATTTGTCTAAGCCAACGGTTGTGCAAGGAGGTCATTTGGCCGAGATTACGCTCAATCGCCAGGTTTTTTCTCCGATTAAGAATACCCACTTTATAGAGTCTGGGTGGTCTCTAGGAGGGTCTCCTGATCCCACAAGTTCGATCCACGGCTGATAACAGAATAAATAATTATCTGCTACAGCCGGTCTCGAACCCATTTTAACACAGTCCCTTACCACTGAGCTACTCCGCTCCTTTCTCACCTTTTTAAGTTAATTAAACTGCGTATTTGCTCCACCACGTGAGGAGGTACTCAGTAAAATGCTGAGTCTACGAACGTGTAGATCGGCATTTTACTGAGTACCTCCTCACGTGGTGGAGAACATTCTCAATTTTATTCACTTAGAAAGTTGAGCAGGAACTCCAAATCAATCATCAACTTATATTTCCGATTTACATCTAATCGGAGCATCTGCTCAGTTTTTAGGGAATGAACATGTGCTATACCCGTCGCCTAATATTGTGGCGCTCCCTTCTCCGCTAAGCAGAGAATCAACGTTATGCGTTGGAGTCCTCCCTTGGCGTAAAATTCTTCTATCCTTTGGCTATTGAATGTTGTAATTGGATTCTGGATGTAGACGATGTATTAAGATATGCAATGCTAACGTATATTGGCTGATTTAGTTATTGAATTTTTTGCTTGCCTTCACGAATGTAGCAAATTCACTAACGTATTTTCATAAAAATGTTTAGTTGATTCTTCGAACTACTGCCACTTTTGTTTACCCAATGTTTATTTTTATTTTTATTTTTTTATAATGTTATATTAAATTTAATTTATTTCGGATGCTAGATGGATGAGTTGAGAATGGGTGATATTAATTTTTCTTAAAGCTTGGTATTGTTTAGAATGAAAATGAACATCGTATGCAAATGTATGGAAAATGATGGGGATCATGCTTGGGCATAGTTATGATACATAGTACATTTTCTCATTGGTTTTCCCCTTTGTTTTATCTGTACAGGGTAAGAAAAACTTTAATATTTGTCTTCACGTTAGAAGCTGTAGGTCCAGTAGGTTGACGAGAGCTATAAATAGTCCTAGTCGAATCGCATTTTCTCACATCCCGACGACCTGTCAATATCTTGCTGTGTTTGCTCTTGGTGCTGGCAAAAACGTCTTATTGCTGTGGCTATAATTGTCCTCGCAGATTAAACAGAACCAGTGCTTTATGCTTCCTCCTTCGACAGATGTTACTTATATTTCTGTGTTGCAGCTTGTTTTTACGACAATGTTTGTTAACAAATTACATTATTCCTATATTCAAATATAGTTTTAAGTAAATGAGCTCTACTGTTTGGACTCTTAAATTGCGTTCTGGCTTGTGACTTGGTTAAGTTTTTTTTTTTTTTTACGTTTTCTGTTTTTCCAGCAGTGATGTACCTGTGCTCATATTAGTCCAGTACATTAAAGCATTAAAATTGAAAAATGAAGAACCCAATTACAATGGGTGGATTAATTTTTTTTATTTATTGAGTTTCATACATGAAGAAGTTAACTCATTAAAAATTTCTGCTTTTCTTTTTTTTCACACTGAGAAAATAATATAACTCTTGTCTAGATTATATAGCAGGTATAGTAAATCTTCTTGGAAAAATAGATATTGAACTATTTCAATTTTCGGCTGTTCGTTTTATTCAGGAAATAACCTAAATTGTTCGCCCATTTTTCATTCATTACTCAATATATTGAAGACTGCCAACTACGCGAAAAACATTATACAGACCTTTTTTTAAAGTAAAGTAAATTTCCTAAAATTTGAATTCATTACGTTTCCTAGTTCCCGAGATAAAGTTCTTCAAAATAAAATTTTTTCCAAAAAACTATTCACCATTATTTGAATTTATTTTGGGAAATATTATGGAAACTGCTCTTCCTATGAAAATAATAATTATAAACTGCTTTATGGTGGATTTAACTAGTTTCAATTTGAGTGATAATATACAACTAACTGCAACAGTTTCCGAAATAATGTTTTTTTTAAAAACAAAATTGAGTCACATCTTAAGAAAACTTATGATATCTCAAGAAATATTAGACATAATTACATAATATTAGACATATGCATATTACCACTCAATGGAAACTAGTTAAGTGCTCCCTAAAGGAGTTTATAATGATTATCTTCTAAGGAAGAGCAATTCCATGATATTTGACTATTTAAAAAAAAAATTGTTATTTCTGTTTTTTGTTTTTTTTTCTGTGGAAATTTTTTTCTTGAAGAACTTTGTCTAAGAAACCAATGAACGTAATGAACTCTGGGCTAAAATTTTAGCAAAGGTATTCATAATGTTTTTCGCGCGGTTGGATGTTTTTAGGATACTGAGTACTGAACGAAAAATGAGCGAAAATGTTGTTTTTTTTTTGTTGAACTTCCGATTATTTAAATTGTTCAATGCCTGTTTTCGAGATCATTTACTGTACCCGTTGTATAAAGTAGATAAGAGTTGAATTATTCTCTAAAAAAAAAAAAAAAAAAAATATGAAAAGCGGATACGTTTAAAGACTTGATGTAAGGAACTTCATAAAAAATAAATAAAATGAAATCCATCTATTGTTATTGTGTTTCTAGGTATAAATCTATATACACACACACACACACATATAGAAGCTAAATACAAATAACAGAGCAACTGTAATTCAAAGAACATTATATATATATATATATATATATATATATATATATATATATATATATATATATATATATGTATATATATATATATATATGTATATATATATATATATATATATATATACATATATATATATATATATATATATATATATATATATATATATGTATATATATATATACATATATATATATATATATAATACTGTTCTTTGAATTACAGTTGCTATGTGATTTATATTTAGCTTCAAACGTTTTTTTATATTCTGCTCATTGTATCTATTCGACTTTCGACTCAATGCCATTCTCAGTAATGTTGAATTTATCTTAGATTATCAACAATAATGTGGAATTTGAGTATCACTCTGTGATAAAATATTTCATTGATGAATATTAATTTTTTAATATAATTCTCAACGCTGTGGTTACTTTCTTTGTTATTAGGTTTCATAATTAACGCTCCTAATTGAATATTTGAGCAACCGGCATTCGATTAATCTTGAAAAGTCTATTGTGAATAACATTTTTAATTTGTTCCATTTTTTATATTCCTTTATTGCCGAACTATTTTAGTTTTGTTATTAAAAAAAAAATCATTATGCCACAATTGACTTTAAATATTGCTTTGCATGTTTTCACTTGAAAGTCTTAACTCACTTAACTGATACGAAATTCTTACGGATTTTGGTCTTTAGAGAAATTACTAAAAATAAATTTGTAGATTTTCTGGTGAATACCAAAGCCATTTTACTAGGTCATCGTTAAGCATATGCAGTAAAGGGAAAAAGTCGTGAGTATTTTATTGAAATTTAGTTTATTTCTTAAATTCGTTCACGTATTTTGTAATCGAAATTTCAGATTTTGTATATATTTAAAAGAAATTAACAATGTTCAACTATTTGTTATAGGAATGTTTTTTTTTCAAATGCGCTATTAATTTTCTTCGTGATTTGCTATATCTCCATAAGATCGTTATGTGGTGAGATTATTGACTACTAGTTTTCTTAGGTTTTTAAATAATGTAGATTTTTTTTTTTGGAATATAAATTTGGAAAGAAATTTGGAATGCACTAATAGCCAAGGGTGTACCTGGAGACTTACTGGCAGCCATACAGTCAGCCTACCAAGGTGCCATGGCAGTGGTAAGAATAAATGGTATGGAATCGGAACCTTTTCCAATTGCGAAAGGAGTTAGACAGGGAGATAGCTTAAGTCCCCTTCTATTTATAAACGTAATGGACGAAATCCACAAAATCTGCAAGTGTCGAACTGCATGGACAACAATCGGGAAATGGAATATGAGAACTGTCCTCGTTCAAAGCCTTTTATACGCGGATGACATAGTCCTAATAGCCGACACCAAGACCAAACTACAACAAGCTCTGATAGAATGGGAAGAAGAGTTGCTCAGGAAAGGGATGCAAATTAACACCTTCAAGAGTAAAGTGCTGGTTATGGCGAGGGAAGAACAGGAAGATGTCCAACTCATCTGCAATGGCGAGACACTTGAGGTAGTGAAGGAATATACCTACTTAGGGACCGTAATTAGTAGCTCGGGTAAGATAGACGCCGAAATATCAAACAGAATAAGTAAGGCGAATCAAGTGTATTACCAGATTACTAATAGCATTATCGGCCACCGAGAAGTAGATAAGAAGACCAAAATGCATGTATATAAGTCTGTTTACCTACCTACACTCACCTATGGCGGAGAAAGCTGGACAACACTGGACAGGCACTCTAGTCGCATAACGGCAGCGGAAATGAGGTTCCTTCGCAGATCTGTTGGGAGAACTAGAAGGGATCGCATTAGAAACGAAAGCATTAGAGAGCAACTAGACGTTACAGAGCTTAAAACCACTCTAGAAAGACGGCAACTCCAGTGGTTTGGTCATGTCTGCCGGATGAACGAGGACACGAATCCAATAAAGGTATTAGAGGCTCGACCCACAGGAAAGAGACCACGCGGACGTCCCAGAATTACGTACCAAGAATATATCCAAAGAATTGGAAGTAAAAGAGGCAAATCGCTCAATGAGATGAAGCGGCTAAGCAGGGACCGGGAGGAGTGGTTACGCTGGATTGAGGCTCCTCGACGCTAGCTAATGGCATAAGAGGAAGAAAAAGAAGAAGAAGAAGATTTTTTTTTAGAGTTTTTGTAAATAATTACGGTTGGCTCTAGTTATGCTGATGGTTTTTTTTTTTATAAATTTTACGAATCGACTCTGAGTGCTTGTTAGAGAACGTGCATTATAATTATAAATGTGTTGAACTTTCTTATAGCGTTATACTTCGCATCTGAAGTTTGATCTCGATATCTTAACGAATTGAATATATTTTGAAATTAATATACTCATAGAGAGACAGTATCTCAATGAGTTTGCGTTCTTCTATGCACACTGAAATTTCCGAGTAGGTCTCTATTTCCATTTTCTGTCTTTTATTTTCGTTTAAATGGTGAATTTTGCTCTCGCCAAAATCTCATCAAATTTCTTAATGCCCTCTCGTTTAATTGCATTAATTGGTATATGATTTGCGTGTCCGAAATTTTTATGTTCCTTGATGTCGAACGAACCGAGGTACTGATTGACCACTACCGAAGGGATATTGAATCCAGGACAGGCGTAGAGGTCAATGCCACAAACTATGGCCAAGGACATAAAGTTTATGTTCATTGGTCCTAAAAATTTAAAAAAAATAATTAGGAAGACAAATGGCAAGCATGCACTGGGACATGATGGTGGGCAAACTATTTTAAAAAAAAGCAAGTTCCCCGGAGAGGAATGGTGCATTCCCTGCACCAGCTGTGCAGCCTTCGGCTGAGATACTTTCCTGAAAAATGGAAACACGCCATACTGTTTCCAATACTGAAACTGGCAAAAACAGGCCATGATCCTGACATAATACTCGTAGACCTGCTATCTTGTCTGCTACCTCATCTTGCCAAAATTTTTGAGAAGATAATCTAAACTATTTGAGAACCGCCTGAGAGGAATATTTGGTCATACCTTAAGAACAAACCGGTTTCCAAGCACAGTTTAGCACTGAACTTCATTTCGTGAAACTGCAGTCTGAGATCTGCCACAATTTCAATAATATTACTACGACTGCTATGATATCTATTGACTGTTCGATTCTGTGTCTCACGGCATCCTTTGCCGGAAACTTGCAGACCTCGAATGCCCAGAACAGCTGTATAGTATCATAGTATCGTTCTTAGCCAACCGAAGACTGGCTGTACGAGTTGAGAATGATATGTCCACATCTGGTGTTCCACATGGTGCAGTTCTGTTGCCTGTCTTCTTCAACATATATACGACGGGCGTTCTACCATCGCCGCTTTAGCTGATGATAAAGCTGTTTACAGTTCCAGCGTAAACCCAACTCGAGCACTAACTCAAGCAGAATTGGTATGCCAAGCTATCGTACAGAAGTTGGCACTCTTAAACATAAAAGTGAATGCCTTCAAAACAGATTGAGTAGTGTTCGCTCTTCGAAAAGGGAAGAAGTCTCGATTACAAATATTCGAGTTGGTTCAGCCACCGTCCCACTCCATTGTCTACCTTGGCATTAAGATGGATCTTCTTAAGATGGATATGAAACCCATGTCTGCAATAAAACAAGTCCGTAAGAACCAAATCATACCGTCTTCATCACCTCTTTTTCCCCAACACTCTTCTAAGAATAAAACTGCTTGGCTATAAAAGCATATTGCGACCAGCAATCATGTACGGCGCGCCACTCTTTACACATCTTCCTGAAGGCACACTGAAATACCTTTAGCTGTTAGGAATTGATAAATGATTTGCCACTTCTATAAATTTGTTCTACTTCTATACCATCATGCGGATGTTAACTGACCTTTAGCTGTTCCAGAACAGCATGCTAAGAAAGATGACGCGGTCGACATCACTAAGGAAGCTAAAGACAGAAGAGCCTCGTAATAAATGTGAACTACCAACGATTTCAAAATTCATCCGGAAAAGGCACATCAAATTTTTGGATTCATTAAGAGTCCTTTCAAACCCTCTCTTGAATATTCTGACTCCGGCACGGGCTCCAGTTCGCTGGAAAAACAGCTCACATAGGCGAAGGTACCATCACCTTCAATGCTAACATTATTCAAATTTACATGTACCCACCATCAAATTCATTACACAATACCATAATCTGGTCTTAAAAAGTTACTTAGTTACAGAACAAGACTTTCGAAGCAATAAATTTTATATATGTTACTATAAATTTATATCTTAAAATATTTATATTTATCGTAATTTTGGGGATATGAAAAAAAAAGTTCCTTGGACATTTTCATGTTTTTAATCATTGCTGGCACTCTCAGTTGCGATTCTGTATAACAAGTTCATGCCCACGCAATTGCTTTTAAATTGGCAAATTGAAATAACGTGTTTATTATTTATTTATAAGAACCAGTTTAATAATAAAATTAAATTGATTGTTTATTTGTGACTAATGATTTTTTGTTTTTTGTTTTAGGTAAGTACTTATTCTAACCACATGGCGTAATATTTAAATTTTGTAAGTATTTTACCAGAGTGTAATTCAACTAATCAATTTTTAAATTTGTTATTAATGATAGTCAATAGGACGAATATGCTACTAATACAGTACGTCCAAGTATGTGTAAATGAAATGACTTTGTCATTATCACATGGGTGCCATGCCAATGTGGTGTATCTGAAAATTTGTGGGACCAAGGGCATCTGATTTGAATTATGGTTGCAGAAGTAAAGTTAATTTCTTAGTTAAATTGGTCGTATTTTATGTCCGTAAGTAGTGACGTCACATATTCAGTATGTATGGCCTAGCGAAAGGAATATAAAACCACACGTTAAAATGCAGAATAACCCCAAAATACCAACATTTGAAGTTACGCCACTTTGGTAAGTTGCACCGACGACATTAAAAAGTATTTGTCATCTCTCCTCCCAGGTGGTAGATTTCGATCATTTACCCATCATCGAATTAATATGTTAATAACTTTTACAGCCATCGCCTGGAACAATTTTTCGCCCTTTCCAGAAGTGATTATTGTAAAAATTATGCGATGCCTCTTTTGTGACTGTTAGACAAAAAGAATAAAGAGACTTACGCAATCCATAGCCCTGTGCATTTATTCGAATATTCCTCTTTTCCTACGGGTCAAAGATGAAAGCAGGTCATCTCGTATGGCAAAGGAAAGAAGTCTTATTGCCTGGGTAGTTCGTCTTTTGCTGTTACTTTTCCCCTCAAGATCGTATGATTTTTATTATTTATAACTTGAGCCTCTCGTTTGTGTAGTTGGAACGTTTTATGATATGTTACTAACATTATTAAACATTGTTAGATGTAACTAAAATGATCATTTTACATTTCGGGATTGCAACCTTTTGCAAAATTTTGCTATCAAAATTTTCTAGTTGAATGTAACTAGAATGGTTAAGTAATGACATGCAAATAATTAAAAAAAAAAACCTTAGTGCTAATAACTTAATTTATCAGTTGACTTCCGCATGATGGTAAAGAAGGATCAATCTAATTAGGGATTGAAATTTTATTTGCCCACTTCTATAAATTTGTTTTATTGAAAACTAGTTTCGAATGTTATACATTCATCTTCAGTTCTAAAAACATAAAAAAAATTCATAAATAACCAATTCAAAATATAATTTGGCATGAAATGAATATTTTATTTGCGCATAACTTAAAAAACATGCAGTTTATAGCAAATTAGGTTCAGACTTGTATGAAAGGTATTTAAATTATCTATAAAAAAAAATCATCAAAATCGGACCAGTAATAGCAAAGATACAGCGCATCAGATTAACCGGAAGTGGTAATTATATCATGGATTTTACAATTTTTTCGTAAACGGCTGTAACGATTTTGATAAAACTTGCTTAACGTCTTCTCCTGAAAGCCCTTTAATTTTTCACGTATGTAGTATCAACGAGAAAATGCAGAGGAAAAAGTTATAATGAAAATAAAATTTTATTTGCGTATAATTCATAAAGTATTTTATGGTAAATCGTTCATGTAATGCATGAAAGGTGATTAAAGTCTCTAAAATACAAATGATGTAATTCGGACCGAAATTAGCAAAAATACAGAGTATCTTATGAGGACTACAAGACCCTAGATGGATAACCGAGCGCATCCGAAAGGAGACGGATGCGCTCGAACCTCCTCTCGCCAATCTGTAATAATGTAATGTAAGAATACAAAAGTAGAAATTAACTTAATAATTTCTGCTTTTATATTATTTAATGAAAACAAAATGTTTCCATGGAAACTAAACCGAAACTTTTAAAATATATTTTCAAGTTGATAAACTTAAAATATACAGGTAGTGTACAGAATTGTCGTACTAAAATTGTTTAAAAATTATTTTATTGTACTTATGCAGGGGAATATGTGAAGAAGTGAATGCTGCCGAGTTTATTTTAAACAATAGTTTATGTGAACTCTTTTAAATTATATTTTAAAGATAATTATTATAAGACAGTAAGGGAAAGCTGTGTGATGCGCGCACCGCACCAGATTTTTCTATCTTAAATGCAGGGTTTAATCCTAGTTTTTTCAATTAATTTCCGACTTTGGTGGATATAGGGTCGTAATATGGAATCAAAACATAATGTTTCGGGATGGGCCTATCATGGAGGCCATGTCTATCTATTGTTGAATAGATATCATGATTTTAAATAGTTAGTCATATTAGTCAATTGAAATAATAACCATGTAATTGATCAGTTGTTGGATTCTATATGATTTATTACATATAACGTGAGACGAGACGTGCTGTGATTTATTTGTTTCGTTATTCATTAAAGCTCTTAACTTAAGAAACCTTTAGATTTCTTTGAAACGTACAACTTAAAGGTTATTGTTACATTTTATAGAAACGTGTAAAACACTGTACATGTTACTCACAACCTTATAAATGTTTTTACTTAATTAATCCCCAAATAATATAATTAATTAATAAGAAGAAATTTTTATAATAAAAGCATTTCCATCTCGCATATCAAAAATGAACGCGGCACAACTCAAAATTTCTAATGTCAGAAATTTTAATAGTTGGACTCCTAATCATCCCAAAGAACATTAGACATAATAGGCGATTTACCAGCATAATGTGTTAGAGAAAACATCCTAACAGACTTCTATTTAGAACTCAACCTTTGTCTAATGTTCGTTCTATTAAAAACATATTTTTTGAGTTGTGCCTCTTTCATTCTGGATGTGTGGCATGTAGGAGAGTAAAAGCATAATAAAATTCTAATTTAAATTATTTTGAAATTTAAAGTTCTATTTTAAAAACCTAGAGCTTGCAACAAGTTCAAATAAATAATTTAATATTATTAGAACGTAAATTGAAACTAAAAGTAAAAGCATTTTGCTAATAAATGAATTAAAAATAAAGGAAACTCTGGATACGTAAAATTATACCGTATACTTCTTGTGGGTTGTGGCTGCTTGATTAGTAAAGTTTAGTTATTCTGGTTGAATATACAATGTCTTTTAGGGTCAGCGATGTAAATTATAAAGTAGATGAATAAACTTCAATAGCGAGTTAAAAATTACTGACTTTATGGGAAGTTTTGTGACCTGACTAGCGAAGTTACTAGATTTCATATGCTGAAAGGATTTCTCTCTCCTTTTAGTCTGTTTCACTCACTTTCATGAAAATGTACCGAGTTTTCTATTTTCTCTTTTTTACGATATGATGTTTTAGTTAATCTATGATAAGTTTTTTATGTTTTCGTGTAATGAAAAATAAATGACATATATGCCCTTTGACATTTGACTTGACAATTAACAATAAATTATATTATTCTTATTAATCTTTTGGGGATTAAGTGGCTTTACTAGATTGTTACAAAAGCCCCTGTGCATGAACACAACCCTTAATTCCCAATCTCATAATTAATCCTATCAGAATGTTTTTGTTCCTACCTTTTATGTCAATGTTTACTTTGACTAATCCTTTAACTCCTTCTGACTTGAGTTGGCTCTATGGGGCTATTTACATTTTTAAAACGCACGTGCAAGACCTGAAGAAAAATCGTAAATTCGCGATCTTTTGAGACATTACTGAAAAAAAGGTTTTAAGCACAAAGGCAGCCGCCGAAGAAATTTGTGCCATAGAAGGAGATCCAATTATCCATAGAAATACTGCCGCACAACCCAGATCAGGTCGCCCATCGGTCGTTGATAATGACGTTCTTCTTGAATGTGTGGTTCAGGATCTCCATGCAACTTCTCCTGATTTATCGGCCGTAGTAGGGACTTCTAATGCCACAGTGGCTCGTCATCTTAAAAACCGAAGAGAGGCCCAAGCCCAACAGTGGTTTTGAAACATGCAAAATTTTGCTTAAAAAAAGAAAGATGGCAGGTTCTGGAAAAAAAATCATCACAAGAGATGAAAATTTGATAGTTTTAAAAACTCTAGCAAACAAAAGCATTGGGTTCGGCCTGGGGAAGCTGCTCTATCGGAGGTTCGCCAGGATCGGTTTGGGAAAAAAGTGATGCTTTGTGTTTCGTGAAACTTCGAAGAGGTTTTGCATTTTGAGCTTGTTCCTGATGGTCGGGCAGTTGACTCAAATCTTTACTGTCAACAGCTAGACAGAGTTTATTCAGTTTTGCGTGCAAGGTACGCCGCTTTAGTCAGCAGAAACCAAGCCATTTTGCAACACGACAATACTTCTGCACATCGTTCTCGTTTGACCAAGAAAAAATTATCGGAACTGCAAGGAGTAAACGGTTTGCCTTATCCTGCATACTCCTCAGATATTGCATCATCAGATTATGTACGTGTATATATACTGATTAGGCATGCATAAGATATAAATCTACAATTTTAAAATTTCAGAGCTTTTTATATTCAATCGTCTCAAAGTTATACTAAATTAATAGGATATAAATGGAAGATTTCACACACGAGGCTTAGAGCCTCTAAAGTAACTGAAATCAACTAGCCCTGTTGATATTTCGTCAATTCAGGCATCAACCATTATTTTAGGTACTCTGGGGTTAGTATGTGGATTCTTCCATTTATATCAGTACAATTATTTTATTTATCTTTTTGAGTTTTTTCTTTTCTGTATTAAAGCTAAAATTAGTATTGACAGGAGTGAAAGAATGAAGGTAACAAATAAACGTCTTACCTAATCCTGCCATAAGTTCTGTTATTGGAAAAATTAGGAAAATGAAACACAGATTGAATTTAGAAAGTGAAATTTATTTATATAACTTATCTAATATCTAATTATTAAACAAAATTAAGTTATTAAAAAAGTCTCGCCATCTCTGGCTTGTGCACAGGTTTGTATTCTGCGGGGCTAATTGCAGTTCGATATAGACTTTTTGTGGAATAATGTCTACTGCTTTCATAAGAGCATTAAGCCTTAATATACAAAATTAAATGAATAATTCATTTCAAGATGGAGCGAAGGCATCATCTGAGCTCAGTGATGGTTTGCTCTGGGGGCACACTTACTGATCCTAAAATTTCACTTTTCCGAACATGACTTCAAAACTTGAGCCGGGAACTACCAGAAAGATATTCTGGATCGCGTTGAGAAACCCCTGCGCAGTACTCTCTTTGCTGAAAACCTTTGGTTTTCCGACAAGATTCACTCCCTGCACGCAAGACTCTATCAACTGAAGGGAGGTTGGAGGAGAATTTCATTGAGTTCATGACGGATCGAGACACCCTCAGAATGCCTAGATTTGAACCCTCTGGATCTCCGACATTGGTCCCCATCTAGAGTTTGGAGAACCCGAAAAATGTCCTGGTGAAAGCAGTTGATAATTGTCCACAAGATGCAGTGCGCACTGTAATAGAAGACTGGCCCCGCAGATTAAAAGCTCGTGTAAAGGACCTAGGACGCAATTTTGAATATTTTAATTTTTATTTAATCATTTATATGTAAGATATTTTATATATATAAATTTAATTGCCCTAATTTTCAATCTGGGTTTGATTATTCCAACTTTTTCCTTGTAACAGAACTTAAATACGAAACCATTATTTTCACAATGACCTTTAATCGGGACAATCCTTTTCATAAATGGGTGTTGAGCATATTATTTTCAAACAATTATAATTAAGCGGTTCTTTCATTCTGACGGTGTTTTCTTATGCTAGGTGAAAGTTAATGACTGATACTGTTAAAAAGATGTTTCGTTCCGCAAATATTTACGAATAAAAACCGAAAATATCGTTTTACAAGAAGAAAACTAAGAACATTATTTAAAACTATTGAAAATCACATCCTTATTTCATAGGAACTGTTTCATTGTAATTAAAAAGAAAAATCATCTCCCGTAATAATATTGTCCCGAATTCAATTACGCTATGTAAATTGTATGCCTTTTGTCCACATTTTACTTTTTTATATTCCATTTTTTTAACTCATTGTTCACAATAGCAAATCATTTTCATACTAATGTAATTACTGTTATAAAACAATCTTACCTACCTTTTATGACCCCTAATCAGGTATATATAGGTTGTAATGGTGCTATGTAATAGATCTGGAGGATGGATATTGGTTGGACTAGCCGCCATGGACTATTCAACGGCTATATAATGGCTGCCTCTCCTATTGTGCTATTCTGCATGGTCTGCAAACTGGAGTCGCTGCTTATGCTTGTTCCCTATTTAGTCAATACATTTTCAATATTCTTCGGACCTAGTATCTCGACTCTCGACGATGAGGATTGTTTTCCTATCACACTTCAGGAGTTATACATCTTTAACAGAAAAATTAGGAATCGTCGATTTTATAAAAATAAAAATTAGTATATATTGTTTCTTAACCTTTAAAGGTAAATTTTAAGTGGACAACTACCCCCAACGAAAGACAATCCGGGCTTTTAATTAAAACAAAATAAATTTCTATTTACACGTTAGTATGAACAAGATGGTGATGGTTGTTAATGCTTCGAGGCATTTATTGAGATACTGCCGGATTTCAGAAAATTCAAGTGATTTCAGAGGGTTTGGAGGATTGTTCAAAATAACCCCTGACAATTGTACAGACTAACCGTTTAGGTCTAGGCTGTTCGACACTAATTTTATTTTTTCCTGACTTACTTAAATTAATAAGCAATCAATATAGAAGAGCAACAACTCAAAAAGGTACATAAAATAATCGTTAGGAACAAAATGAAAAATTCCACACATGAAGCCGAAAATAGCGGTAAACCACCAACCTGTCATCAGGACAGAAAAAAAATGTTACATGCTGATAAAATGCACATCAACAGTCTAAAAGACACTCCAAGAAATCTTCAGACATACTCAGAGTTGCCAGTACCTTTTCATGAAAATACCCACTGCTCGAATCGTAAAAATTATCATTGGGTAATATCATTATGAGTTACGAGAAGTCATTGCCTCAAGGCTGAGTGTCTTGATGAATTATACATAATACTTTTCTTCAATCCTGAAAAAAAAATTAATAATATATGTATAAAAAAAAAGAATTCAAATATATCCGTTAATTTCAAATATTAATACTATGGTTGCTTTATTTAAGTATTAATTGAACTCCTTTTTACTAAGCTTCGGCTCTACTAACTTCATTCAAACGATTTGATGAACCGTGAGTGAGTTAAACTGTTTTTATCAGTTAAACGGTTTGCCAGTATTTTTGTCCTCTCCTTTTGTCTAATGAGGTTCTTCTTTTTGGCATTAGAAAAAGAAAATAAGAATACGGGTGAATGATTATATTCTAGAAAAATCACGGCTATCAATCATCCGAGTTGTGGTGTAGATGCTATTAACTACAATCAATGATAGTTTGTTTTTACATTAAAATTCTTTATGATTTAACTTGGTTATGTATTCCAACTAGAGCTGGAAGGAGAAGTTATCTTCCAGCTTAATAACATATTCTAACCAGAGAGGAAGGTCGAGATTTATTACGTGGGCCCCAACCAGTGCACCTCCTGCCTCGAAAATGCTGAGGTATTTGTTGCCTCAATAGTTAGATCACACATTTTATAATTATAAAAAATATATAACAAGAAATATACTTACAAAAATCGTATATTTTACAACTAACCAATTGCGATTGCTAAATTAGTAGTCAAACATTATCCAACCATCTTTCAAGCATGGAAGAATTCAAGTGGACGTAATTCGTTTATCGGTTAGCAAGTTATCATTTTTGTGCCCATTTTCAATCATTTTTGTGATTACTAATTATAATTTGAAGGTGTTGGATTGGCCGCTATGATTTTGCAATAACTTGAAGCTGATTTGGTATAATTACAAAACGGTGCCTTGTGGAAGTAATGTTACCTAACCATTAATCTCTGCCGGCTACCTGTGCCTTTATTCCCCGCCTCATTTCACGTATCCGCTTAATCTCGCATGAAGTATAATTAGCTTGTCATAAATGCATATCTGTTAAGACATTAATTTTTTTTAATTATAATTCATTCTAATTAAGATGGATTCGAATTTAATTTATTATGTAATTAGTAATTTATGCATTCATTTATATAATATTTTTATGATTACTATAAATAGATATTATATCTATTAGGATATAAATAGAAGATTTCACAAAGGAAGCTTTTTGTCAATTCCAAGGTATCATGAAGACAGAAAAAAACAAAAGATCATATAAATAAAAATAAAACGCAGCAGATTTCACATACACAGTCTAAAAATACTTATCAACTTGAGACAGTACCTCACACCAAGACATCTAGATATGTAGGCACTGAAGGAAAAGAGAAGTTACATCGATATCCCTTCACATTTATATATTTGTGGAATAACTGTGAACCTTCCTCTCTTGTGCATTTTTACTTTCCTGTTTCTTTTGCATTCGTTATTTTTCTTCTTTTTTTATTAGCTGATTTATTTTAATGGTCTTTTATTGGTTGTTTATTATGTGCATTTTTGTCTTTCTAATGATCAGAAGTTTTTGATTTAATCTTTCCTAGCTGTTGTCAGGTATTTTTCCCTTTCCTTCAGTATGTATGTAGATGTCTTCGACTGAGATATTGTCTCAAGTTGATATGTCTTTTTATTCTGTGAATGTGAAATGTGCTGCGTTTTGTTTTTATTTGTATGATTTTTTTTCTTCTCTTCTCAAGATATCTGGGATTGCCGAAATATCGACAGGTTAGTAGTTTTTTCCCGTTATTTTAGAAACTTCAGGCTTCATGTGTGGAATCTTCTACATAACAATTGTTTTGTCTATTTTTGAGTTTTCGCTCTTCTATGTTAAATCTGGTTGAAATAGCTGTTTTATTAGAAAATTTTTGAAAGGAAGGGGGAAGTATATTAATTTAGAGTTCATACGTTTAACCATTCTGAACATACCTTGAAGAAATCTGTATTAGTAATTACCAACAACTCTAATAAACATCTACAAAATATAAAACATTCAAAAAATGAAAGTAAAAATAATTATAAAAAATAAAAATGGTGTAGAGTTTTCTAGTAAGCTATGAAGAGTGTTGAGTTGGTGCAAATGGAACAAGAACAAAATTATTTTTTTAACTTCCTGATAGAGAAATTTGATGTTTTTTTTTTTAATATTAAATCTCATTATTTGTATATATTATTCTTTTCATTTTCGCCCTTACACAGTTTTAACTTTATAAAGAAAAGTTAATTACAAGTTAATTACTGAACTTCAGTTGGCGCTTGACCACACGCCTCGCTGCCCTGAAGATGGCCTAAAACTTAGGTTTTTATGTCTTGATCCCTCCTAAAACCGGAAAGATCTCTCATACAGCTCCTTTTTGTCGCCTCGTAATGGGTATATATAGTCTTATTATTTATCAGGCTTTTGTAATATCCGTGAATTTTTTTATGATTACAGAAATAGAGAGTACGTATGTGTTGGTCGATATGTGGCTGTTGTAAGTCGATAGTATAGTTTTGTTGTTTAAGTAGCAAGGAGCTTCTTTTATCAGTTTGGGTAGAATTTTGGATAGAAAATATAGTTTTTGTAAGTGTGCCTTTTTTGCGTATCTCTGTGAGGCACGCAGGGTATTACGTCTATATGGGTTTAACTAGGTATGTTTATGCACTTAGTTTCTGTCTAGTTTCCGTTTTACGATTCGCAAATAATGAGAGTACAGTCATTTCAATCGCTTGTTTAGAGTCTTTTTTTTTTCTTCATTTTGACGTGTGGGCTCCAGGTCATCCTCCGGTCGAATGTTAGTCCCAAGTAACGTACTGTATCTGTCTGAGAAATTTTGTTGTCCCTGATTAATAAATTGGTTGGATATGTGTCTCGTCGAAGTTTAGGCAAAAATAAATAATAATAAATTAATTATTACTGAGCTATGGTATATTACCTGTATTTACCCATATCTATCATATTATAAATTAGGGATAAATGTTTTTGTTTATAAACATATTCATTACTATAATGAAATTCGTTCATAAATTCGCACATATGCTACGGGAGTTCCAGATTGGGCCAATATTGGGCTCAAATGTTTAGTAACAGTTCAGAATAGCTAATCCAGCTTTGAAAGACCTCTCCTCAAACACCCTCACAAACTCAATTTGTCCCACCTCTCTCATACTTGGCTGTTTCTATACTAATAACTTGACATTGTCAAGGATGTTTTTTTTTTTTTTTTGCTTTTGTCCTTTTTTTATTTCTATATATGAAACGAATATATTTAAAATCTTACTGAAAAAATTTCTTTACATGAAACGAATATATTTAAAATCTTACTGAAAAAATCAGAGAAAGCTCAGTAACTTTTAAAATATATTTTTCTCATTATCAAATATTTTTAAGGCCATCGAAACGAGAAAAGTTTAATAGGAAAATTGAGACAATAGCTTGAGTAACTTAAAAAAACTTTTTGGGAACAGACCACCTGATCTACTTCTTATAAGGAAACTTTATAATCGATTGTAAGGTGTCAATTCGGCCCATTATCCATCAGAATGCTGTTATTATTATTAACTAACTATCGGAATATGCCAAAACTCCGGAGAGGAATTTCACAGCCTTGGGAGGTTATCAAGAATTCTTATCATGGTTAGGTCAAGTTGAATTATATTTTGTATTCATTATAACTGTTTATCAACTCGTAATACCTGCAAGCCGATGTATTTTTTCGGATTTACCCCTTTTGTTAATGTATACTAAAAACTTTTATTATATAAAAACGATAAGATTTTGGAACCATATCCCCTATGAATAACAATAGAGGACCTATAAATGAAGTCACTTATGGCTAAAAAAAAATTCAATGTTTAATAGAAAGAAAAAATTAAACAGTACATAACCTTAGCTAGTAATAGGCTTTTCGAATAGTGACTTGGTTTCAGTGTTGGAAAATGAAAAGAGAACTAAGGAAATATTGATCAGAGAGGAAAAGCCCGTCCAGCGTTGAAATGGGAAACAAGGAGGTATCATGTATTCCAAGACAATGCTTATGAAGTAATTTTTGTGTCTTTTATCTGTCCCCCAATCCTATCTACAGACCATCCCATGGTTCACAGCCATTGTAAAATTATTGAAAAATCAGGGACGATATCTTAAGTTTGGAATCCTTTTGAAAAGTGGACTCCTGGAAGCTGCGAGGATATAAACAGCCGGCGCTATTCCCGAAGACTTCTGATGGTCTGGGTTACATCAACATCATTGCTCCTGCTTCCTTTCTTTTTACAGCCTGACGTCTGTGGCTAGTTTACATAGCTGGCTGCCAGGGCTTATGCTTCTATCCTGGGGCTAGATCATAATTAGAGAAGGCCTTAATTCAGTTGTTTGAATATGCTTTGTTTTAACCTCTTTAACATCTTGGTTAGTACGAAATGTTATTATTCAATGTGCTCTTGCAACTTTATTTATTATTATTTTTTTTAATATACCCCAACGAAGTCTAGTATGTCTGGAAAGGAACTGAATTAGAGATTATTTCTCGTTGTTCATTCCAATTATAGTGATTCAAATATTGCATAATAATAGATACTGTAGACTGGTCAATATATTATACATATATGGTCACAGGGAATAAGAAGAAGTTGAAAAATGGCCGAAATGAGATTAGTGTACTGTGATCATCAGCATTCGGCACTCTGTGACGAATTTGGTGGATTACCAACTTTTCCCACATTTCCCTCTGACCATAGATTTATATATAAATACACAGACAAGCATATTGCAGCAAAAAAAATCGCATTGATTGAATGTAATTATAATATATAAATTATGCGCCAATAATATACGAGTATATTATATTTTGTAAATCAGAGGAAGCAGTTGTGTTGACTTGGAAGGACGAGGTTTGCGGCGTATATCGATCCTTGCAATTAATGCTAAGGATAAGGAAGTACCTTCAAAGCTAAGGTGGAGCTTGATCATCACCCTACAATTAGTCTACCCTTCATTAATTTAATTATTAAAAGAATCTCACTATCGATTGTGGCTAAGCTCAGACTTTCAGATACTTAATTTTAATATAGTAATTGTCATGGCTATCTGATGAGAAAGGATTCCTTTTATATATTGTCAGATATAAAGAAGTTGCTGTTTTACAATAAATTATCATTTCCAATGATGATAATTGCTGCAATTAGTTTTAGCCTAAATAATTTAGGCATTAATTAGATCGTGAAGATGTGCATGCAGCTGATAGGATACACGAAGGCCCTTTGTATTTGTCGTAATTATTCCTGTTTCTCTGATAACAATTATAAATTAGACGATATACGTTGATCCCATGTTTTGAAAGATTACAAAAAAAAAACAGGCAAGTTTTTTTCTTTCTGAATGCGATTGAATCTTCTGTCTTGCTCTTCTGTTTTTTGTTCTCAAGTTTCATTGCATGTTATTTTGCATTCAACCATTTCCTAATCAAATGATACTGATACCTGTTCGAATACAACCGTTTTTATTTCAACTGCAACTTTTTCAAAATCAATTGAAACTCTTTCCTTCTCAATATAACCGATTCTACTACGTATATTCATTTTTATGTGGGGAATAATTAAGCTAGTCACAAATAGGTCCAGTATCTCTTACTCTTATTCGGCTTTTGGGTTATCAGTATTTTAGATAAATATCGATATATTTAAAATATTTTGCTAATATTTTATAAAATGTATTTGTGGTGAGCTCTGACAAACAATTCTAATTATTAAAATTAATTTACCCGAAAGTTAGTTAGGAATCTTTTTTAGATAAGAAGATATGAAGTTAGTTGTAAACTGTCGGAAGCCACTAGTCAGTGGTCGTACTATTTATATTTATAAGGAATTACGGGGCATAATTAATGAAATTCAATTACCAGAATCTTTCGATGATATCTGCTTAGATGTTATTCAATTTTTTGGTTATGACAATTAGGATAGAGTTGAATATCGAACCGTTATATAGCGATTTTTTATTTATTTAATCTAATAATTTAACGGACTATAATAAAATGTAAAAACAGTATGTCGAAATGTTTTATCTTTTCCTTTGACGTGAGTAGGTACCTATATAACCTAACAATCTGCAATATTGTTTGCCTATCTGGAGGTCGTCATTCTTTTATAACTGATTGCAAAGTTTTTCCTCTTGGGACCGTCTAGAAATAAATATTTACTGACTCAGGTTTGGAATTAAACCCACACCACTCCTAAGCAGGAGCTGTGGGACCATTGTCTACCGCGCTTGGACATACGGTCTCTGGGGAGTCGGGTGGATGGATGAAACCACTATGACACTGTATGCTTTTGTCCATGGTCACTTTAGTAACCTCAGTTCATTTTAACTTCTTCGAAACATTTCTAATATTGATTATTCTTATGTGAAATGAGCTATTCAAATTAATCAAGGATTTTCTGTTATAATTTCTAGAGTTTCACTTTTCAATTTTTATTCCCTCAGTAAGGATAAGTTCAACTCTTATCAGGAAGTAATATGAATCGATTACAATATCATTTACTCATGCTTTCAGATTTTCCATTCTTTCGCTGAAAGTTATTTAAATCAGGAAGGGAAATTCAACTCCTTTCTCTCATCTTCATCTTGCAAAGTTACCCTTTCTTTGTTTTGTCATATACCCGAATCATAAATATGTCGACCTGTTTTTCTCACCGCTAACTTAAAAGGAGACCTTAAATGTGTTCCGTCACTAATGTAATATATACATAACTGATCTTATTACTACTAAGGGTTCATTACACAATCCATTGTAAGTCCTTATCTACCGAATTCTAGTGTTGATTCGATGATTAAGTGTTATTTTATTTTTTACTTACTAATTTTCTATTCTAATATTGCATGTTGAAGGATCAGGAAAATGGGAGCAAAATAGATTATATTAAAGACTAAATATGATTATAATATGATTATAGATTTAAAAAAAATTATTCTTTCTCTTCAGCCCTGAGACGTTCATTAGGATCAGTTTGCTTGAGCTCGCTCTTTAATTGATTCCCTCTTCTTGTAACTAACAATATGAGCGATTTCAGCGGAGAATTTCATGTTCTGTATCATTCGAATATCAAGCTACCATTCATTATGAACGGCAACCAGTTGGCAGCATATACCTAGTTTTTTTATTACTGCCGTAACCTACAAATAGTATTCAATACTGTCTCTTAACCTACTTACTCGGTTATCAATGCAGTTTAGCTTTCGCCAATTCATCTTTAGCTCGGGATATCTACCGCTTTGATACCGAATGAATTTCTTGGTTCTCTTCATGACGATCTTCGGCCTATTACGGATGTAATAGTCAGTTGACATTTTATTTATATTTAATATGTATAATAATACCAAACTATATTTTGAATTGCTTATTTTTGAATGTTTTGTGTGTTTTTAGAACTGAAGATGAATGTATAACATTCGAAACTAGTTTCCAATAAAACAAATGTATAGAAGTGGCAAATAATTTATCAATCCCTAATTAGGAAGTAATAGTCACGTTCTTTAGTTTTATAATACCAAGTTTGAAAAAAAAAAATAATAGACGATGCAATAAGATATACAAAGTACTTATTGTTTACATCGCGAATTAGTATTCCTTAATTTCTCTATTGATCAGCAATATTATTTACTCTGGTAGAACTTACTTTCTTTGATCGTCCATTATGTTTTATCTAAATTCTTTTATAAAAAGGAGAGTCATTCAATTTTAAATTGTCTTTATCTCATATGAATATGTTTATATATACGTATATATTTATGGAGCTCTGTGCAAGCGGTTTTTTATCTTGCTTGTGTAACGCATAACAATATTATTTTTCGATCAACGTTTTTTGAGAGTAAGTTAATCAAAAACACTCGTCTGTTACTGTAAACATATGTCTCGATCAAATTCTTTACCGAATTCTTACTTGCATACAGTTGAGTAATTAATTTATTTGACGAGAAAAATAGATGAATCCTAAACTTATTATTATAATGCATTATTATTAATTATACTGTTTTTTTTTTCATAATTTTTAATTTGTTTCCTCACAGTTTCAAATTTGTTTGACAAGTATGATCTTATTGTTTTTACCATGTCTTGTTATCATCAGTTCTTTATTGTTTAATTACTAGTGTATCTATATGATTGCATATTGTCTAATTAGATTTTAGGTATTTAACTGTAGCAAAAGTCAAAAAATCAATTAAACGAAATTCAAAATACTTACTGAACGGATGTTTGAAAATTCACAAGAAATCGGTATTTCAATAAGGAAGAATATGACTTGTTAATTATTTTGGTATTTTACTAAAATTTCATGAAAGTAAATTAATTTTTGAAACCTTAATGAGGTGGCTTTAAGAATAGATGGGATGGTAGCTATAACGAAGTAGATAGAGGGTGGAATATTCAGAAATTGCGTAGTTCTCTTTGGCAAAATCTGTTTATTCATTTCTTCATTTTTATTCAAATGTATTCTTATTGTTGTCCGATTCTCATCGCCTCTTCTCCCTAGTCCGTCATTTGTTATTGAAATTCTGATCTCGAGTGATAACACTGGACCAAGAACAGCTTTTATAGAATGTCGAATCGTGATAATTTGTTGGCATGCTCAGGGGGCGGAAGTAATATTCATGTTTTATTTCACATTGTTTTTATGGCCGCTAACCTTAAAGGACGAACAACGCATTAAGTTCTTCGAGAATAAGGTATAGCGTAAAGTATTTGGTTCGAAAAAGGATGTGTCAACTGGAGAATTTAGGAGGTTGCACAACGCGGAATTGCGGAATCGCGAGGGTTGAAATGGGCTTGTAAAGTTGTTGGACTCAGTAAAGAACGAATTCCTGATTTCCTGGTAAACGTCCGAGGGATAGACCGAAACGTAGGTGGGAGGATTGTGTTAAGGATGACCTAATGGATTTGGGTTTGGACGGTAGTCGGTGGACCGAGGTTTGTAGACAGCGATTGGTGGTAAGCCTTTTATTATTATTATTTTGCATTATTACACTACATTACATTACATTACACATGAAGCGATTAGTTTAAAAAACGACTGAATTTGCGGGCAATTAGGGGACAATTTATTTGTACTGGTAATTGTTGCTGAGCGCATAGTCTTTAATGTAAATTGTTCGCATTTGCTAAATAAAAAAAAAAAAAAAAAAAAAAGTAGTATGTTTCATTAAAGCGTTGAAAGACTAATAGTATTTTCTACATTGAATTTATCCGTGTATTATGGCTTCTTTGTGCTACATCTATTGGTCCAATTATTACTGAAAGTTTGTCATTATTTCTATCAAACACATTTTAGTGAACTCCAAAGCTTGGGTTTGAAACTTTTCGGTATGCAAACGTTAGAATTTAGAGGTACTTGCAGTTCTATCAATTAGTTGCGAACTCATTAACAGGGTATTGCCACAATATTCGTCATTGTAAGGATGTCAACTCTTTAGACTGTTTAACTGATAAATAGTTTATTATTGAATACTACCAGAGAATATAAAAATTGAGGAAAGCTTATTAGATGGTTGGTATATCAGAGGTCTTGTTAATGTCTCGTTCAGAGGCCTGTTAGTAGTGATAGATGGTACTGGCTGTTCGCGGTTCACAACAAGTAATGAAGCTAGAACTAATCAGGTCGCGGCTTTAAATAAGCTCTGTCTCTATCTAACCTTGAACATCTTTTTAATGGTCCTTTTTTTTATTGGACTTTACCTCTTTTAATCATCTTTTCATCTTATTTTTTATAACATCACGTTATAATATTCTTTGTCTTTATAGGATTTGGAGAATATCTGAGGTATTTAACAAATTAAAAATATGACGAAGATAATCATTTAGCGTTTTTCGGTATTGGAATTTTTTTTGACATTTTTCACGTAGCATATTAAAGCGCCAAATTTATTTAGTATTTTTGTGTTTGAATTATTTGTGTTTATGCGTTTATATTTTAAATGAATCCTTTAAATGAACGGTCGAGCAATTGAATTTTATAGTATAATTTCTATACAGTAATAAAAAAAGTTATTTGTATTTTTATTAGAAATTAAATAATAAATATAGAAATATGTTTAGCAAAATATAAGATATGGGCGATTTCTTTGAAAAGAGGGAGATTTTTCTAATAATTTTCTTATTCCTTCAGATAGCACTGTTATTTCGTTTTTTTTAATTTTTTATTGATATTAATTCCATCTCAGATACTTTTAGTTTAACTACATTATCGTAATTGTTTCTAGAACGGAAGATAAATTAAAATATGCATTCCAATTTTCTAAAGTGAGGAGGTAAGGGCGTGGTAGGGGGGATGAGTATACTAAAATGGGGGAGTGAGGATGAGGGAATATTATAATAAAATAATGACAATAAAATTACATTTTTATTGAAATATCTTAATTTCGATAATTTTAGTTAAATTATTCTTATTATTAAATTATTAAAATTAATTTTAGCTTATTAATAAAGCAGCTGAATTAGACACATCGAATGAAATACAATTTTTATAATAAATAAAATGTAAGGGAATGAGGTTTCTGAGGACACCAAATCCCATATAACCTGAAGAACTAATATATAAATTTATCAAGTATTTAATTTGCTTTCTCTATTCTATGAGCAGGCGAAGGAGTGAGGATCACCAAATACAAAGCACACTTTTAAGTTAACATCTCACAGTCACAGCATGTTAATTGAGGTTCACTCATTATCGATTACAATTCGGTTTGGAGGGAACTGGGAAAGCTTGCCAACTGTTTGCCTCAACTGTAGAAGGCTGTGAGTTTACATGGCGCCTATTTTTGAAAAAATTGAGGGAGTGAGGTGCATGGCCAAGAGACAAGCAATTAATTCAAATAATTGTCAACGTAATCATTCTATGACGAATTTCTGAATATACTGAGCTCATTTGCACTCCTAACTTATTTTGATCCAGATAAGTTAGGTTTTCAGACAGCTAAAGAAAGTCAATGTAGAAAATTCACGAAATGGGGCATGAGAGGGAATGAAGATTTTAATGTTTAAAACATGTTTACGTAGGTAAAAATGTTATTAACATGAATGCTAACCCCTACTAAAACAATCTATGATCATGCTTTATCAAGATCAATGAAAAAAGTCCATAAAAAAAGTCCGATTTCTTCATAACACAGATTTCCTTAATTTTGAAGTATGGCCCATATACTTTGTATCTTTTTCCAGTACGTACATATTTTTATCATTCCCAATAATGCCATAGGATATAGAAAGAACACACTCAGTGTAGATATCAGTTGTTTATTCTTTATTTCTGCTTTCCATTTTTTTATAAGAACTATAAATTTCAGTTTATTTTTGTATTTTGAAGCTGCATTTGTTAATAAATTACAATTGCGGAATAGCCTTGTTTCTTCTGAGATCATTGATATAGATGTTTTTATACAAATAATTTCTTTTTTTTTATTTCGTTTAAAAAATTATATATATATATATATATATATATATATATATATATATATATATATATATATATATATATATATATATATAGGCATTAAAACTAAAATAAAATTACTTGTTCAACTCACTTTGGTTGAAATTTGTAGCGATGAATGTTTTTGATTTAAAAACAAATTATGGCATCCTTTTTAAAAGGTTATTAAGATGATTGTCAATTTAAAAGATTTTTTCTGAACTTTAAGAATGCAATAATCGGTATCAGAAAATAAAAAAGATGAGTTTCTATATAATATATAGAACCTAGTAGCTCCGCCTATATATATATATATATATATATATATATATATATATATATATATATATATATATATATATATATATATATAACTTAGCGTTTCTCGAGAGAAAAAGATCAAAAAAAAGAAAGGGTTTAGTAATAAGCGCAACGAATTCAAGGTAATAACTGACTTTATTGCTCCAGTAATCCTACATATATAGCTTTGGCTTATTTACATGGAAGCTCGTTAGGATTAACATGAATATTGTTGGTCTCCAGGACTTAACTCCCCTCTACCAGTTTCGAAATAAAATTCGGAAACTTGGAGAAGAGGGATACCAAAGGCCGGAAGGCCAACAACAGAATGCTGAACCATACTTATAACAAAACAAAAAAAAATGAATTTACAAACAAAATTCTCTTTTTAACTTTCGATTCACTGCACCACTCATGTTTTACACAGAAATAGAACACACACTATACACAAAAAGAAAAGAGAGAAAAATAAAATAAATACAAAATAGAAAATAGATACTTCATATAGTAAAAACATAGATCCGCATTATATATACATTCATAATAACAAAAATAATACAACAAAATGTATGCTTCTGTGTATGGCGACCAGGACACTCCAGGCCGTTACGGATGGTCACACTACTTGAGTGGAATCTTAAGCTGTTCAATATGAGCATTTCTACGTTTTCTGGGATCTTTAATGTGTTCAATGGTTACAAGGTTATGTTCCCTAATTGCTACCACTCGGAATGGCCCTTCGTAGCGAATCAATTCTTTCCCCCGGTTGGAACTCCGCTGTCTATACACGACGGTACCGATTTTGATCCTCCCCATGGCGTCCTTGACCCGGAGATTCTCTTTCGCCACGCGACTCCGCTTCTCCCGTTCTAACTTATCCTTCACTTTCTCCCGTAACTTCGCGATCGATATCCGATTAGTAACTACCTGATCTCTTATTTCGCCCTCAACGGTTGTAGCTCTAGTGTCCCTCCGCCGTTGTCGCAGCCCGAAAATAATTTCAAAGGGAGAGAATCCGGTAACTGAGTGAATGGACTCGTTATACGCCGCGATCGCCTTTTCCATCGCCTCATCCGGCTCTAACTCTTTATCCAGCTGATAAATACGCAGATGGTCGCTAAGAGTACTGTGTAATCTTTCGATGACTCCTCTACTCTTAGGGTGTCCCGGGGTGTTAATTCTCCAGACAATGTCCAGCTCCTTTGCTTCTGCCCTGATCTTGGCGTTGTCAAACTCCATTCCACCATCAGAGGCGATCCTATCGGGTACCCCGTATACCTTAAACCATGCGCGAAGGGCCCATAGGACTGCATCCGCCGATTTCTCATTTATGAGATGGGCCGCAGCTACCTTACTAAAGCAGTCTATTAACGTGACCCACTTATAGCCCCTCCAGGAGAATGTATCGATTTGCAGGTCCGACAAAGGTGATTCTGCAGTGGGCGTCTCCTCTTGTACTCCTTTGGGAGGATGCCTGTCATATTTAGTGGATAGACAAACGTCGCATGCCCCCACGACCTCCCTGACAGTCTTCTTCATATTCCACCAGAAGTACCGCCGCTTAAGTGCTTGCAAAGTTTCGGCGATTCCCCTACGATTTGTTTTGCCCTGGTGATATGCTACGGTAATTTCTTTCTGACGTTCGCTCTCTCGGATCGTCTCTACCATCAGGGTACATCGAATGAAGGTGCGGTCCACACCCAATCTTTCTAACCGCCAGATGGTGATGATGTCACAATTGCCATATTTGGAGAACTCCATTTTGAGAAGTCCAGAGGTCCTGGTTTTCCAAATGACCTGGCGTCGTTTGTCATTAATGATCTCCTCAAGTTGCGTCATCTCGATCGGCCTGTCTCCCACTGATATTTCTTCGACCTGGTTCTCATCCTCCTGCTCGCTACTGTCAGTACTCTGTTCCCCTTCTCCCTCTGGAGTCCATTCCTGTAGAAATTGTCTAATGTCCCGTGACGATCCCTCTCCCGCCTCGTCACCGCGTTTACCATTATGGCTCGGGACAGCCAATCGGCTACCACATTCTCTTTGCCGGGTTTGTACTTGATTTCTAGGTTGTACTGTCCCAAAAACTCCTTCCACCTAGTTATTCGAGCGGATGATTCCTTCATTTTGCCCACCCACTGCAGAGGTCTGTGATCCGTATGCACCGTGAACTTTCTCCCAAATACGTAGGGTCGGAAATGGTCTATTGCCCACACTATTCCTAACAGTTCGCGCTCTAATGCACTATATCTGGTCTCGGCTTCCGTGAGGCGCCGACTAGCATAAGCAACAGGACGATCTCCTTTTTCCCCATCTTGTGACAAAACCGCTCCCAGTGCGTACTCGCTGGCATCTGTCGTGAGCATGAAGGTCTTCTCAAAGTCCGGGAAGGCAAGTACTGGTTCCTCTTGCAGCCGCGCCATACATTTGCGGATGTTATTCTCCATCTCTGGGGTAACAAAAATTTTCTGTCCTTTTTTCAATTGGTTGTTGATAGGGACCAGATATTCCGCCATTTCCGGGACAAAACGTCGGTAGTAATTCAACGAGCCTAACAGACGACGTATCCCCTTTACATCTCTCGGTACCGCCATTCTGGAAATTGCGTCCACCTTGCTCTTATCTGGTTTCACTCCCTCCTTCGTAATGGTGTGTCCTAAGAAAGTAATCTCCCCTTTTCCTAGCAGTGACTTTTCAGCGGATAGCTTCAGGCCAAATTCCCGTATTCTGTTGAACACACTCTTGAGATCTTCCCTATGCTGCTTCTCCGTCTTGCTAAACACCAAGAGATCGTCCATATAGACCTGACACACGTCTTCATCCACTCCTCGGAGGAACTCATCCATTAATTTCTGAAAGGTAATGGGCGCGTTTTTGAGTCCGAACGGCATTCTAGTAAACTCATAATGTCCTCTTTCAAATGTGAACGCCGTTTTGGATTGATCTCTCGGGTGCATCTTAATCTGATGGTACCCCGCCTTCAAATCTAGGGTGCTGAACACTGTTGCCCCGCTCAACCTATCTATGATGTCCTCGAATCGCGGAATGGGGTACTTCTCGTCTACCGTGTTTTCATTCAGCCTCCTATAATCGATCACAACCCTATACTTCTCTTCCCCAGGTGCGCTCTTTTTCTTCACCGCCCAAATTGGACTATTGTACGGTGATGTGCTGTCCACAATGATTCCTTGCTCTTTAAGATTCTTTATCTCTTCCCTTATGTGCTGCCTCAACGCTTGCGGGTATCGCCTTTCCCCGCATATGTCGCACGAGCTTCCTTCAACGGTATTTCGTGCACGGTTTCTCCCGTCGCGCCTAACCGCTCGGCCTCTTTGTGAAAAATATCGTCAAAGTCCCGCCTGATTCGTACCCTCCAATCCTCCGCCTGGTTCACCGCGCCTACACACAGCATTGCGTCTCTCACCCTCCCGTGACATTTGTACGTCTTACCCCCTATCTTAATGGACCATCTACCATCCTTATTTCGCGCACGCGTTCCTAATCGATTTAAAATATCGCACCCGATTATCCAATCATAACCACGCAGCATATTCTCCACTACGTGAACTCTTACTTTGGTCCCTGTTCTAAACCACGCCCCCTGTTCTAAATCACCTCCCCCTCTACTGTACAAGGGCCACCCAGAGTAGTTAATTTACATGAACATACCTGTACCTGGAGTGTCCCCTCAGTCCTCCGCCAGCTGCCTCCTCCCTGTCTTTATTCGTAGTCGTCCACTCCTGTGATTACTCCTGTCTCCTTCGCCTTCACTGCTCGCCGGTCCTTCTTCATCTGTCTCAGAAATCTCTGTCGACACTGGGGTCGCCCTATGTCTCCGTAAAATTCTCTGGGCGTTCACCTCCATGGGTTCCACCCTCTGCTTCTCCCTGCGAGAGTACATATAAGGACAATCAATGCCTGGCAATGTGTCCTTCTGTGCCGCACTCAAAGCACTCCGTGCGAGGGCACTGAGCAACCAGGTGTCCCGGCTTTCCGCAAACATGGCATCGCCGTTCTTCTCTTCTACTCTGCTCACCTCGTTTTCTCATGCTTGGCCTCTGCCTATCATTTTCTGTCTTCTCTCTCCTATGGAATTCCGTCTCCTTCTTCCTCCAGACTGCCGGTGCGGGTCTTGGTCTTCGATACGAGACCCGATTCCACCCTATCTCTTCTGGCTCTGGCCGGACTTCCTCATCCCTTGCACTAGTGTCCATCATTTCCTGGGCGCATTCTATAAAATTCTTCTCCCTGGGTAGCCCTTCCTTCTTTCCTATTTCTCTCGCCAACTGTATTTTCAGCAAGGTGGATACAAATGACATTTTGAATTCCACTTCTGCGGCGCTCGCCGTCTCGCGCATTTTCTCGGTGATCCTATTAAACTTCACCAGCAACTCGCCCGCGTATTTACCATTGCTCTGCCGCGGGTGTTTACCTTCTCGAAACAGCTGGACGAGGTCTTCTTCGGGTGTCCATCTGCCTCCTCCATAGGCCTTCTTCAATCTCTCCTTGATGATGTGCCAGGGAGTTTCTTCATCCGCCTGAATGAAGTTTAATACATGCCGCTTTACGCGACACACCAACTCTGCCCTCAACAAATCCGCGTCTCTGGGGTCTAATACATTCTCCGATGTCGTAACCTCTATTCTGTTCATTATACGATCGCCACCTTTAAGGAAATGGTTCAATTCTCCAATATCCCCATTGAACCTTTCAAGGTCTGAGATCGCCTTCCGTAAGCCCTGTGCCGTCACCGCCCTTACCTTCATCCATGCTAAAGTATTTGCGTGGGCTTCCGCCAAGGTTTCCCTAGGCAACGTGGGAACTTCTGCTCTGGGTACCGCCGGGGCTTCGGCTGGAACCTGCAGCACTGCCGGCTTCAATATTCCGTCGGTCGCCATGTCTCAACACGACCTTTAAAAATAAAATAAAAAAAACAAAGCGCTTCTCACACTACAAAAAAAATAATCGGGTTACCGCTCACCGGTTTCCCGCACGCTCGTTCTCCCGGGTTTCGGCACCACTTAGCGTTTCTCGAGAGAAAAAGATAAAAAAAAAGAAAGGGTTTAGTAATAAGCGCAACGAATTCAAGGTAATAACTGACTTTATTGCTCCAGTAATCCTACATATATAGCTTTGGCTTATTTACATGGAAGCTCTTTAGGATTAACATGAATATTGTTGGTCTCCAGGACTTAACTTATATATATATATACATGGTTAATCTAAGAAGTCAATTTTAGAGTATTATTGTTGCCCACAAACACATGGCCTCCCCATTTTTATTACTCAACTCACTGTGACAAACAAATAGTGATTTATCGCTCTTCGTTCAATTCTCAGCTTTATATTATACAAGTCGCTTCATTCTAGCCATTCATATTGTACATATGTTACAATGTTTCCTTGGTATTTAATCGTTGTTTGAACTATCTGATCTTGTCTGATCACTAAGATCATATATCCAAAATGTTATTCATTGCTTCTAAAGAAAGAACCATCTTTAAGTTGTTAGTTCGCCACTGCTAAAAATATCCACAAGAAAGAGTGTTATGGTGTTTAGGCCAGACAGCGTCTCGTACTGTCGATAACTTAAATTACTTCTGTAATTCAACTTAAATTTGTGTTCTTCTTGCAGCTTGTTAGAATTGTTGCGTTTTGTTTTCTACGCAATGTGGAAATATTTGTTAATAAATATAAAGCTAACTTGTATAGTTAAATCTTATTTTTTTGTTTGTTTTCATATTATAGGTATCCTATAGAAAGACTGTTCGGTGGGTTTAATAGATAACTTACAATCATAAAACAAATTGATAAAATGTATTCGGAGAAATTATTAAAATTTTAATTATTTAATGTATTTTTGTATTGCCTTCTACGATTAGGAAAAATCCAATTCCCTAAGCCATTTTAGTTTTGAATGAACTCTTTATCTTCTATTAAAGGCTGAATTCCTGGCTGCAATTTATATATATCAACGGTCTTTCATCTCCAACGATGCATTTCCTTTTCAAGGCTTTCTTAGCTATCATTTCCTGTTTTTATAGCGAGGTCAATCGCATTAAGAATTTAACAAAGCCTTTGAGATCTTATATATATACTTTGTTACTTCTTTTTTTTTTTTTACAGATGCTACATTTTCTTTTTCCACACAGTTTTAAATAACTGCCAGAAAAAAGTGGACAGTCAGAAATTATTGTTGTTAGGAGCAAGTAATTGGAATAATAGCTCCTTTGGAGGTGAAGCATATGCTATTCAAATTGTGATGATTATGCTTTTTAGATAACCCTGTTTTCATATATTGCTACCTCAGCCCTTGCGAATGAAAACACAATTGACCGAAATCACAAATGAAATTTTTGCTTTCCTCTATCGTTTAAACTTTCTAATAACACAGGTCGGCATGATTTTTGTAACTTTGATGAGAATATGTGTATATCAATTATTTTATAGTCCTAAATCCGAAAATGATAAGCTAATTATTATTAAACGTACAGTTTTTTTGTTACTAGGAGTGAAAAAAGGAGACGAAATATTTGTACGCTCTAATACTTATTTAATATAAAAATGTAAAGCATGTTAAATCTATGCGAAGATATTACTGAAGATTATATGAATAAAAAATATATTACATGAAATGCCATACAGCGACAAAATCACTCACTTTTTTCCCTAGTGTTCTCTATCTGATGATGGAATCCATTTCTTTTTATAAGCTAGCAGTAGTCGCCCCAATATTGATGGGTTTCAGCGTTCCTGCTGCCATGTTTCCATCCATGATGTCCTGGTGAAACCTCTCGTCTTGTTCGCCGCTTACTGCACCCAAATTTTCTGGAAAAAATCCAAATTTGGCGTAAAAATACATTTTTAAGGACATGCGCTAGTCTGGTATTTCATAAGCTTTCTAAAGTCCAATTGAGAGCGTTCGCCGTAGGAAGGAGGAGAGGGAATGATCAGGGGATCTCTTCTTCCCTCCGAAATTTACCAAAAGATATAATTTTCATACCCACAGCATAAGATTTGTATTTTGATTTATATTTTGGGTAATTTTAACTTAGCTTTTGATCCAATTTTCATGTTTGTCCTTAAAACTTACGCCAAATTTGGTGATTACAGAGATTTAGACGATTTACGATACAGAGATTTACCTTCTTATTAAATCCTACCTGCCGAAAAAAAATTCTGCGTCTGCCACTATAAATCTCATAGATAAACCAGTGGCAGACGCAGAATATTGGCATCTTAGAAGTCTTTTGTAAGAGTAATGAAAGGATTATTGGGCAGCAAGAAAGATGAAAACTATATAAATCTCATAGATGAACCATAGTTTTCATCTTTCTTCCTGCCCAATAATCCTTTCATTACTCTTACAAAAGACTTCTAAGATGCCAATATTTCTTGAAAACGGAATTCAGCTAGAATCTTCCTTATTTAAGGTCCAATAAATATGCCTTCTCTTATTTCGTCGCTGTATGTGTGTTTGTTTTACATGTCTATTATATAAATATTAGATTGTAAACATATTTTCTATTTCTTTTTTTTCATCTCAGTCATCTCCTCTTCATGGGACATGGAACATAAGAGAGTTTCAACGACTCCGATCCTACAACTTTAACCCTGAACGTGTTACAGTAATTATCTTATCATTTTCGGATTTAGGACTACAAAATACTTCATATACATCTATTAAAATCAATGTTACTTCAAATTAATTTAAATTTGTTGACCTGTGTAATTAATACAATCGCTTAACTCTTACCACACTCTCTCTCTCTACTTAACTCGTTCGCTGTTACATATTTTTGTTCTTCGCCAAATTTTGGTTCGCTAAACTTTAAATCATTGTTATGCCAAGTCTTTAGGACCATTTCTCTGAGATAGAATTGATACTTCATTATTTTACTACTAAAAAATTATCATTGCTGTATTTCTTATATCTTACACATGCATATATCGCATGAACAATCTATTTCATGCATTAGTATAATGCATATTAGAAAGAACTAAAATTGCAAAGCTGTTTTAAATTTCTCCTTAAATTAAGTTTCGTGGTTTTCAACTGAAGCGCATGTATTGCTGAAAGCTGTTTTATTGCCTTGGCTATTCGCTTATTAAATCCTGTTACATCGTTTGTGCATTTATCTCGACGCCTATGGCCATGCGATTTATGGCAAATGGACCCTGTCATTATGGCTGTACGGCGGCAGTCCAATAAGCTCATACATGACCCATGATCACTTGCCAATAGCCAGCTGTGCACTCGGAACCTATAAGAGTATAACCAACCTTGTTCGACCCTCTTTCGGCTGGGGGTGGTTAGATTAGATTCTTAATAGTTCTGTGGGAACTTGATTAATTATTTTTTGGCAATACGTTATTCCAAAAGCTGATACTTATGGTTAATATGGATTACATATGAATTTTTTTTTTGCAATATGTAATTTTTTTCTTTTACACGATTTTAAGTTCTAAACTCGATATTTCTCTATTTAACATTGAACGGTATAATTTTTGAAAGGATGACATTTCGTCAACCATTAGAAAAAAAATATGTAAATTTCTGTATTTTATTTTTAAAAGGTTATAAAATATTTATATGCTGAAAAATGCATATATATTTGATATTTATGTGATAAGTTACTACAGAACCTTACTTATATGGCTAATATGATATATTTAAGATTTGGAACCAGGTTATTGTTTATAATTCCAATCCTATCCTTTGGTTCTGAAATAATTTAATGATGAAAGATGATTACATTTAAAACTAAAATAAAATTACTTGTTCAACTCAGTGTGGTTGAAATTTGTAGCGATGAATGTTTTTGATTTAAAAACAAATTATGGCATCCTTTTTAAAAGATTATTAAGATGATTGTCAATTTAAAAGATTTTTTCTGAACTTTAAGAATGCAATAACCGGTATCAGAAAATAAAAAAGATGAGTTTCTATATAATATATAGAACCAAATAGCTCCGCCTGCCTATAAACCTAGTAGGGGAAAAAGAGATATATCATCGGGAAGTTATTGTAGTTCAAAGTTGAAAACAAAATACACGTGTGTTGCCGTTAAGACTGATAAAATCTTTATATTAAAAAAAAAATGATTAATATCGGTAATTTTTTTATGCAGTAAATATTCCAAGTTTCGATTTTTTTTTAAAATTATAATTTAGGATTATTACGTTTTATTGATATATTATCCTCGCCTTCAATTAAATATAATATTGGATAATTTATTATTATAATTTTTGTTCATAATTAATTTCTTAATACCTTATTCTATCTCGTATTAGAATATAGCAGTATGGTATATATCTAGGTACTGGAAAATAATTTAGTACAGCAGATCTTGAAGAATCAATAAAAATGATTGCCATATTTAGTCAAGGATTAAATCAGGTTTTCCAGCAGTCTTGAATTACTTGAAGATCGGGAATTCTGCTTGAATATTTCGCGTCAGGAAAAAATCGGGACTTATGCTTGAAAAAAGGTAAATTTTAATTTTTAGACTAATAATTCCATTTTTCCATTAGTATTAAGTAACAAGTGTATAATAGAAGACGGTTGACGTAGTTGTCCCCCTTGCTATCTCTAATTCCATAATAGCTAGAAAAAGCCTCCTTCATCTTTGTTCTGTCTCACCTTACCGGGTCGCTTTACCTGTCGCTAGGTGACCTAGGGATGTTATGGAACGGTAAAATGATGTAATAATAAAGTACTATTGGAGCTAATTTTCTCCAAACAGCTTCGAGTTTCAATTTCAATCGATTTGCATTCGTCTTCTTATAATAAGTTGCCCTTGAGACCGAGAGTGGAGTGACGGCGATAGTGGTTGCCAGGGTTCATTTTAATCCTTTGATTATGATTATTTTATTATATAAATAAACATACATACACAAACAAACATTCATATTTGTATATATATATATATATATATATATATATATATATATATATATATATATATATAAATTTGTTTTATTATGTAAAATAACTTTATGAATAAAATTGTGGTGAAATTTATTCCAATAAGCGAATTTTATTTATTTACACTTGAAATTGTTTTTGTTCTGTATTTTCTAAACTTTTTATTCTTGGCGATGCGTTGAGCCCTCTGTGTAAGAAGTTAAGTTACAGTTTTTCGTTATAAACATTTTATCATAAGCCGACCAAATATCACATTTTATGGTTCTAATTTAGTTTTAAATTTAATCCAATAATTGATGAAAAGCGCCATGAATTTAAAGTTCACAGCCTTGAAAACCTTGAATTATAATTTGTTTAATACTATTATACCAGCGATAGCTGGACACCTTGTAAAGGAATGTATGTATTTACTTTAAAAATTCTGATTTCTTATGTTCCAATTCTTTAAGTATTTGTTTGCCAGAATATTATCACTTTTTTTTTTGTTTTATTGTTTACTAAAGCTTCTAATGAAACATTTTATCTTCCTATACCGTTAGGTTTAAAGGTAAAAGAGACTCTCCTGTGTCTATGTGGAGAGCGGGATTTTGTCTAGGACGGCTGGTGTTAGTAGTTGCGCACTAGCTATTTATAGAAGTTTCTAAGTTGGATGACCACTGGAATCTCTAGCATGATAATAAATCAATAAATTGTTTATTTATAACCATAAGGCATATAAATGTATACATTTGTGTGTGAAAGTATTTATTTTGGAGTATAACTATAAATTTTTTCCATATTCTTTTAGTTTTTAAATAAACATATTTTTTAAATAAAAAAAATCCTATTTCAATCCTTTGTTCTTTGGTTAAATTCACTGAAAGAAATTCGTTCCTTCGTTATTGTAGTAATGCTTTTTTCTTTACTTTATTGTATAAAAGTTTCTAAGTTGGATGACCACTGGAATCTCTAGCATGATAATAAATCAATAAATTGTTTATTTATAACCATAAGGCATATAAATGTATACATTTGTGTGTGAAAGTATTTATTTTGGAGTATAACTATAAATTTTTTCCATATTCTTTTAGTTTTTAAATAAACATATTTTTTAAATAAAAAAAATCCTATTTCAATCCTTTGTTCTTTGGTTAAATTCACTGAAAGAAATTCGTTCCTTCGTTATTGTAGTAATGCTTTTTTCTTTACTTTATTGTATAAAAGTTTCTAAGTTGGATGACCACTGGAATCTCTAGCATGATAATAAATCAATAAATTGTTTATTTATAACCATAAGGCATATAAATGTATACATTTGTGTGTGAAAGTATTTATTTTGGAGTATAACTATAATTTTTTTCCATATTCTTTTAGTTTTTAAATAAACATATTTTTTAAATAAAAAAAAATCCTATTTCAATCCTTTGTTCTTTGGTTAAATTCACTGAAAGAAATTCGTTCCTTCGTTATTGTAGTAATGCTTTTTTCTTTACTTTCCCGTATCCCATGCACATAAGTGAAGTCTGTCCTGCTTCTGAAAGCAACTCGTACCGACTGGACGTTGGAATGATGACCCTACATGAACCCAAACCCGCCGACCTCATCCGTGGATCTAGACCGATTCGTCAATGTCCTTGTCGAAAACTTGTGCTAGAGCTTACATCGGTAGAAGGAGTACTGACGAATTGACCCCAAACTAGTTTTGGACGGTACCCTTTATGAGCTCATTAATGTTTTATGGAATAGTGATGTGAATACACTGGTAGTCAATATTCATTATTATTTATCTCTGCCAAGTGTTTTTACATTCGCTGGAATAGTAGGCGAAGTCGAAGAAACTAGTGGGATGGCAGTCTGTATGAATTATGATTAAAAATAAAAAGACCCCTATTAAAATTATTATCTCTGTTTTTGTTTTCTCTCAATAACAATTTCTATTTAGAATAATATCGATATTATTCATTTTTTTTTCAGTAGCTTAAATTATTTATTTTTATTATTTGTTTCCGTTCGGGTCTCTTGAGACGCACCCCGACGTCAGATGCCGTTATTTACCTCTATGGTTTATTCTCCTGACAGCACTTCATATTGCTTCGAATGTCTTCAGTTAAAATTAAGGATTATAATATCCCTTAATATTTTCCCTCATTCCCAAACAATGTTCCTGTACATAATAGAATTCGTTATCCAGGTGGGTCCCTTATATTTGTCTTTTATTGGGAGCTGGTGATGGTATGTACACCATAAGAATACTGGGTTTTCTACCATTGGCGCATACTTGACCCAGTTCTGTTCAGTGGATACCTTCCAGGAGCGGGTAATGAAGTTTGTCAACCTTTTCTCTTTATTTGACGCCATTTGCTGAAATTTACTTATTTATTTATTCATTTATTTACTTATTTAAAAAAAAAAATATTTATAATGCGATAGCAATAATTATTGTATGATAGTTGACATTAAATGGATAAGGGGTAGTCTATTGATAACAGCCTGGTATTTTTTTAAAATAATAAACTTCAAAACTGAAAGTTATGCCGATTTCTTTTTTTGTTTAAAACTTTTAACTTTCTTTAATGTTCTGTAAATGATGTATTTATTTATTTTCTATTTTACATGTGAAATGTCAACTTTAATCTTACTAAGTACAGGATGCCTACAAAAGTTGGTCATTTGAAAATTTTATGTTTCTGGTATAATATGGATAGATAAATTATACATAATATATGCACACTTATAATATTAAATTTACATACAATTATTTTAATTCTTAAATAAGTTTATTCATTATAAATAAATACGGACCTTTTATTCTAATAACTATTTTTAATTATAAAATATTTACTTTGAGAAATATAGATATAAATGATTTATATTTCTTATTTTGAACTAAATAATGTTTTACTAAATCTTTGAATAGTGTTTTAAATCTGTGATTTTTTTAAAGAGTAGTGTTAATATAGGAGTAGTATAATTTGATTTTTCTTTTTTGCAGGTAAGTACTGATGCTATCCAAAATTGATCCTTGTATTATTAGTAAGTATTTGACTCATTCGATCTCTGTATTATTTTTTAAACAATTCATTTTGAATGGTTCATTTCTTTTATTACTTCAAATAATATATTAACAAACTTTTGGAAATGGCAAAGCTTAATTAATCGGCTGTCTCAATTATGAAAGCCAAAATCAATTTAGGGTTTACTGAACTTGCAACTACTAGGTTATTCTTGACCTAACCGTCTTGCGAGAAATCCTCAACATTTGGGAAACATTTGTAATCAGAATTAATGTACTTGTAGTATGTAGGTAGCCTTTAACAGCCCGTACTCATATCCAACTCGTATTTGAATTTTTGTTTTTGCTTTCTAATTTTTCATATGAAACATAACGATTATCAGTTTTAGTAAAAAAAAAAGAAGAAAATTGTTTAGTAGGATTTTCGGCATGTTCCCAATTAGTAACAATGACCGCTACCGATTAAACTTTTTATTTTTATATGTATTTATTTAAACTTATGAAATAGAGAAGATACGACAGGTTTTATGAAACCTTTGTTATAAAAATAAATTAAAAAAAAAGAAGGCATATTTAATGTATTCCAAAAAATCGTAAGTAACTCAATTTTTAAAAATTTGTCCAGTTTTTGCATCCAAAAAATAAGTTTTGACTTTATACAAGCAAATAAAAACATTGAATGAGTGTTTACTTTTAAATAAGCATTTTTTAAAAATTCCACACATTTGGCAAATTGTTGGGAACATTGGCCGCTAAAGGATTAAAAGCCAAAAAGGAGTAAACTGGACAGGTCTTTATATTTCAATGTGAATAGAACTTTATATCTCACTTAAAAATGTTTGCTTATAATTTTAATTCTCAAAGTATTATTTTTAAAGGCTTAAAACACTTATTAAAGGCGATTTATTATTTTAATGTTTAGAGTTTTATTTATTTATTAATTATTATTTAG
The DNA here is from genome assembly GCA_948150685.1 of Rhaphigaster nebulosa. Lineage (NCBI taxonomy): Eukaryota > Metazoa > Arthropoda > Insecta > Hemiptera > Pentatomidae > Rhaphigaster > Rhaphigaster nebulosa. The sequence goes on along the minus strand of OX411306.1, from coordinate 68,092,863 downwards.
TTAATCGCAAGTAATCCTAAGTTCTCTGAACTATTGCATTATTTAATTAAATTTATATATTTTTCTACTTGTTAACTTTCTGATGTTTCACTATTTTTTTTATGTGATATAATGCAGGATACAAATTTTCATTACTTTGTTTACCTCGAGGTTTATTAATGATAATAAAGAAATGGGTATTCATATTAAATTATTTTAAGTTTTAGTTCCTTAAGCCTGGCTGTTTATTATTTTTTTTATATACGCCACGAAAGGGAGTGCAATTTTTCATCCAACTCTGATTGATGCCCGTAATGGGATTTCAATTTGTTGAAAAAATTATATTTTGGCGCCTAGACAGTAGTCGGTGCTGACTGGACTGAAAGAATATTGAGTTTTTATTAATATTATTTATATGAGCATTTCAATGTATGAAATTTATTTTAACAATATTTTTCGTTACATTTTTTTTCATTTACAAAACTATGACAGAAATATTAAAATATAACAGTTTACTGAACAATTTACATTCTTTTCTTAACCGTTCATTCAATGCTGAATTCAAAAGATAGATAGAATCAATATTCAAAAGACAAAGACGGTAATTTTATGGAGTTAGTCTCTCTGAACTGAAACTGAAAACCGAATATATATATATATATATATATATATATATATATATATATATATATATATATATATATATATATATATATATATATATAAATAATATAAAAAATATATTAATAGATAATATAATATAACCTCACATAAACAAATTGTTTTTAGAATGTGATAATGTTTATGGTAAATAAGTGAAATAGGCGATTTAAGCAAATCTAACATATCTTATGTTCTCGTATGATATAGTTCGAGAAGTTGGATATGCCTAATAAATCTTAATCTATTAAAAATAGTTGCACTGTTCTACATCAAGTTTTTTTGTTTTCAACATTGATTTCTATGAATTCGTTTTCCTAGAACGAAGAACATCTTATAAAAGAAGTTTTTAAAAGTCTAAAAGGATTCTTTTTGTCCAACCTTGTCCGTCTGATTTGTTAAGCCATCTCTTTTTTCTGTATATTCCGGTTTGTTATGACAAGAATTTTTTTTGAGATGAAATTAGTATGCTTCATTAAGTGAATTCATTTTTTTATTTTTCATTTTCAATGATTTCGGGTTAATAAATATATTGTTGCACTTTAAGCACCATTACGCTGAAATCTGCATCATTCGACAAATAGCCTTGAATCAATTTTTCCGCAAATTACATCTGGCCTTATCAAGAATTTCATTAAACTTAATGCTGCTTTTATATTCCTATTTTGCCCCGCGGAAGAGTCGCAGTAAAGGACTTTATTTTAAAATCGGAAGCATATATTTACAAATGTTTGACTAAACACGAAGCTTTGTTTTTAGAACTACCTTTTAAGATCTATGGCTTCTTTATCTTCCTTGCTAACTATACGTAGAAGATTTGTTTAAATTAAAATTACCCTTTCTCTAAGGGTTTCTCAACTCGAAACATATGCAGAAAAACACAGGCAACAAAAAAAATTTTTTGAACACTTTTTTAACTTTAATAGTTGATCTTTATAGATTTGTATGTGCTGAATCTAAATCTGGCCTTAGTTATTTGTATCACCCATAGTTTTCCAGCAATATGTTTTGTATTATATAGTATAAACCACTATCTAAACCCATATACGGTATACGAGGGAATTAATGAAATTAATGTTACATCATAAGCATGGTTTGTATTTACAGGATCTACGAGGTTTTTGCGTAGAATGTTCTTCTCACCAGGTTTTAAAGACTTCCTCACAGGCCAGTTCTTTCTGCACCAATGTTGATTCCTAGCCCTACTATCCCATTCACACAAGAAACATGAAAATTTGGTAAAACCACCTTGCTGACCAAGGAGCATGCATGTTATATTTAAATCACCACATATCATCCAACCATGAGCAGAATAGCCTATTCGATTTAACACTGTTTCTAGTTTTCATAGTTTTCTTTATAATCACAATTCTTAAATTGTGGTTGATACAGCTTTTTTAATATCATATTTGGATTCAGCACCCTAAATACTGTAGGAATAAGGTATTTTCAGTACAAAAGTTTTTTCATCGTTGGCCTGTGTAACATAAAACTCTCTTTATAGGTTTTAAAATCATTTAGTTGAAATTAAAAGAAAGTTATGTAATTTAATAAAATAAACAAATAAAATTTCCTAACCAAACTATAGCAAATAATTTTAAATACGTTTATTTGATACTGTTTAATAAGCATATTCACAAAATGAAAAAATATCGTTTTCGTAAAAGTGGTTATTACTCATTCTGCCAACTGAAAGGGTCATATATTTCTAACGATAAATCTTACTTTATTTATTTATTTATGAATATGGTGGAGGTATATCCATTTTGGAAATTAAACCGTGTGGGACCTTGATTTGGAACACTAAATTGTCTCGGTTGAAAATTAGTTAATGCCTTAGGCCAGGGTGGGAAAACCTCATATGATTATTTGACGATTGGACGAACACGTCCTACAATTAGCATGATTTGGAAGTTTAAGATTTATTTTATTGGCCCTCCACTAAATAAATATCATAACACAAACTGATGGCCTCCGGGTATATTTAAAAAAATAGTTTTGTTAGATGTTTTTAAAAAAGTTTTGTCTGTCCTGCTATTTAAGGAACTTAACTTAATGCTTATACTAAATGCTGAGGGATATAAAACTTTTATGCCCTCGTACTTTATTTACTACCGGCCATCATGGAAGCATCCTTGCAGGACAGAAAAACTGTCCTCCTTTGCTCTCTCTATCAGAGGTTATAAACTAAGTGCAGAATCATGGAGATGTCAGAAAAGTTTAATTGACGAGTGGTTTTTTTTTGTTTTTTTTTAGTTAAAATTACTAATGGAAAAGTCTTTAATCATGAAATGTTGACCTATTCGATTCAAACAAACATATTTTTTAAAAATATATTTGAAATGAAGTTAATGAAATGAAATAAATTAAAAATTAATTTTATTCTGTGGCTTTTAGTCCTCTTAAAATGATAAAAAATTTACAGCACCAGTAGCATTTGTCTGTAATATTTATCAAAATTATAATTATAATATCAAAGACAAGATAGGTATGTAATAATTGCAGATACTTAAATCACAATTAGATATCTACTATTTACACTAATAAACAATAAATTTAATAACAAAATTAATAAATAAATAAATTGAACGTACATATAACTTTAATTCTTTCATACATCTGGGAGATTGAACGTAAAAAAGCCTTCAGTTTTACAGCCACCATTTGCTATTTATTTTTTAAAACCAATGTCATATTCTTTATTGGCATGATAATTTCTGTAATTTGAAAGCGCACACGATTTGTTATGCATTTTTAAATTTGTTTTCAATATTTTGGCTATAAAATGCATTTCGCCCACTCAGTGTTTTCTTAACTTTTAGAAAGTCAAAAAGATACCAACAAGGAACTTAAAAATTTAAATTCCGTCTTTGTGGGAATTAGTTCCACCTATCTCTTATTTTTTTCTGCCACCTATTAATTATTTCTATTATTATTTCTATAACATATTAAATCTTATCTATATTGAGGACTCCCCAACCCCTCATATTGAGTAATATCAAGCGGAATTTCTCTTAGTCTTGATGTTACGGTTTATTCATTAGTTAGATTAGAAGATCTCTCATTCTGCTCTTTTTTTAGCCTTCTATGGGTGTTTATGGACATGGCAATTCATAAATTGTATGTAAGTGATATTTCGACAGTTAAATGTAATTGCTACTTAAAATATAATAATAATAATAAATAAATACCAACGTTAGATTAAAACCGTGCCTGGATTTATAAAAGTACCTAATCTTTGGTTTGTTTGACTTCAGGAGCCAGCTGTTTGTTTACTCACATCGGTTTTAAATTTACCATGTGCAGGGGAACTTATGGTCTATTTTAAATCTGACTGATAGCTCAAGGGCTAGTCACTTGCTTTGGAAGATTGTGTACCCCTGTTAGAGGTATCCGTAAAATTTAAATAATAATCTGAACAAATATAAAGCAGTGAGAAAGGAAATTGAAACCTCTGTTAAAATTTATGGATACCCGGAATATTCATTTTTATTGAGCTTAGCGTGTTTCGCTTTAAGTCTATGCCCTTGATTTCATAATTTATATATTCTTCTACTTAATAAATATTAGTATTTAAGTTATTCTAAATAGTTAATATAGAAAATTAAGTATAAATTAATTTGTACAGCAACATTAATTTATTAAAAATCAATGTATCAACGACTATTATGGCTTCTCATAACTTTTGATAAATTAGTATCTAAATGCATTAATTTATTAAAAAAAAAAAAAAAAAACCGTTTACTTAATAAATGAGACAATTCCATTCTATTTTTTTTTTAATTTTTGTCTCATGTCGGATGCATACGTGTTAAAAAAAAAATAAGTAGCTACATTAAACATAGTACATTAAACCAAAAATTATTCATTAAATTATAAGATAAAGAAAAAAAATCGTTTACATTATTAATTTATATATAATAACAAAAAAACCTCTTCATCTACAGATTTGGACGGTTCTGTATGTCTTAAGTAGACACAACATTAAATTTAAATAATATATGGCGCGATACAAATGAATAGTTAATTTTAGAAAAGCTATGTCCTCCAGAAATGTGCTTTAAGTATTCCACAAAAAACTGTTTAAACACTTGAAAATTACCAAAATTAAAAATTCTAATACAAATTTGTTCAATTTTTCAGCACCTCCCCTCTCTTTCCTGAGAGGGATTAAAAATTTTGGACTTATGCCCTTGATCGAATACAGGATTCAAATAGAAACTGAATCCATCTGTTTTAGTAAATAATCTGTATTATAATAATATAAATAATTAAATAAAATAAATTATACAGCTAAGAAATAATGGTTAAATGCAATCACATGAAGGATGTTTGTTTGTATTATTTGCCAAAAAATAATTAAATATAATCTAATCATAAATATTTATGAATTATATAACTTTTATAAAATATTATTCTGGAATTATAATCTGTCCAGACATCCAGTTTAGATGCTGGCATTTTTAAAATTTTTAAAGATGGAAATTTTCATTATTTAATGTTTCTTCCATGGTTAATGTATAGCATTAAAAAAAAAAAAATCATGTTTTTAGACTCAAGTAATGTTAAAATGAATTTATTTAAAAGGCTACATTTTCTATCGATTCACGTGTGTTAAATTAACCCTAATCGCTCTCTCTACTCAATGTAGCGCATGTAGGCGAGCCAGCGGAAAATAGTGTAAAATTAAATTGCCCTTAGTCACGTGATGATGTTCCAGCGATAATCTATTTGTTGATTTAGGTGTTCCCTTCGACCACGAGGCTGATTTGTGACCCACAAAGTTAGAACTTAAAAAAAATATTCATATTAACGTAACTATTATTATTACAAACTGGGCTGCTGTTTTTAAACTTTATCGATTTTTTATATAAGTCAAATAGATATAGAATTTAAATTTAATTTTCGGACGTTTATTTTTTCGTTATTTATTTTTTAATAAGACACAAACAATTTAAAAATTTAACTGTGAGCGATCTTATAAATCATTTAACTTTATTATATATAGATTACTACATTTCATATAACCCTTCATTTTAAAATATTTTTTTATAGTTTAGACTCTAATTAAAAATTATTATTTAAGAATTTAGTTGAATAGGAATGTTATGTTTTTTGTAAGTGTGTTAAGTTCAAAAATTGTATATTGAATTTTGACTAAAGACTTACCATAAATTCGTAATAGCAACTTTATCATGGATTAGTTACAAAATAATGGGTTAGGTTTTAATGCCGACAAAACTATATGTATTGATTTGTGGTGGCTAGCAACCACTTTGTGCTTCAAAGCTCACTTCAATTATACAGCCAACGTAATCTGATCTGGCCATTGTGGTCGATTTGAATATTCTGTCCATTTTCCTTTATTTAGGAAAGTAGTGATTGTATTCATCACTATTGGCCTTTGCTTTAAGCTTATTTGGCTTCTTTTCATGGTACAAAGGAATTCTTATCTACTTTTGTTAGTTTAAAAGGAGATGTTAGCAATTGCTTCTGTGTCGATTTTTGCACTTTGCGGAACGCCGATTTAGTATTATGAATCGTACTTTCTCCATTCGAAGTAACGTTATATTTTTTTGTATTTGACTTAATTTACAAGTGTTTAGCTCAACTAGTACTGACAAAATAGTGCAGGATGAATAGACTAAATAAACAACAAAATTTGTACATTCATGACAATTTTATCATAACTTCGTCTTGGTAGTAGGAAACTTATTTTGCCCAAATTTTGGGGGACAACTCTCCCTGAGTATGTATACCTGAAATTTCGGCGTTTTTAAAGTTTTGCGCATCTCTACAGCTCCACCATATTAGTTTATAGAGCTGAAAATTTGTATGTGAATTGAGTTGTTGTTAGTATGTTTTGAGGGTCTCTACTTGGTTCAGGTTTCATCTTTCAGCGGAGAGGCAGAACAATATAATAAAAGTATGAGTAAATTTCGGTATCTAGGGAGGACCCTTCTTTTGTGGATATCTACTTTTTTCTCACTCCCCCATTTTTAAAATATTTTTATTTTAGTGAAATACGATTTTAGTTCTACTGCTCACGGATTTTTTAATTGTTAAACGTATTTTCAGTCCCAACTGAATGTGTTAAATGAAATAAAAATTAAGCTATTTTAAGAAACCAGTCCAATTGTAAGATTAAAAAAAAAATGAAAGTCGAAAGTTTCTTACTTTCAACCTTAAAGGTCGGTGGTTAAGACGGTTAAAAATTAATTATACCAGAAAACTATCTCCTCGTGTTAAATGATGAAATTAGCTTAGTAGAACAAGGGATTCGTTCTCCCTCCCTAGACGAACTAGAAATCATGCTCAATTATCGATTCAATCGAAGCTTTAGAAATGGTAGGAAATAGGAGTTGAATCGACATGTGTGATCTACACTCCGACCGCAATCTTCTATTTTCGACGGAAGGCTATCAGGCCTATCAACCTCCGGATGGGGGGCAGGCGTGTAAAAATGCCAGCGACCTATAATGGCTGTTGTACAAAGGATTTTACCGTAGCAGACTATTATGTTGTTGGGGAGAGGGGTTTAGGGGCACAGCTGGGACCCGGATTAGGCAGAAACACCTCTCAATCAATGGCTCTTAGCCCTCGTTTGTTCTCTGACGCGGATCTCAGGTGACCTTTGTCTACCTACAGTTCACTGCGTTGTAATTGAACAGGTTAACTACATATATCAAATAATACGTGTCTCCCCTTTCTGAGCTTCTGCTCTCTCATTTAATCAACAAGAACATTCAGCGAAAAAGTGCATAAGGCCAGCGATAAATTTAATATTTCTTGGACTGACTTGGTTCTTCAATAATATAATAAGATTCTTTAGTTTCTTGAAAACCAGATAAGGAATTTCTGCCCAAGAACTACTGCAATATTCAAGAACTTAGAACAGGAAATAGCACTTTAGGCATCTCACTGACTTTCCAGGAAATTCCTCAAAATTCAGTTGAAGAATTTAAAATTTTATCTTCTATTAGTTATTCCTAATGAAAGCTAGGAATTATCCTTTTTACTTCTCTAAGCCCTATATCATGTTTTAAAGATTTTGTTTTGCAAATAAGCTTCTGATAAATTAATAAATCTAAGCAATTCTAAAATTGCAATTTTTCACATTCGTTAATAATACGTGATGGTAATGATTAATAATGAATAATGACTAATGGGTCGCACACGTGATGTCTACATAAGTATGCTAATTTTTGTTTAATATTCAATCTTTAATTCTTTATTGGATTTAACCTTAGAATTTTATGGTCTTCAAAAATTCAGTAGTGATATTTTTATGAAATAGCCTTTTTTTTTTAATATTTCTTTAAATAGTTCGTTAAAAGTTTTGAACTAATATGATTAAATAATATTATTATAACGTCAAAAACTTCAAATTTTATGAAAAACTGCCATCTGTATTAAAAATAAACTAACTTAGCTTATTATGGAAATGTTGTTAAGTTGGATATTGTTAGTTTTGCTTCATAATTCAAGTAAAATCGTGAGCACAGTAAAGGATAGAACCAGAATCTATCCATAACTCAATTGCTATAAAAATTGGAGAATGTGACTTTTGCAGTGAGAGCTCTCATGGTTATGCTAAAGTGAATTAATAGAATGTGCTAAACATTATGGAAACCGATAAAGTTTTGTTTTAATCCGCAAGTATCCGTATGTGTTGTAATTAATAAAAATAACTAAGAGTAGGTAATTCATTAATTGTGATAAGTTTATTATGACAAATAGTGTGATAAATTTATTACAGTTTAGGGTTACTGTTTTTTTTCTCGATGTTTTAAATCCTTAGTAAGTTATGGAGAGAGCCGTTTTTTTATTGCTGCATGCCTGTCATCTCTGACGTGATATGAAATAATCTCATACATTGCTCTGAGTATTCTTGCTGTTTGTAATTCTCATTATGAGAATAATTTGCGTGAAATATCCTCTTAGATTAATAAGAGCTGTTGATCCCTTGCAGTTTGGCGCCTGATTGCATGGTTTCAATTCCGCCTGAAAGGCACCTGTTCATGGACTGCGGTGAGAATCATTTCTGATACATAACTAAATGCTTAAATATCTGAACAGTTACAACATTTATTAAAATACATCTAGTAATAACAATATTTTTCAAATAATAAATAACAAAAACTTTAAGTAACGGAAAAACCTCTTTAACTTTAGCATGTAGTGAGTTTACGTAATAAACAATAAACAAACTTGATTTTTTCCTAGCGAACTTACATTTCATATTTGATAAATTATTAAACTTGTTGAGAAAATGAAAATAATTAAATTTCATTCTTAACAACCTAAATAAAAAATCGTCAAATTCTTATAGTTTTCTAGGAGATTCGAATTGTTTACTCGTTGCTACTAAAATTTCAGATCAGCGTTCCTGAAGAGTTATTTACTAAGCCATCCATTATTGTAAAGCTTTCACGAGTGTGGGTGACAGCACTTGAGTTGCCTTTTACACCGAGGGACTCTTACCGATAAATTAATAACACCTTCCTCACTCCTATGTATTTTCACATTGATATACATTATACTTAAATGCTTTATTATTATTGGATTTAATTAACAGCTTATCTTAAATTGTTAATTACCATCAAATTATGCCTAAAATATCTCTATATTTTTATATAGATTTTATATTGTAACATTGAAAAAGTAATGAAACCAAGCGCTTTTACGTATGTCGTGTCTTAACTCTTAATTCCTGTTCCACGTCCCAAATAATTTCTCAGATTTGGATCCAACGTGAAAAAAATCTTTAAACCTTTTTTTAAATAAATTCTCTTTTTTTTTCCAAAAACTATTTCCAAAAATTACAACGAATTCGATACGGATTCATTTGGCCATTTTCTGTAGAATAGGACAATGCAAATTGTAACATTGTAGAAAAAAATAAAAAAAATCGATGCTTATCTAATAAAACTTGAAAAAACTTCTGAAAATCAGAATTTATTTTTAATTTTGAGTATATTAATTTCTAAACGAAAGTATATAAAACGAATTAATTATAATTAACGATAATTAGAATAAACCGATAGTTGTGGAAGCAGATTCATACTTAGGGATTGATAAATTATTTGCCACTGCTATAAATTTGTTTTATTGAAAACTAGTTTGGACTGTTATACATTCATCCTCAGTTCTAAAAACACACAAAAAATTCAAAAATAAGCAATTCAAAATATAGTTCGGTATTATTATACATATTAAATTAGATTAATATAAATCAGTATTATAAAACATTTATGAATTATGAATTTAATTAAGACAAGAAATCAAATACATGTTGGTACTCACCAAGGTTTAAATGGATTATATCAAACGGAAAAGTTTGTACTGGTTTCTTCTCGCATTGAACTAACAATGAACGAAAGGTAGGTAGGATGTTTTTAGGTAAACGGTTCAAGGGTCAGGGGTTTTCCAATAATGCCGATGAGTAATTGTTTTTTCTGTTATAGATGGGAATAAATTTAAGATTGGACTATTGCAGATATTTATTTGGTCATTTAAGCAAAAATCTGGATTGGATTTGAAGGATTCTATTATTTCAAGTGCTTCATATATATTTAATTTGAGACTGTTTTCAACGTGATGTATTAATTTAACTCCTGAGTCTTTGATGAATTTATGATTATTTTCATTTAAATGAATTGCAAAGTTGGAATTATCTGTCTTATTATTATATGCACATATATGTTCCTTTAATCTCTGATTTAGCGATCTTCCAGTTTTTCCCGTGTATTTGGCTGCACAATCATTACAATTTAGTTTGTATACTCCGCTTTTTTGGAAAGGGTCTATTTTGTCTTTAGCAGAAGAGAAATTTGAGGAGAGGGTAGGGTTTTTTCTATTTTAAATGCAGGGTTTAATCCTAGTTTTTTCAATTGATTTCCGACTTTGGTGGATATAGGGCCGTAATATGGAATCAAAACATAATGTTTCGGGATTGTTGAATAGATATCATTAATTGTCTTTTTTTGTAATTGTTTTTTTAAAATATGTTTTATTATACCCGTTATTTTTTGCTATGGAATATATTATTTCAATTTCTTTATTATAGTTCTTTTTGTTTAATGGTATGTTCAAACGACGGTAAATCATGCTATTAAAGGCTGCGAGTTTATGTGCTGTCGGTCTCCTAGTACCATTGTTTATAACGACATCCGTGTGGGTGGGTTTCCGGTAAATTCCAAATTCATGATGTTTCTTTTTTACTGAGATTTCTAAATCTAAAAAGTTTATGGTTTTGTTTTTTTCCAGTTCTACTGCGAATTTAATTGTGGAGAGATTCATACTTTTTAGAAGGACCAACACTTAGTTTTTAATTAATCGTTTCTGAAATATCATGTCTGGTTACTAACATTCAATCTTAGAAATCGGAGTGAATCAACCCGCATTTTCTCTAATGACCGGTAGAATGTCGAACTAACTCTTATTTATTATTTCCTAAAAACTATAATTTAGCCATGGGTATTTTTTAAAATGTATATTCCTTTAATATAGTTTATAATTTCGAAGAAAAACAAATAAACAAATAGATGCAAAATATACAATAGTTTTTTAAACTGTTCATGATATTAATATTAAACGTAAATTATAGTTTTTAAACATTTTTTGCTCTTCCGATTGGTTCAAATTCCTTAGCCCAGCACCGACTAGTGTTCGATCTATTTAGTTATCAGATATTGGAAGTGGAAGGTCCAATTGTACTGACAGCAGAGGAAGAAAGATATCGGAATGGAGTGGACTGACACCTGGTCGATTGCATCTACTATTCCTTCACTGCCCACGTTGGACTCTTTTTTTTTTTTTTTTTTTTTTTTTTGTTGCTATGTAGTTTTAATGGAACTCGCTTACCAATTAAAAAAAACGCTGCAAATTGTTACACAAGGGTTTATTATTTTCACATAGTAATATTTCAAAAATATCTGGTCTATCTATTCTCAGGACTTTCTGTATTGCTTTGATTTACAGTTCAGATAATTGGATTATCTTTCAAATGAGCATTTCTAGTGTTTCGGGAAAGGAACATGTGCAGAATACTTTATAAAACATAACTACCAAATTCTGCAAAGAAATTAAGCATTAGCCACCAAAGGGATAGTAATTTGAAGCTTGTTCCAAGATGATCGCCATGAGAGTGTCGAACTGGGAATGTTAAGAAAAAACTGTGCCAATGCAAATAGACTGAGATGGTTAGGACATGTAATCAGAGGGTAAAATATTACAGAGGAAATATTGGATGTGCACTTCTGAGGGAAAAGAAAAAGGAAAGACCAAGAAGCTAAAGGAAGAGCACAAATAATCCAAAGAAGGATAAAGTAGAGGGATGCGAGGAAGTCAGAAGCCCAAGTGATAAGTCAGCAGGCCTAGGGCTACGATGACCAGGAGCGCCTGAGAAATAGTCAACGAAGTTCATTACGCTATATCTCAGCTAATACTGATCCGATTTAAATTTTTTTTTTCCTTTTGTAGGAAATTTCATCAGTTTTCGATTGAATATAAGCCCATAAATTGAATAATAATATAACAAATAAAATGAATTGAATAATAAAATTTGCGGACGGATTTTTTTATTTTTATTCCATATTTGTATTCTACGTATCTTGAAACGTAAAACCTCAAATTTTGAGGGGGGTTACAAAAACATTTTCTTGGTCGATTACAAAGGTCTTTTATTGAAAATAATAAACCAAAAACTTATCAAAATAGATAATAAATCAAAAGTTTGTTAGTTGAGAAATATTATTGAAGAGTGCCACAACGCGGAAAATTTTGTTTTGGTTTGGAAAGCTTGCAATGGCATATATTTCTTCGGTAATATGTGTCAGATTTTTACTTTCATCATTTACCGCAATAAAAAATAATTGTTTAGGTATTATAAGTTTAGTAGTCCAGAACATAATTTAGTTACGAATTTTTTTAAATACGTTTTGATGCATTTCGAGGCTCATAACTTCCTTACTATAAACATTAGACCGTAAGTTAATTAGGATAATTTATAGAACTCTGAAGTATGCCAACAGAACTCTCAAGAAAAGAATTGATTTTCGGCAAAAATTTTCGTTGGAAATCAATTCTTTTCTTGAGAGTTCTATAAATTATCCTTATTAACTTAAGCTCTAATGTTGATAGCAAGGAAGTTATGAGCTTCCCAAGTGAGATGCAGCGTGAAGTTGGCATATAACTTTTTCGAAAGCGTTTTTTTTTTTTGCTTTAACGACCGGAACTATTTGTTTAACCTATCAGGAACTCTAGAACTATTTGAAAGGAAGCAAGAACTCTCAAAAGTTTGTGAGTTTCCATCAAATGATATGCCAACTTCACAGGCACAGCAAAGGTGTGTCCCCACCAGACAATCAATTAGCATACGTTGTCTGTGGCCATGGCATGGTCTATAATTCAACCCTCTCCTTTTTTCGACAATTTTTGCCACTTTCTTGATGTGGACGATATCCAAACGAATGCAATAAGGAGTCTCCATTTTTGTTCGATTCCAAAGTACCGCCTTTGAACCGAACTTTGTACCATTGTTTGCCACTACCCATGTGTTTCTAAGTTGCTTTCTTAGTTATTTTTAGGTCGAACAGTATGTTTTCAGCATAGAAGTGTATTTTATTTTGTTTACAAGATGAGCAAGGAATTTTAGAATTTTATATACAACAATTAATATAATTTATTTATTTTTTGGGGGAATCTACAAATAGAGTTCGCCAATACATTTAACGCATTACATGCGTAGATATATAAAATATATTTATATTTTAAATACTTGGACATCTTAAATAAATACATTAATGAATGATAGGAATAACCAGAAACCAAAATACTGACAATGAGTGTTTTGTCAAACGATCTTGATTGCTCATTGCTTCGCGGAAATCAGTATGTATTTTTTTTATGTATCAGGGACTGGTCGTATCTGTGGATAAATGAAAAAAGTATGCATAAGAAGTCTTTGGCCAATGTAGTACCAAGAGTTGGTTCTGTTTAGAATTTCCCCTTAATCCATTTTTCCATGACCTCATTTGGGATTCGATCCCTATTACTACACGTGCTGCATTTTAGAAGATTTAAGAATACTGGGGGTCAAGGCCCTGATCTTTAAACTCTTGTCTCGAGAGTTGGTCTACAGCTGTTAAAACTGAAACAACTTTATATGAATACATTAAGATAAAACAAAAATTTTATATATATAAATATATATATATATATATATATATATATATATATATATATATATATATATATATATATATATATATATATTTATATATATGTATAAAATATTATCCTGGAAATATAAAAATACTTTTTATACATTATTTAAAACCAGACTCAAATACTCTTGAGTCCAGCACCTAATAAATTTACCATTTTAGTATTGAGATCAATCGCATTAAGTCTCAGTATCTCATAACCTTTGCCACCACAACTTTCGTCTAATACCGATTCAGTGTTCCATTCCTATGTGGAAGGAGGCTAAATTAATACATCTGCAAGTTATAATTGTTATCAAAGGAATATCAAGAAATGTTTTGATAGGTAATATGCTCAAAATTTAGAAAACTATATCCTTGGTTAGTTTATTGGCATTTTATTTTATTTTCTGTAAGTATCTCACTAAGCAAGAGCCATAAAGCTGTTTGACTTTCCAAGTTTTCTTATTATAGATAAGTCCAGGTTGGAGCCATGTGAATAACTACTTTTATAAATAAGGAACATTACGTCGTGGAAACATTAATAAGGTGTTATAAAATTATAATATATAATATACATTAAAAATTAAAAAGCGATATAATTAAAAATTATACCCATTATAAATATCTGTTAATATGCTTGTAAATTCGCAGCATAGCCCTCGCAACGGAAGAAGGGTAAAATTGGAAGTAAATGCATAGGTTGGAATGCATTAGACTGAATTGCGTCGAATGTGTTCCGGTGAATACCAGATTAGAAAATGGTTATGCACGGTGTGTTATATATCTAGTCAAAAGGAAAAAATATGATTATTTGATTGAATAATGGAAGTTAATAAAATATTGCGAATGTGATGTTTCGGTGCACAGTTGCAATGAAAAAAAAAAGACAAAAATGATTGAGCAATCGATAAAATAAAATAAATAAAAATGAGAAAAGAAGTTAGGGGATATGGATAATAAGCTATTGATGCATTAATAAATTTAAGATTCGGGAATAGGCTAGGGATAAGTTTTGTTTGTCATTTTTTTGGTTCATGAGATGCTATCCTAAGCTGATTTAAATGCATCCCGAGGAGTCGTTTGTCGTTGTTGGGTAAACTAATTGAGGAGTTACCGTTTAAAGGAGGCAAGTGCCAACATTTCCGAAAAGTATTTTTTTTTTCTGATGCAATGTTTTGTTCAAAGGTTTGTAGCGTGGAAAAGAAGGTACTAATTTACTGAAAGATTAAATTTACGTTTTTCAGAAAAGGTAGGATTATCGTATTCAAAATTTAATACACCTAAAAGTTTTTCATTCCATCTGTAAAATTTCATTTTTGCCACTTAACCCCTTTTCAACGTCAATGCTTCTATTGTAAATAGAATTAGTTACCACACAAATATTTTAGAAACCTTTACAACTCCTCACGATAGCCGAGTGTTCTAAACCATGGACCTCTCTCTGGCAACATATATATGTTTAATTTTAGAAAAAAATTTCTTCCCAAAATAATCTTAAAATCGGAAATTTTAATGGTCATATTTAGTAACACAAACATTTAAATTAATTCATTTAAATTATCCTTTCTTGAACTATTGGAAGAATGGGTTTCATATATTCACCATCCAGGCACGATCTAGCGGCTGCTTCGATAACTACCACCGCTCCTTCAGCCCCTGCAGGCTGCTTTGTGCACTCCATTGTGGAATTGAATTCAAAGGGTTTGTTATTAAATTGTTAGCTTATCGAGGGCAATTGACTGGACGTTTTATTACATGGGGAATTCTGAATTCAAAGCATCACGAATTTGCTTCTATATTTTGTGTTTGTTATGGACAATATTATACTGGAATTTGGAATAAAAAACGATACGCTCCTTTCTTACGGTCCGATAATTATCGGAGTCGAATCCTATATTTCTAGTCAGAAGTCCCCTTGACATATCGGTCCGACATCCGATTTTTTCAGATCGTTTGAATACAGCCTAAGAGGTTCAATGGTACTCACAATCACTTTCGCATAGGTACAATGACATATCGGAATAAGAGCATCTATCTCCTATGTGGCTGCAGGCTTTAATTGTTTAATTGAATAAAAATGTATTATTTATTAGTGGACCGAGATAGTATGTTAAATTTTAGTAACAATTATTATAAGAAATTAAACACATTTCTTAGTTTCGCTATTTTAAGCAACTAAATAAAAATATATAGAATTTAAATATATAGAATAAAATGTCTTAAGTTTCGTTTAGTTAAAACAGAATTTCTGTTTTGTTAAAGTTTTATGGTTGAAAACACAAAATTAGGTGAGATGTCTGTATCAAGTTGGATCAATTGTTTTCGCAATTTCTCTATAGTATTTGCACCAAAATTGCAGAAAGACTTGTAATTACAAAACGTAGACTTGGATTGTATATTCGAAATAACAATAACCTAGCTTAATAAAAAGTCTATTAGAGATGAAATAGGTTAATCTGTTATTTTAGAATAACTTCGTTTTTGTTTTTTTCAAAACAACTTCAAAACTAACTTCGTTTTTGTTTGTTTTTTTGTTGTGCGTGCGCGCGCGCGCGCGCGTGTGTGTGTGTGTGTGTGTGTGTGTGTGTGTGTGTGCGCGCGCATGCGTGCGTGCGCGAACAGCCTAGCTCACACTGAAATTGAGTGTTTTAGGTTGGTATATGGCTCTTGCCATTTTGACGAAACTTAAAAGCCTTAAAAAATAAAACTTAAAGTCTTCTCCTTTTAGCCCATTGACTTTTCATACGTTTAATATTTTATCACCGAGAAAATGCAAGAATGTTATTACGAAAAAAAAAATGTTATTTGCGCATAGTTCAGCAAGTGTCTATTTTATGGTAAATTATGTATAAGATCACATGAAAGAAAATATTTATCTCTAAAAAACTAATAAAGGGTTATATAAATCGGACCTGTATTAGGAAAGATACTGCTTATAAGGATTACGAACCCTACATGGAAACCTGAGTGTGTCCGAAAGCAGACGGATGGGACCGATCCTCCTCCAACCAGGCCCTCATCCTCTACAATACACTCTGTAATAATGTAAATGTAGGAATTATTAACTTAGTAATTTCTACTTTTATATTATTTATTGGAAACAAAATGTTTCCATGGTAACTAAATAGAAACTTAAAGTTTATATTCAGCTCGACAAACCAAAAATATATAGTGCACAGAATTGTCGAATAGCAATTTTTTTGAAAATTATTTGATTGTACTTCTGTGAGAGAAGACGTGAAGAAGTGGATGCCGCTGAGAACATTTCAAGTAGTATTTATGTGAAATCTTTAAAAATATTTTAAAAAATGGGTAACCATTACTATAGGGTTGTATGGGAATATTGAGATTGAGACCGTACCAGATTTTTTTTATTGTTTCTACTTTCTATTACGTTTAGATCATACATATTCCTAACACAACTTATTTATCTTTTATCTTTATCACTTCTGAAGAATAACTGATATGATAAATGACTTATTAGTATGTAATTTTGAAATACCCGCCTATTCCTAATATTGGAGATTCA
Organism: Rhaphigaster nebulosa; assembly: GCA_948150685.1. Taxonomy (NCBI): domain Eukaryota; kingdom Metazoa; phylum Arthropoda; class Insecta; order Hemiptera; family Pentatomidae; genus Rhaphigaster; species Rhaphigaster nebulosa. The sequence continues at coordinate 68,075,484 of OX411306.1, read as the reverse complement.
GTGGGTGCCTGCTTCCTCCACTAGATCTCTCTGAACTGCTCCTTTCGCTGGTATCCATTCGATTTAATTTTTAAGTCTTAATATATTCACCAAACGTACTTGTCTTGTGGTTATTTCGAAGCAGTTAATATTATGGTAGGAATACAAAAAAATTATAATTCTTGTGAAATCGATTTTGAGTAGCCAGAAAAGTGACGGAATATTAGGATTACTAAACCGGAATTCTCATTGTTTTAGAAATATATCTTTCAGTTTCCATGAGATATGAAGAACTAAGCAGATTATATATTTATGGTATATCAGAGATCTCCAAAATACATTACATCTGCGCCTTTCAGGTTGAATCTTACAGGCATGTCTTATGTTTATATCATGTCTTTGTTTTTATTCTGCGAAGGTTGAATGTGAGAGGTACGAACGATGTCAAAGCACCTTATGTTCGCGCGCGCGTGTGTGTGTTGCATAATGGATAATATAGCATTTATGTAATGCTTATAACAATCATGCGGATGTCAACTAGCATTTATTTGTAACATGTTTGTAGAAAATTACTATACCTTGGTTTATTTTATTTAGCTATTCAATTATAATACATTATTTTAAGAAGTTAGGTAAATAAAGAAATTTTTAGTAAATTATATCAACATTGGGAATATGGTTGCGTCTATTGTGTTGCTAATGCTCTTAGGTACACTGAAAAAGCGTGTTAGGTTTAAAAACGTGTAGAAAGTATTTATCTACCGGCCACAAGTTCACTGAACGTTTGAAAGTATATTTACCCTTCGCATTGAAAGCCTGCCATAAACACTAAACCAAACATAGGAATGGAATTAGAAACATTTTGGCAGTGGAAATATATCCTGCTTCCGTTTACATTTCTTTTTGGGCGTAGTGTAGTTTATCTGAAGAGGCCGAAGGCACTGGACCAATAAAGATTATACTCGTATCAGAGATATAAACAAAATGTTTCTATTTTTGACCTTGGCTTACTGGGAGGTTGTTTCATTTCTGTTGTGAAGCAAATTAATTACATATCTTAAAAGGCATTTTATGGGATTATTCGATGAAAGTTAGTTTTTGAATTAATTACGTTATTAACATCTAAATTTTATTGAGTCGAATATTTAGTAGTAGAATTTTATGTAGTCTTAACTTATTTTAAATAAATAAATTGAATTATACATTTTCTTTTGAATATGATCTTTTATTATATTTCCTGGATTAAGTATTTTCAGTACGACGATCTAAAATAGGCGTTCCTGTGAGTAGTGTATTATTCCTTCCTGTTATAAAAATATTTTTTATAATATTATAATAATAATAATATAAATATATATATATTTATTTGCTACAAACTCCAAGAAATATGTTGTTTATCCTGTTTGTTTATTCTTATTCAGATTTTAGTTTTTATTAATGTGATATCTAACTTAAAATTATTCTCATCTGCTATTAGTAGTATCGCCAAAATTGCATCATTGTATTTGGTTCCAATAACAAAAATCAAAAATGTTTGTCAATTTGTTCATAAATGAGACGTTGAGTCTAAAGCATGGTATTTAGCATTTGTTGTGAATTGAAGTTTTTTGCAACTGGATTCCTTACAACTTACTTCATAGATTTTTTTTAAAAAATACTTATAATGTTGTAATTAAGGTATGGTGATTGACTGCTGGTTGAAGGTAGAACATTGTAATTAATAAATGTTTTCATTTTATCAGTTACGATGTTTTACTACCGATTACCTCACATATGAAAACATTTTAATTTGTTCCACTGAAAATATTACCAATTTTGGTTCTATTTCATGAACGAAACATCGTATCCTATTTCCATTTTTCTCTAATTTCGATTTTTCATTGATGATATCTGGATCATGATATAGTTATTTTCTGTTGTATATTGTAAACTTTTTTTTTCCAAAGCACCTCTAACTCATTTTTGCACATTTTGTAGATCGGCTCCCTTTTGCCTTATGCCTTCCATGTGCACGAAGAATGCTTTACCGAATCTGACGTCCCCAACGTCCAAAATTGTGTTAATTCTTTTAATATTTTGTAGAACTAAAGAATTCATTCCCATTTTCGAACGGTTGGTGTTACATATCAACCCCAGATTCTGATTCGAAAAGTCTAGAACGCCCTGTTGACTGAAACATATAGTTTGGTCAGTTGAAAAATCGCTCTTAAGCTATGTCCACTCTGGTCAATTTTCTATGCGCTTTCGTTTTCAACATCGCTAAGTCTTTCATACTTTAAAAATTTAGAGTTACTTTTATTAATTATTTCTTGATTTCGTTATCATCACTACCTATTTAATTCAGCACATTTTTTTTAATTAACAAATAATTCATTTGTATATTATTGAAAATAAAAAAATAAAATACTAAAAGGAGGTAATTTCGAGTCTCTCAAAAGCAAATAACTAACTAGCCGACGCACCAACATATGATTTAACATATGACTAAAAAACATATGATCACATAAATCTTGACCAGAGATAGCACTTCTCCCATCAACAGCTATAAAAAGATGACCAAAAAGACATAACACATTACCTTTAGTTTTAACATTTACTGACGTAAAAAGGACGAGGTAACATTAAATATATTGTTAATGAAATTGTTTGTTACCATTTTTCCCGGAGTGAGGATATTGGTTTTTGTTTGTTTTTTGTCACATTAATTAATAAATTCGATTAATTATAATTTGAAAGTAATGCCGAACATATTAATATAATTCTCTAATGACAGTAGCACTATAACCATATCTTTATTTTTTATATTTAAAAATGGCCTATGTATGGTTGAAATATCATCTCAAGTAAAAAAAAAGAACTATATATTGTTTTAGGATAGCTTCGAAACACAAATAATTCATTTGTTTGAAAAAAAAATATTACCAATGAATAGGTAGTGATAATTATGAAATAAGGAATAATTTGTAAAAGTAAATAAAATTTTCGAGATCTGAGAGGGTTAGGTAGCGAATTCGAAAACGAGAGCGCAACGAAAATCGAACAGTATGTATATTGCTTAACAAGACAGCCTAACCAGGTTGAACATCCTCAATGCTCGAAAATTCGGGATTTGATATTCATCCCGGCCCAATTGATAGCCTAGACCTGCCACTCTCTGATTACCAATTGTCCGTGATACATTTTAAGCGATTAAAAAATGTTTCATTGCAGATCTGATTATAAAAAGTTTGGTTTCTTCGAGTCCAAGGACACTCAGTATAGAAGGACCATGGAACAATTTGCTCTCAGATGTGTACAATCGATGGAAAATATATTTTGATTTGTAATGTTCCTTAATAAGGACGTTCACAAAAGGATTCCAACTGTTCCATTTCAGAATGTTTGTCCGAAAATGTTGAATCCTTCGTCTTACACGTATATATTTAAAGCTGGGCTGAATGGCTGTTATTTAGGAAGCCTAGCATGTGTTTTATCCAACGAGGAATTAGAGTTGAAGCCTGGACCTTCATCACCAAGAGGTTTTCTTTATAAATTAAAAGTTACAGCAGACCCGCTGCGTGACATTATTGAAAGCCACTAACCGTTCTTTAAGCCACTCTTGTTCTTTATTCTCATATGAAACCAAATTCGGCAATATGATTAATCGATATATTTTATATTGTGTGCTGATTTACTTTATTTTTTGCAAATGTTCTGTAAGATATAACCATCAAAAGGGAATTGGTTTTGTACGCAACCTCACCAATCCGAATCATTTTTTTTTTTTTTGGCGTTTATACATATGATAACGTGTTAATAGTGGATTTTTCAAACCTCAGAATTGGAACAATCATATTGTAAATTCTATCTGTGGTAAAATTTGATTTCGTTAAAGTTATCGATAATTTTGTTTACCTAAGTGTATACAAATTTTAGGATCTTGTTATTTTCCAATTATAATAACTCTGAATTGCAATTGTTTTCTATCCGGTCCATAGTTTATTATTTTACCAATTCAGTCATATTTATCAGGAGTTATAAAATATTGTATTGCAAATGAAATATAGGAACAGCATTATACGTTGTACAAATAGTTATCCAAGAATTTACTAATAATTGAAGAAATAATTGAATATATGGTATTACATAAAAATTAAATTATTTAGTTTAAATAAAAACGTTGGTTTGTGTTATTTGAATATTATCTGTTCTATATATCGTAACATTGATATAATACAATAAATAATATTTTTTTATTTAATATAACGATTAAATAAATATAAATAAATACAAAAAAAGTATTCTTTAACTTGTGATACGTTAGCAACAAAACATTACACAGATATCTAGACATACCTATATTTTGAAACTATATTCCCACTTCTTACAAAAGATTTCATGACATTACAGTACATTCATACGGATTATGGCGATAACGAATAACGGTTGAAAAGGAGCTGGCTAAGTGATCTGTAAAATCCATAGTTATCTCTCGTTAAATTTATTATGTTAATATCACATCCGCTTATTGTCGCAATATGAGTGGCAGGTCTGGATAAAAAAAGAATAAAGAAAAAAATAATAATTTTAGTAATGTTGATATTCTTATTTTATTTAAAATTAGCCCTTAAATGTAAATCATATTTAGTTAAGTAGTCGTGAAACAAAGTAGTTATTTTGAAAACATTTTTGCATTGAAAGCTTATAAGTTTTAAATAAATATCTGATGTGGAAAACACATGACTTCCTTGTACTACTATAAATCGCTGGCTCAAACAGTGATCATGAATTTGGTTACTAGTTTCCGAAGATTGCGGTATCTCAAAAACGATACTCGGTGTTGCGACATCCATCTATTGAAACACAGCATACTCTTGTTTCTGGAGGTCTCATGATAACTGAAATTTCTAAGAGATTTCTTCGTGTTCCGTGACAACATTAAAACTGTTAATATCACTAGATAAAGCATTGGAAATCGACAGTTTCGACATTTTAAGAGGAAAAACCCCACTTAACTTATATCTTATTGTCCTGCTGCAGACTTGTTCATCTCACAAATGTAGAGGAAAACAGTATTTTACAATTAATTTTAACACTTAAAACAAGTAATATAAATGTTTAATTGGATTGGAAACCAAATTACGTTTGTAATCTTTATTGCCGAAACATATGATTTCTGTATTTAATTTTAATATAATTTTTGATGTAAATTTATTATGACCTTCAAGTAAAGTACCCTTTTTGGCTCACCAATTTTAACCAAGTGAATACATTATATCGATAATTAGTAAATAAATTTATATCGATTTATATAATTATAATTATTATTGTAATTATAATTATATTATCTTATAATTATTTTATATAATTAGTAAATACATTTATATCGATATAAAATTTCTATTTACCAAATTTGAGATATTTTACATTATATTTGAATATAATTTTAGATGAAAGTCTAATATGACCTTCAAGTAAAGTACCACTTCCGGTCCGCCAATGTTAACCAAAATTTATTATATTATTTATATTAATATGTAAGTCTTACGAACGTACGTACAGACGTCAAGACGAAACTAGTCAAAATGGATTCAGGGATGGTCAAAATGGATATTTTCGTTGAAATCTGAAAACCGAAAATTTTCGCGATTATGGTACTCCCTTTACTTCGTAGAAGGAAGTAAAAATAATATTTCTACATAAAAAATAGTATATGCACTACTGTATTTCGTATAAATAATTTAGAGGTTTTTCTACGCTGAATCAAAACCCGAGAAATGGTTTTTGCTGAGAGTTTAAGGAAAGAAGTTATTACAGAAATCAGGTAATAAAAAACAATAAATGAAAAATTGATATTTGATCAAATCTCGGTTTGTTAAACTTAATTAACTTTTAGTTTATCTTTATACTAAAAGAGACAAGGGATTGGTTTTAGAAAACTTCTCATCAGTTTCTCGTAAGTTTTCTTGAAAATATTCTTCAAACTTATTTTATAAGTTTATTTATTACAACACAATGCGAATTAATTATTTTAATATTTTTTTTACTAATTTAAAATTATTTTATTATCATCTTTTGTAAATTATTAAATTTCCCTATTACTTGGTCTCTTGTTCTCTTTTTATTCTATTTTACCGCATTTTCTTTTTGCTGTCCACTTACCAAGTAATTGACCGTAAGGGTTGTTGGGTAAGTAGTGCCTGTGGCATTGAAATTCTTTGAAGTATGCTTCATCATAGGCTGTTAACTATGTTTATATAAACTTCGTTGGTTAAAGAAAATGGGGAAAAAAAATTAAACTACCTCCTAACTTTCTCCTATTACTTTGGCCAGCAATTGCAGCCCATTAAAGTAATTAGTTACCAAACTTTTTAATTAATAGGAACTTTCTTTCTTTAGTATTTTATCATTTTTGGTATAATAAAAAAAAAAAAATTACACTTGTGTGCGATCATTAAAATGAATCGTTGATTTGAGAAACCTCAGAAGTCATAGAGACCAAATTTTTGTAAACCAAACGTAATGGTTCAAGGCAACCCAAAACAACTGATGAATGTGATTCGCTCTGAACCTATTATATTACTGATTAAGACAAGAGTCATTATGTTTTCTAATTTAAATTTGCTTGACTTTATGGGGTTTTTGAAACTTTTCGGAAGTAATAATTACCAATCAATATATAAAAAAGTGCTTAATTATGACGATAAAATTGTTTATAAAAGTACATTCAGTCAGCTTCTGATTCTTTATCCCTTTCTCATGTGGGCCACTGGAAAGCATTTGATTAACTTCAGTGATTGCAGCCATTACAAAACAGAGAAAATTCGTAGAAATTATGACACTAAGCTCCCTAAACACTTGTCTATCTCAACAGATTGCAAATCTGATAAATTTTAAATATTCTCCAAAAAATGACTAATGTGGTTTCCTAACTCAACGATTCAAGCACTGGTGTTTATTTATTTATTTAATATATATTTATTTAAGGAAGATAAAATTTAACATAATCCTGTCAATATAATTTTAATTATAATTACTATTGCATCGAATGCATTTTAATGCTATTTTCTAGTTAATTTTTTAGGCTTACTGTAATTTGTATAATTTTTGTTTAAATAAGTTTTATTTATTTTCAAGGGCAGAACAAAAGTATTATTTAAGAAATATTCCCTTTAAATTCCTTTCTTTCATTGGCAACGTTTCGGACCACACTGTCTATTTTCAAGCGTTTAACATTTCATCTATAATTACATTTACAAATATTAGTCACATTTCTTATCCAACAACTTTTTATATATAATATGCTACATATGGCCTGTTTTGTTATATTAAAAGTCTATTATTTTACAAATCTTGTTTCTTTTAAGACATCAAAAAACTATACTACATCATATGAGAAATAACCAACCAAAATAATGAATATATTCTTAGTTGTAGATCATTATTTTGTCATAGTAAATATATATTACTTGAAATATATTTTTCCTTTATCATTCATCAAACAAATTTTCTGTAAATTTAATACCAAGATAGGATTGTTAAATACTTAAGTTTCAAAAATTAATGAAAAAAAAGTTTTTTAATCCGAAAAATTAATCCACTTATTTCTTGTACATCCCTCTTATATAGACTGTTTAAAGTCTGATGCTTCACTGACCCACATTGTCTGGTTTTGTATTATAGCTAATTCATCTAGCTCATACTCTTGTTTATTATTATTTTAAGTTTTGATTAGACTTTTAAATCATTAAGTATTATATTTATTTACTATATCCTCATACTGTTTAATTTTCTTCTGTAATTCTGTTTTGAAATTGACTACATTATTAATGTTTTTGTTGATATAAATTGATTCGGCATTTTTTTTTTATTAATTGTTATTAGCCTCATTTAAAATTTCTCTCTTGTTGAAATCAAATTTATAATTTTTAAGTATACTGTGTCTTGCAAGTGCTGTTGGTTTAATATTTTTTTAATTATTTAGGTTAATCCTTTAATGCTTTGTTATATTTTTTAAATTTTAGATGTTTCACCTATGTAATAATTTGGACATTGGGTGCTTATCGTATATATTTAATCTTTTTTGTAAACGTTTTCTATTTTATCCTTCATGTTTTTTATATGATTTTTTAATATATTGCTTTTCTACAAACCAAATTTAGCATTATTATGGTCATATTATTTAAATACTTTTTTTATCTTGTTTTTTTTTCCTCGGATGCATTTTAATTAATGGAATGCAATCAATCTTTTTTTTTCATCATTTAATTCCCCTTTATTATTATCCCTGCTCTATCAGTTTTTTTCTATATTATTGATAATTTTAAAGTAATTTGTGACTAAGCTTTTATTATTTTGTTTTGTTTTATTATATAATTTTTGTTTTATTACTTCAATATAAGTGAGTTCTATTATAAGTATAAATTATGTTAACAAGCATTATTTAATACCTATCCTATTAAATAACGATTTATATTAAATCAATTTTTGCTTTAGGATTAGTCGTAATAGATACACACTACTATCATAATTAAAGGTAATCATTATGCATCATTAGCACAGTCACAAACTTTCAATGTTTCTTATAAAGTTTTGCATAATACATTTTTTTTTTTTTTGAATGTTAACACTTATATCATTAATTTATTATATTATTTTTATTTTATTTTAGGTGAGTAACGAGTGAAATGAGTTAACTTTTAAGTGGCTATTATAAAGGTATTTAACTACTTATAATTCTATATACTACAAAAGAATTATTAATCATCGTTTATCGGCCTATAAAATAGGTAATTTTCAAATTAAAGTAGATTAAACCTATTTATACTCACAGTTATATTCAGGTGGTCGACGCACACTGCCTTCAAGGAGTGCCATGACAATGCTTAACGTACTAGTGTTAACTGTAGTTCAAGTATATCTTCAGTTAATATACTAAATTAAATCTTCTTATTCTTCTCCTGTGCACTCAAGTTGATGGATGATATCTTCGCATCTCTTATAACTAATAGTTAATATTATGATTAACTGTATTTTAATAATAATCTTTCGAAAAATCAGATCTCGACTAGATGATGGAAGGCATAAAACAGAATAAACCTGCTATAGTCTAGGAGCTGGTGACGGATTCATTCAACGAAAGGACTTAAAGCTATCAATCATTTTAAATTCTAGATAACCCTCATTACATATGAACAAAAAATTCCGGTCAGTCGCGATAACTAGTCTGCTGAAAGCCGTTATTTTATACATGAAAATTGACCGGAGTTGTTTGTTCATATGAGGGTTATCTAGAATTTAAAATGATTGATAGCTGTAAGTCCTTTCGTTGAATGAATCCGTGGCCAGCTCCTAGACTACTATGGTACTGTGCAAACTTAGTTAAATTAATATGAATCGCCATTGGAGTTAACAATTTGTTTAATATTAATTCTTTAATGTTCTTAGATATTCCATCTGTTGCATTATTTCTTAATGCATCCCTTTATGTTAGTACTATTGTTTTCTCTTTTATTTTTCCTCATGTATTTAATCACAAAACATAACTGCCATAATGTCAACAATTCCTTTCTAAATTCTATTTATCATTGAACATTATTGCGCTTGTGACTTGCGGAAACTGCGGTTCAAACGTGGTACATTCACAAGCCAGCTAACCGATTCACTAATTGATTTCCTTTCGTCAGGTGAGAATGAGGATAAAGAGAAAAAAATTGTTCGTTCTACTTTTACACTTTTCTCTTATCCCTTTTCTATTGTTGAAGTAATTTTTTATGCTAATAATGTTTCATCAACTTTTTATTGAAGAAAGTATCGATAAAATAAATACTTAGATCGAAAGGTAAAATGATATTTACATATGTTTGCTCTCGGTTTGACAATAAAAACATTTATTATTCAAATGAAACAGAGAATTTCTACTACTTATTAAATACCATCAAGGCTTGAGATGATAAAAATAATAATATGTCCTGTCAGGTTGTTCCCTGAGATAACAAATTCACATTGTGCTTTACATCAGAAAGATAAGAACAAAAGTCGCTCAATGCTGAAGGGATTTGGCGACAACGCTATCTATTGTGGGCCAGTGACTATTGTAGAAAGGAACGCTGTGTTGTCGGCATTTAGACGTGCTATCTTTCGGTCCTGTTCGTCGCCTTCAGTCCTCCCTGCGTATTGATTTTGGTTTTCCTTCTTGTAGCCATCAGGTTGGTCAATGGCTTTGACACAGGAAAGCTCTTAGCCTCTTGGTTGTTATGGTGTGTTTTCGGCTATGTTTGAACATTAGTGCTTAACCTCTAAGTTGTTGCGTTAACCTAGTCCTCTTTAGGGATGGTTTTCCATTACAATAAAATGTTGCAGTTTGTGAATTGAATTGCGAAGTGATGCGTAATAACATTTTTTCCTTGAAGAATAAAACATGCGATCTCTACAAAGTAATGAGAAGAACGAAAATATGCTACTAAGCAAAGGCCTAGGGCTAAATTCTAATGATATGAATAAAAAGAGATTTTTTAAAAACATTTTTCAAGTAAGATTCCGCACGCAAACGTTTTACGCTCAAAATACACATGAAAAATATCAAAATTTGTTGATTATTCCGGTTTTGAACAGTTTCCTCAGAGTATTCCCCAAGGAGATTTAACGCCGGTCAACATTGTTTCTATGAGCAGCCGCGAAGAGCACTTATTCGTTTAATTTACTATTATCATTACTTCGTATATATATTTTACTTATTGTTCTTTATATAAAATTTGTTTATGCAGTTTCTTACTATTATTTCTAATCGTTTCATTACTGCCCAACAACTCCTTCCGGTGCATTTAACTAACTCTAATTTGACTTGGAATAGAGATTTATATGACAACAGTTCCCGAGATAAAATCTTTCAATAAATAATTGTTTATTCAAAAAAACGGGAAATCACCATTTTTTAATTTATTTTGGAAAATATCATGGTAACTGTGCTCCATACAGAGATAATCAATATAAACTTCTTTAAGGTTCTTTTAAGTAGCTCTAATTTGAGTTGTAATTGATATCGGTACGCTTGACAGTTCTTTAAGAAAAAGAAAGAATATGAAAAACTAGAAATCTCTGTTTTACAAGTTTATTTGCTGAATATGGAAACGTTCTTCCTACGAAAATATCCAATAAAAACTACTTTAAGATCAGTTGACATCCGCATGATGGTATAAAAGGATCAATCTAATTAGGGATTGATAAATTATTTGCCACTGCTATAAATTTGTTTTATTGAAAACTAGTTTGGACTGTTATACATTCATCCTCAGTTCTAAAAACACACAAAAAATTCAAAAATAAGCAATTCAAAATATAGTTCGGTATTATTATACATATTAAATTAGATTAATATAAATCAGTATTATAAAACATTTATGAATTATGAATTTAATTAAGACAAGAAATCAAATACATGTTGGTACTCACCAAGGTTTAAATGGATTATATCAAACGGAAAAGTTTGTACTGATTTCTTCTCGCATTGAACTAACAATGAACGAAAGGTAGGTAGGATGTTTTTAGGTAAACGGTTCAAGGGTCAGGGGTTTTCCAATAATGCCGATGAGTAATTGTTTTTTCTGTTATAGATGGGAATAAATTTAAGATTGGACTATTGCAGATATTTATTTGGTCATTTAAGCAAAAATCTGGATTGGATTTGAAGGATTCTATTATTTCAAGTGCTTCATATATATTTAATTTGAGACTGTTTTCAACGTGATGTATTAATTTAACTCCTTAGTCTTTGATGAATTTATGATTCCTTGAACCCGAGTGATTCGGAGGGAAGGACACTGCCGATTTGGTCCTAAAAGGACTGGTTATGGAGCTATGGATAGCCTGCCGCTGCAGCAGGTTGGTAGCAACGTGAGGTTGGGTGACCCCCTCCAGTCTGTGTTCTCTCGCAATACATGGCTGTATGAATATCACATTTCGCGGCCAAAGATCTCCATTATCTATAGTGCCAATAGAAATATATATATATACATATATATATATATATATATATATATATATATATATATATATATATGATGCCTTAGTTTTGTCCATACGTGGATTTATCAATCAGTTCATAAATTTGATTTTAATCTAGGACACTTCTGGTGAAAAGATATTTCAAAAGAGATATTACACTTGCTTATACTATGTCATATTTATTTTGATATTTGAGGACAATGCTGATAGGCACTTTATATTCTATTGGACCTCAACGTAGATAGAAATACTTAATGGACTTGTTTGTTGAATTTTTTATGATGCTTTTGGAGATGGAAGCTATTTCTTTCAGAAGCTCCTATAAATACCATTTTCCCATATGAGTACAGAAAGCTTCTACCTCCGGCTGTAAAACTGCTCGCCTCTTTCCAATACTTTTCAATCAAAGGCCCTAAGGATCTTATTCTCTTTGTTTGAATTCGAAAATCCACTCTCTCTACAAATAAATGTATGTATAAGAATACGAGTTGATAAATACATTCATAAAGACATACATAAATATTTTTTCCTTTTATAAAAAGGATGTAGTTATTAACTTTTATTAATATTACTTTTTTTTTTAATAGTGTGTAATGCATTCGCCTATCTCACATCACAGTCATTTGATAGATAAGTGGCTATGAAACATACCAATAACTATGCCTATTTTTTATTACACATAGTTTTCAATATTTTTCCTAATTAGATTGCATTATTTGCTATCTGAGTTAAAGTTCTTGAGTTTTACTCAGTGGTATTCAATTCGATTTCTTATTGGCAAAGAAGGATGTTGGTTTGAATTTTATACCTTTCCAAGTTTCGAAATATATAAACCTATGATTATTTTACTTATTTTTCTAAGTCATTGTTATCGTATTGCGTTCGATTTTACTAGCAATGCATTAACCAAGTGGCAATTAGAAGCCTTCACTTAATGCATTCCAGTAAGAAATGTATTTGTATGCGATGTATGTTATAGTTATTATTGAACATCTGAATTATATTGTTGAAAAAATGTTCAGTATATGTATCATGCATTTAAAATAACACATTGTGTTTAATAGTTGACGTCTCCACAGGACTTTACAGTTATATGGAACAAATAAGATATCAAATTTAAATTAAAAAAAAAAAAATTTGAATACAGCATTGCATAAAACAAAATGTTTATGTTTTTATAAACATTTTAATGTGGAAAATGGGGTATTTACCTACTCCTCCTCCTTCTTTTGCATTTTTTTAAATCGGAAGTGTTATTTTCCAAGTGAGGTTTTGAATAAATTAAAAGGAGCTATTTTCTTATTTTCCAGCCTGAAAAACCTTAAGCAAATTTTGACAACAGAATATCACAATTTATTGTAAAATATTTCTCGTACGTTTATGATGGATTGAAAGAATTCATGATAAACAATCGTTTTATCTTCACTGATTTCTATTGATTTTTACTATATCACATTTCTATTATGACATTCATTACTATATTTTTCTCCTTTAATCAACGACAGTTTGAAAACGATTCAGGGAAACGATAAAGCAGAGCCTCTGTAGGAAACCACTTTGCGACCTTTCAAGTCATTGGAATGACAAATCTTATTTTCCACCAGTTTACCTTCCATCGATCGTCAGTCTGGTCATCTCTGCGATTGATGTTTTTGATTAAATTTTCCGCCTCTAACTTTAAGATAATTTTTTAATCATTATTCATGAATTTTGATATGCAGTACATCACTTTGTAGCAATACCGAGTTCGTTCTATACTAAGTAGTTGAAACCCTACGATGATGCCAATGTATGCGATTGAAATTATTTTACGTGCTGGAAAGCTCCATAGTGCGTACTGCAGTACTCCATAACTGAACGCCTGCAGGAGATCCTTGCTGAGACGCGGTAGATGGATTGATAGAGCTGGCAGTTAGTAGGATCCGATAGGAAACGCACCGCCTGTCAGGTGTGACTGTAATACTAGTCCTGTCCGCCGCTGTCAGCTCTGAGGGCTAATTTATATTTAGCCCTCAGGGCCGGTCAGATTCAGCTCTGTCATAATATGTCTCCCTACTCTATGATTAAAATTTCCTATCTATCTGTTTTTATTATGCGATCCACTTCATTGATACTTTATATTTTTGATTCGAATAATCAATGAATCTTGGTTCTCTTTCCTACCACACAGTACATGAGAACATGGATTCGATTCCTGCTTGATATTCGCTCATTGTGTTCGTTCGTTCCAGCCACCTTCCTAAGGGTAATTGATTTGGAATTGGATTGAATAAGTAATTGTACTACTAGTGGCTAGAAATCTGAAACTAAGTATATAACTAAGAGATGAAATGTAGAAAATTATGCTTCTCTTTCATTTGGATGAATATATCACTGAATATGTATCGGCGTAGTTACGTAGTTTGGATGTTATATTATTATTTTTTTTTTTGCTAGAGATTGTTTACTTGAACACTTTTTGACGAATTTACTGTATTCACCATTTTCCAGTGGTTCTTGATTATGGGATGATGTCCGAAATCCGTCCCATAGCCTAATATCGTCTCCCCGTTATCTAGCGTTGATATTGCTGCTACAGGCTGAAAAATTCTTCCCGGAAACGGATTTAGGATCACATGATTATAGGGATACTGAAATTCGTTCCTCTTTGTTGATAATCCCTTCCTCTTATTTTCAATTAAAAATTTGATTCTAATCTACAATTAATTGCCATTTTTTAATTAAATAACCAATAATTAAAATGTCAGAGGAGCGATAATTTATTTCTACTCATTAACGATACGGACTTTCTGTCGGCATAGAACAGAGCTGCTAGTATTATATTTTTTTTTGGAATTTTAAGTTTTATTTTAATATTTCAAATTTCTAACATGGCCTAGTGAGCCACCTTTCCTTATTATTAAACTATTGTTCACGACGATTATGTTTACTTCTTAATTGATATTAACGCTTAACAAATAAATTTTCACCAATCCTTATATGTCGCATTATACTGTGCGGTAAATATATAACAAATTATACTGAAACAATAGGCAATAATAACACGAAACAATGCATGATATCATTAAATTGTAAAGTAATTATGCATAAGAATTATATTTGAGCGATTAGATCAATTTTGGGGCCCATGAATATTATTATTTGTTTTTAAATATCCATTTTGTGATAATTATTATTTATTGCTTGCAAAAAGTAGAAAGTATAAATGTACAAAATAGCTTATCACCCTTCTTTACCATTATCATTTTATCATGCTTTTCTTTTAGTTTATTGTTTATACAAACCCCATCATTCCCCGTTATATAATTTATGTTAAAATTTCTTAGGTTTAAATCAATAATTGATTATAATTAATAATGATCAATAATTATTATAATCTCATATAACTTATCCTATGTGCATTTGCTCTCATATTTCACTGGTTAGTTTGCCGATATTTCTCTTTGATTGTGAAACTCTCTTTTGCTGCTTTGATTCTTCTATCTCCTCTCCCCTCTTTGTCCCGGCGGTTCACAGTGCACATGACAGCTCTACACGAATTTCCTATAACCTTATCGAACAATCGGAGTTATCGACCTTTGTTCTTAATATTTTATAAATACGACCCGTTCCGTTTTTAACTGATCTATTTATTGGTTCTGCGTGGTCGATATTCCCAGGCTAAAACTTTTTAGTTATCTTACGACTAACCAAAAAAAAAATAAATGAATAATTTTAGCTTTCATGTGTTAGATATTTAATGGGTCGTTTGTATCCGATGAATTAATTTCGCAGAAAGGTCAAATCAGTTCCGAGATGTAAGAAGGACAAAACTGGAAAAATAAAGATTGTTTTATATGTATTTCAAATATAGGGCAAATGACCCAAAAGTTAACACTTCTGATTTAAATTTAAAAAGCAACAATTAGATTAAAGAGAATTCATTAAATTTGCTGCTAAAATTATTCTTCAATTACCGTTCTTTCAATTGGCGGCAAATTTAATGATATTTAATTAATCTCTTCAATATAATTCTTCTTTTTCAAATTTTAATCTGAAGTGCCAACTTAGGCAGCCTGTCAACTTTTGGGTCACTTACCGTACACTTAAAAATTGTCTTATATTTCTTTCCTGGTCGCACCGCATAAACACCATAAACTTAAGGAGTGATTCACATTGATTAGATTAATTTAACCATTAAATGCTTCTAAAAAAAATATCTTATCGGAAGGAATTGATGATTGAAGAAGAAAATCTAGATATTCTAGGAGTGATCTTCTGCTGGTCATCTCTTATCAGTATGTCATCAGGACAAGGATACATTCCAGCCAGCAGCCACTCTTCAAGCCTGTCTCCGTCTCAGGAAGTGTAGAGTCTCCAGTCTACAATCTTGAGATCAGAGAGTCCTAAAAACCTCTTCGGGCGTAGGGCCCAAAAAGCTCCTGCCCTCCACTTGTCCTGGACTTATATCCTCTTTTTCGGTCGCTCCTAAAGCCTATTAAATTTTCGTATATATTACATACCCGAGAAAAAGCTGGAAAAAAGTTATGTAGAAAACATTTTATTTCTAAAAGTATACATCGTTTGATAATATACATATAATCATTTGAAACGTAATCATTTCCCTGCAAAACAAAAACAAACAAAACCATTGAAATTGGACCATTATTAGAAAATATATAATTGATCTTTATAGTTACTTTTTAAAGTATTCTGTACATGTTCTTTTGGAAACCTGAAAATTTGAAAACTATACACACCCCCCTCTCCCCCCGAAACGTTTCAAATACTTGAAAATCACATTTATTGAATTATTGTATTATTGGTATTTTTTGAAATTTTAGTTAACTACTAAAAACAAATTGTGTAAAAAAAATTGAAATGAAAGATAGTTTTTTTTTTTGATACTCATTGCTTGAACTTGAAAGAACCTTAAAGTATATATTTTGGAGTAGATCCTGCTAAATGAAAATATAAGGGTTCCTTCTACCTTAATGTTCTGACTTCATTAATTTCTTACGTGACTTACTTTCCTCGTTGGAAATATCGTGGGCCGTTTATCACCAACCTCCGGCTTAGGATGAATTAAGAATCCTGTCTCTCCTTTGAAATTGATAACCTACTATATTCTGTTGCGAATACAAATTTTACATCGTTACTTTAAAAGATTTTATTTGATCATGGTTTTGGAAATAATAATTTCATTAGTATTTAATTTATCTGCTTTGAAGAATCTCCTTTGCTATTCAGAGCAGATTACGACAAACGATTATTAATCACACAGACAACTCTGATTTCTAAACATTTCTTATTGCGTTAAGAAATTATAATACGAAATGTTAAAATGATCCCGAAAATTTACTTGAGTAAACGTTTTTGTTTACAAAGAACTAACATTAACGTACTAAGTTAATCTATCATTAAGCAATGTGTGGTAGCCCTGGGATTTGAGTTGAGCATCTGACCTTATGACCTAGGTTGACTGGATTAGGAACACGGCATTATATGGTTTATTGCCAATGATATATTTAAAAATAAATATTCTTTTTGCTCGCTCTAATAATTTCAATCACTTAAGTACATTAATTTATCATTTACATAATTAAATGTTGGAAAGACTAATTAAATAAATGCTCTTTGAAAACAACTGACGTCTCAATAATTTTTATCGATAGGAATGGTACAAATATCTTATTACTTCAAGGACCACAAGTAAGATACCACCATTAGGAGGAATTAAAACTTTTTTTTTTACTAATTAAGCTTACCCCTGAAAATATAAGCTTAAGTAGATTATATCAAACAGAAAAGTTTGTATTGGTTTGTTCTCGCACTAGCAATGAAAGAAAGTTGGGGGTGTTTATTGGTAAACGGTTTAAGGGTCGGTTTTTAAGGTTTTTCCAGTAATTCCGGTAAGTAATTATTTTTTCTGTTATAGATGGCAATAAATTTAAGATTCGACTTTATAGTTTATAGTTTTCAAACCTCATTATGGTTCATATTTTTAGAAAACAATGATAGAAAGAATTTTTCTCTGTAATAATAGTCGTGACATGAAAATTATTTTAATACATTATTCTGAATAGGAAAGAATAAAGCTAAATTAATTGCAAATGAATGTTCATGACAGTTGATAGGAATTGAAAATATTGTTTTGTTTTTTACTTCCTTGTACGAAGTAAAGGAAATATTGTAATCGCGAAAATTTTCGGTTTTATAAAAGAAATATCCATTTTGACTATCCCTGAATCCATTTTGACTAGTTTCGTCGTGGCTTCTGTCCGTACGTTCGTATCTCGCATAACTCAAAAACGGTTAGCCGTAGAAAGTTGAAATTTTGTATTTAGGATTGTTGTAAAATCTAGTTGTGAGCCTCCCTTTTTGGTCACTGCTTGATTACCGAAAATGGTACTTTACTTGAAGATTATAATAGATTTTCATCAAAAGCTATATTAAATTACCATGCAAAACTTCTCAAATTTAGTATTTATAACTTATAAATTGATTTAAATAATATACTAGATTTTGATCTAAATTGGAAAATCGGAAGCGGTACTTTACTTGAAGGTAATATTAGACTTTCATCAAAAATTATATTAAAATATAATGTAAAACATTTCGAATTTGGTAAATAGGATTTTTATATCGTTATGAATATATTTACTATATTTTGGTGAAAATTGGTGAGCCGTAAAAGGGCACTTGAAGGTCATAATAAGCTTAAATCAAAAATTATATTTAAATTAAATTCATAAATCATATGTTTCGGTAATAAAGGTTACAAACGCAATTTGGTTTCCAACACAATTAAACTTTTTTATTACTTGTTTTAAGTGTTAAAATTGAGTGTAAAAAACTGGTTTTCCTCCCCATTTGTTTATGTGTGCGTCAATAGATGGATGTCGCGACGCCGAGTATAGTTTTTGAGATACTGAAATCTTCGGAAACTAGTAACCAAATGCAGCATCACTTTTTGAGCTACCGATTTATAGTTTAATAGGCGTACAAGGAAATCATGTGCTGTCCACATCAGATATTTTCTTCGTAATTTTGTGATATTTAAAGACTGATAATAACGAATTGAAATGCTTTACTTATCTAAACTAATAATCCTAGTATGCATTATTTTAAGTTGGCTTAGATTTAATTCCCCTGACATCGTTTATGAGAGTAAAAAATACTTGGTTTAGAAGCAGTACTGGCCTTAAACATTAGGTTGCTGTATTACACAGCATACTTATTAATCCATTGCTAGACAGACAAATACAGAATTGTTGACTATACTGTATTATTATTATTATTATTTGCCCATATTCACTTCATTTTCTCACTCATCTCTCTCTTTCGCTCAAATGTCCATTTTTTCCCTTTCCTTCTCTTCTTTTTCACTACGAGGGCATTAATGTATTTTCTGAATTTTTCTCTGTCCTGGTATTCTTTTTCTGTAATACCAAGTATTGGTCTGTGGATATCTTTTCGGATTTTTCTTTCTGTTTTTAGTAGTTTCTTCTAACTAGTAAACCCCATTGCTTCCGGCCCGCATAGGATCACCTGTCTCACCGCAGTTTCATAGTGTCCGATTTTAGCTTTTTTGAAAGATTCTTTTTATTGAAGGTATCCTTTGTCAAATGTCCTAATCTCTCCATTTTTACTTCCCTACTTTTAGTCGCCTGGGTGTCCCCTCCATTATAATTCACGATTTCGCCTAGGTACTTAAACTGCTTGACCGTTTTGATTGTCCCATATTTTCCCTTTTGTTTCCATGCTATTGGTTATTATATTTTGGTTTTTCGAAAGATATCTTCAGTCACGTTTTTTCTGCTATTTCTTTCAATTCCTCGATTTAACCTTTCCTAAATTCCTTCTTGCTCGGTTTCGGCCAGTGAGTAGGACCAAGTCATCCACGAATGCTAAACATTTTACTTCTACTTTGGCCTTTCCCCTATCTAATTTTATCCCTGTTTGATTCTTTTACCAGAACGTCTTCATAACTTTGTCCATCACGATGCTGAATAGCGATAGTCCGTCCCTCTGTCTTAATCCCGTTTTAATTTCAGAAGGTTTACTAATTTCACCTTTAAATTTAATTTTGTAGTATGTCCCGGTAAATGTCAGTTTAATGAGATTTTTGTTTTTTGATCTTCGCCGTATTCTTAAATTAAATCCCATCGAGAGTTCCTCTGCTCACCGAATCGTACGCTTTCTGAAAATCCGCGTTCTGGACACGATCTTTCTTTCCTAAATTCCCCTTGGTATTCCCTAATATGGGTGTCTATTTGTGGTTCTAGCCTATTTAGTAGGGCTTTCGATAGAATTTACAGGTACATTACCGGAAGTAAGGATATTCCCCTGTCATTGTTAGTATCCGTTTTTGAACCTTTTTTTATGAAGCGCTGTCTTCCAGTTTTCCAGTATTATTTCTTTTTCCAAATTTCTTTCATTAGTTCAGTGATTTTAGTTAAGTAACTTTCCACTGCGTATTTCCACATTTTCGCTATTACTTCGTCTTTCCCAGCTGCTTTATTGTCTTTTAGTGAAAATGTTTCTTTAATTTCTTCCAAAGTGGGTGATGAGCTATCCGGACTTTGTGGCGCGCCCCTTTTTTCTTCTTGTTTGGCTCTGGGTCTTTCGTAATTTAGTAATTTCTCAAAGTAATCCCGTCTTTTTTTTTTGAAAATTTAAGTTTGGTGCTGTGTATCCTTTTTCTTTGCCTTTGAATGCTCTGTAGAAGTCTTCTTTTTTTCCTGTTGTTTATTTTAATCTTTCTATTACATTCTCATCCCTCTCCTATTAGTCTTTCCTAGTGATCTAGTAATTTCATAACTTGATATAATTCGTTTATATAAATGCAACAATAAAAAAGCTAATTGTAGTTTTAAATTTTAAGATCGCACACATGTAGACCAAAATAGTTACGATAAAAAAAAATCATAAACACTAATTAAGATAGTAATAAATAAAAAATATATTAATACTCCTGAGATTAGAACCACTAAAACACCTAGAAGAGATAGTGAGGAATTCTCATTAAGTTGAAATCTATTCCGCAGTAGAATATATTAACTGGATGCCGCTGCACAGGGTACATTTGCGTCACCTCTTGGGATATACCTCCCGTCTGATTGAGCACTTAGTCACACGCAATCTTTTCATTTAGCAGCAAGGTATGTCGCAGATTCGCTACTGCACCGGTCGTAACATATCTTTTTATTATTTGAATCTATAGTATTTTCTTATTGTTATTTCGAATATCAAGTTCATCCCCTTATCTGGAAATAATGATATTGTCACTTATCAACTTAAAACCTGTAGATTCATTTTTTTTTAAGATTTATAGATATTATTGGATTTATCAACTGCTCAACTAGGCTTTTGGGGAAATGGATAGAGAGGCAATGGCAATGACTCTAATTTGAATAAAATGAAACCAGAGCTCCACAAATGGAAAACAAGGAGAGAAGAAATCGTTTTCTGCCTTCTCCCCACAGGCGACTTTTTCACATGAGCACCTTCTAAAATCAGAGCTATCCATTTGCAGACACTGCTCGGTGATCAATAATCGTGCAACATGCTTAAAAAATGCATTAAATACCAAATAATAAGGTGTCCGATATGACCTCAAATCTCAAAAACCTCCCCCAAGGAAGATAAAATATCGTTGAAAACTTATGAACTTCCTGAAAAAGATTAGTTCCTTATATCAAGAGATTTGAATGAATAGTATGTAATAGAATTATCAACACAAACAAAACAAATTTTATAAAGCATTAAGAAAAAAATGTTAATCATGATGTGAATAATAAAAAGAAATAAAAAAAAATATGTTAATAGTAATGACAAAAAGTTATTTAAA